>CM032446.1:146742423-146802859 GCA_019049505.1 Pachyrhynchus sulphureomaculatus | reverse complement strand
GTGACGATCAATAAACCACAGGGATAAACATAAAACCTAGCTGGTGTTTAATGCTTTTCGCTTAGCCAGTTATACATGGCCCTGTCACGTGGAATATCCAAACATAACCTGCTTATTCTGCTACACAGGGAAGAGACAATGTGGTGTATAAAAAAATATTTTAACTATCTTAAAAATATATTTTAATGCGTTTTGCTTAGCCAGTTATACGTGGCCCTGTCACGTGGAACATCCAAACATAATTTGCGTACTCTGCTACACAGGGAAGATACGCTTAATGTGGTGTATAAAAAAATATTTTAACTATCTTAAAAATATATTTTGGACATGTAATTTTTGTCTATACTGTTAAAGAGTAATATAGCAGCAATTTCCGTGCGAAGCCGAACGAGACCCTAGCTATTTATATTTTCCATCGTTATTTATTGACTATTTTGAATCCTAATTGATTAACTAAATTATACTGATCGCCGATTTAAATGACCTTTCATGTTCACGTACTCGTATGTAATACAAGTCTTTAGTAGAGTCTTCAAAACCAATTTTGAAGCTTATGTCTAGTAGTATCGACATACACTGATTTATACACACGTGAGCAGCAAATATATCATAAAAACCCTTTGATGTTATACCTAATAATAACTGTTACATGCAAATAATAGTGAAATTAGACCATGCATATATTCGATTGGTTTCATTCCATAGTCTTCCACTTCAGTGGAAATAATATTTTTTAAAAAGGAAATAACTCTTAAAAATTGTTAATATTATCAAAAATTGTAAAATTTGCTATTTTCCTTGACGTGAGTTAAAAAATTTTGAAATTTATGCATTTAATCCATGCCCTCTATATAGATAAGTTGGTATAGTATTTTTCAAGAACTGAGAAAGTGGCAAATTGATGCAATAAAAACATTAAACGACCGTTAGGATCTTCGTAAGTACCTGGCCGTAACAGGGTCGTAATTTATATATATATATATATATATATATATATATATATATATATATATATATATATATATATATATATACCTTCCTTTCAATCTAACATTTTATTGGCTACTTCGTGTTTATAGATATAAAGAATATTCTTCATTTTATCTGCAGTATTATACTCAAATAGAGTGTATTATAAAGTTCTATAGTGTCTTAAAATATCCGAAGCCCTTTCCATCAGAAGCCGCAAATGTTTGCCCGTTGAGGCAAAAGTGATAGTTAAAAGTGTTTATTTAAAGTTAGTGGAGCGACGCCACGAAAAGTACTTTTCATTGATAGAGACATCAGCTTTAACAAGTATCCCTGAAAGTACAGTTTGGAGAATTGTAAATAATTCGATAGCGCCTAAAAAATACGAAAAGACAAAGGTGTATCGAAACGTATTGATTTCTGTCAAGAAGACTTAATCCGCCGCAAAATTTATGAAATGTATGCAGAACAAAACGTCCCTACGTTATTGTCACTTTCATGGAGCCTGTCCGAGGATAATTGTGGTATAAAATATTCCACTACAACTTTATGGCATATTTTACGTCGTTTGGGATTTTTGTTCAAAAAAATAAACAAAAGGCAAGTTATAATGGAATCACGGCGCTTACAAAAACTCAGAATGGAATATCTTGAAAAAACAAAAACAGCTAGATCGGAAAATCGAACGATAATCTACCTAGATGAGACTTGGTATGACACCCACGACACACCCAGTAAAGGTTGGATTGATAAATCTAAAAAATGCCACACCGAAGCTCCATCAAATAAAAGTAAAAGAATAACTATTTTACATGCGGGGTCAGAAGAAGGCTGGATATCAGAATGTATATTTCTAGAAGCCACGAATATTTCAGATTCCAGCTTGGATTATCATTGTGATATAACCGCTGAAGTTTTTGAAGATTGGCTTCAAAACAAATTAATGCCGAATATACCACCGTATAGCTGTATTGTGACGGATAATGCATTCCATCATGGTCGCCAAATGAATAAGGTACCAAGTTCCACCGGTAGAAAAAGGGAAATATGAGCCTTTTGTGCGAACGTGACATATATTTCCATGAAAGTTATACAGTTAAACAATGTTGTTTTAAAAAGTTACAATTTTTCAAAGGAATATGTTTGTGATAAAATTACAAAGGAAGCAGAACATGAAATAATTCGGCTTCCACCATATTATTGTATCTTTAATGCGATCGAGTTGATATGGCATAAAATAAAGTCTAATATACGTGTTCACAATAATACACTCACTTTAAACAGTAGTTTGATTGAGTTGATAAAGACGGAAGTCAAAAATATAACCTTTGAAAACTGGATAAACTATATTTAACATGTCAAAAAAATTGAAAACTCATATAGATGTATGTACATAAATTAAATAGTTTAGAACCCGTAAAAAAACTTATTATTGATTTGCAAGATAGTAGCGATAGCGAAATTAAACTAGATATTAATTAATAACTAAAATTGTAACAAATGTACGCGAGGACACTGTACACTGTTTTAATATCTTTTTGTAATTACTATATTGTGTATTATTCAGTACATAAAACTTTAAAATTCAACTGTCTTATCACAATAAAATTTTAAACACCAACAATTATACAATCAGGTATAGTGCGACCCTGCACGATGTCTTAAAAACAGCCATAAATTATTCACTTTCGAATCTTGTTGATTTTGAATGGGTATAGGTCAGTTTCTTAGATCGTGAAAAATACTATACTGATAGTAGTTTTCCATTACGGTTCCATGTAAAATTGAAATGAAGTTAAGTAAATTAACTAAGTTAATTCCAACCCGATAAGTTATAAATAAATAATAATTCTGTTCAGTTCTAGAAATTATGTCAAAAGTAATAATTTTATAATGTCAAAATAGGTCAGTGAGACAATGACAGACTGGAGAGGAATACTTTCTTAAAATACCCCGAGCTGAAATTAAAATTCCTCTAATTCTTTTTCTTCTTCGTCTGAGTAAATTACTTTAGGAAAATCGGCAGTGCAATAATATTTTTATTCTGCGTTTTATATGATAATAACATACATTTTTTGAGTGGGCAACAATAAAGAAAACTCATCATTGATGTATTGAGGATAGATTTTTGTGGTCTGTCACATTAAAACTGGTCTAATTTGGACATCGATTTAAATTGACAAGAGGAGCTCAAATTATAAGACTGTGGAATATAAGAACAGAAAATTGGTCTCTATGATTAAAACGATAAATTGAACATTGGGTAACATTCTAAAAATGAATGAGTTTTAACTTGTTTCGATATCTTAGCTTCCGATTTTTCTAATAAACCTTATAAAAACGGTGGTGACATTTATTACCAAAATATTACATATTCAAAAAGAAAAGTCACTTAGATGGGTAACCGGGTTTAACTTTTAGAACTAGCTATCCAATTTTTATGGAAAACCGAAAAAAAAATTCGGAAAAGCCTTAAAAAACCCTTGTGAAAAAAATGCACCAATTTTTAATCATTTAAAATCATACTGTTAACACCTTCATCATTGCATTAATAACTTACCAATAGTAAGAGGAAGTATAGCAGCTGCATTTTGTAGTTTTTCTTTAAAATAATACTTCTTTCATCAGAAAAAACATCTATCTTCTACATGGGCCATATGTTCTCTGAAAAAAAAAGGTAGTTTAATACAATTTTGAATAACTCAGTTTAAACAACTTATTACTTTTCAGTTGAGTTGATGTTATTCCATAAAATCTACCAATTTACGGCTAAGCATATATATATATATATATATAGATATATATATATATATATATATATATATATATATATATATTACGGCTAAGCATATATATATATATATATATATATATATATATATATATATATATATTACGGCTAAGCATATAACAAAATCATACATATATATGTATATATATATGTATATATATATATATATATATATATATATATATATATATATATATATATATATATTACGGCTAAGCATATATATATATATATATATATATATATATATATATATATATATATATATATATATATATATATATATATATTACGGCTAAGCATATATATATATATATATATATATATATATATATATATATATATATATATATATATATATATATATATACATATATATATACATATATATGTATGATTTTGTTATTTTTCTTTGACCCTGTACGAACTTTTTTTTATTTTTATTTTTCAATTTTCTTGGGTTTGGAGGTCAATTATAGAATGAAACTTCCTAAACTTTATTGTGATCCTTTCCTTTTATTGACTTTTCGGCACAGTTTGCCTTTCACATTTTTTTTTTTTTTTGTCGGGTTTGGCTAAAATTGTACATATTTTATCCGTAAAATGCTATTTGGAAATGCATATCTTATTAATTTATTAAAACTAAAATAATTAACTTGATGAGTGTTCTCATGTTGGACGTGGATGTTTAGGTTAATATTTATCTTTGCCCATTTCACTGAATCACAACGTACTCTTTTTTCATTTTTCGTTACACGAACCATATGTTAATTAGTTTTCATTGTCATTTATTTTATTTTAATTTAAAAATTGGGACGAACACAACATGTAGACTGCATTTATAGTACTGCCATATATATTTGGCTCAGGTTATTTGTTTCTTTTTTGTTGTTGATAGCGGTTGGTATTTTTTGTATCATAATAGATTCCAATATTTCTCTTTTTTCCTATTGTTCTCAGTGATTAAAATCTTGGTTCCTTCATAATTAAATGTGTGTTGCTTTTCCTCTTCGTGCTTTGTTAGTGCTGTTCTATTATTTTTGTCATACTTGTGTCCCTTTATCCTATTTTCCAAATATTGGCTAGTGTGCCCACCTTCACAATTATTGCAAGGAATCTGGTATACAACATTGCTCTTTTTATTTTTTGGGGTTTTGGTTTTTAATTTTGAAAAGTTGGTTGCCAGTAAGTTATGGGCTCTATGAGCGATATTTATATTATGCTTTTTAAAAAGTTTTTCAATTTTTTGTGAAAATCCGTTTAAGTATGGTAAAACGATATGCTTTGTTTTTTTGGGCTTTTTTGTTGTTGATTTTTGTTTTCGGTAGAATTATAAAATTTATGTATCCGTCTTTTGAATATTTTGTTTATAAGATATACCGGGTAGTTATTTAATTCCAGTGCTTTTTTGGCTTTGTTTATTGATTCTTTCCGATATTCTGGGTCTGTTAGGGATATTGCCCGATCCGCCAGACCAATGACTGATTTCTTGTATTTTAGTGGATGGTTTGGTTGGTTATAATTTAGATATCTAGATGACCATGTTTGCTTTGTGTACCACTCTGTTTTTATATTTTGGTCTGTGTTGTGTAATGTTAGGCCAAGGAAATTTATTTTTATATCTATTCCTATTTCTATTGTGAACTGTAGTTTTTTATTGTAATTGTTAAACTTGTTTAAAATATATTGTACACAATTTTTTGGAATGGCAGTAATACAATCGTCAACGAACCTATAGAAAAATGGTATTTCAAATGGTATATGGAAAAGGATATTCTCCTCTAATTCCTCCATTACTAATTGTGCCACCACACTGGATATGGATGAACCCATTGCACATCCGTCTATTTGTTGATATAGATTTTCTTCAAATTGAAAATATCACTGAGAACAACAGGAAAAAAAAAAAGAAATATTGGAATCTATGATACAAAAAATACCAACCGCTATCAACAACAAAAAAGAAACAAATAACCTGAGCCAAATATATATGGCAGTACTATAAATGCAGTCTACATGTTGTGTTCGTCCCAATTTTTAATTAAAATAAAATAAATGACAATGAAAACTAATTAACATATGATTCGTATAACGAAAAATGAAAAAAGAGTACGTTGTGATTCAGTAAAATGAGCAAAGATAAATATTAACCTAAACATCCACGTCCAAGGTAAGAACACTCATAAAGTTAATTATTTTAGTTTTAATAAATTATGCTTTTTCAAATAGCATTTTACGGATAAAATATGTACAATTTTAGTCAAACCCGACAAAAAAAAAAAAATTTTGAGAAAGGCAAACTGTGCCGAAACGTCAATAAAAGGAAATGATCACAATAAAGTTTAGGAAGTATCATTCTATAATTGGCCTCCAAACCCAAGAAAAAAAAAAAAAAAAAAATATATATATATATATATATATATATATATATATATATATATATATATATATATATATATATATATTTATATATATATATATATATATATATATATATATATATATATATATATATATATATATATATATGTATATGTATATATAAATAAATAAATAAATATATATATATATATATATATATATATATATATATATATATATATATATATATACGAGGCTGGTTTGAAAAGTCCGTGCAAAAATAAAATCTACTTATGTGTTTGGGGTAAACCTTTTTTATTTTTCGACATAGTCTCCTTTTAGGCTTATACACTTCGTCCAACGATGTTCTAGTTTGTTGATCCCTTCCGAATAATAGGATTTGTCCAAGTCTGCAAAATATCCATTAGTGTCTGCAATCACCTCCTCGTTTGAATAAATTCTTTGTCCCGCCAGCCATTTCTTCAAATTGGGGAACAAATAGTAGTCCGAGGGTGCCAAGTCTGGAGAATAGGGGGGATGTGAAACGAGTTGGAATCCTATTTCCATTAATTTTGCGACCACAACTGCTGAGGTGTGTGCTGGTGCGTTGTCGTGATGGAAAAGGACTTTCTTGTGGGCCAATCGCGGGCGTTTTTCTTGCAGCTCGGTTTTCAAACCGTCCAGTAACGATGAATAATATTCACCTGTAATAGTTTTACCCTTTTCCAGATAGTCGATGAGGATTATCCCTTGCGAATCCCAAAAGACAGTCGCCATAACCTTTCCGGCCGAAGGAACGGTCTTCGCCTTTTTTGGTGCAGATTCCCCCTTGGTAACCCATTGTTTAGATTGTTGTTTGGTCTCAGGAGTATAGTAATGTATCCATGTTTCATCCACAGTGACGAAACGACGCTTAAAGTCCTCCGGATTCTTCTGGAACAGCTGCAAACCATCCTTGCAACACTTCACACGATTCCGTTTTTGGTCAAGCGTGAGCATTCGCGGCACCCATCTTGCGGATAGCTTTCTCATGTCCAAATGTTTATGCAAAATATTATGTACCCGTTCAGTCGAGATGCCCACAGCACTAGCAATCTCACGCACCTTAACTCTTCTGTCATCCATCACCATATCATGGATTTGATCAATGATTTCTGGAGTCGTAACCTCCACAGGCCGTCCAGAACGTTCAGCGTCACTTGTGCCCATATGGCCAGTCCGAAAATTTTTGAAACCACTTATGAACTGTTCTAATCGAAGGTGCAGAGTCACCATAATGTTTATCAAGCTTCTCTTTAGTCTCCTGAGGCGTTTTGCCTTTCATAAAGTAATGTTTATTCACCACACGAAATTCTTTTTCGTCCATTTCTTGAAAATCACTCGACTTCCTTGATTCACACGAATGCCAAACACAAAGAAATAGACCAATATGGCTGAAACTTGGTGTACGCTCATTCAAGAGATGCTACTAACTAAACATGACCTCGATACGCGCCGGTGGTGCCATCTCTCGTACTTTGCACGGACTTTTCAAACCAGCCTCGTATATATATATATATATATATATATATATATATATATATATATATATATATATATATATATATATATATATATATGCCTATTTTAAATTTCTCGAATTTACAAATGAAATCTCCATTCTTTTGTACCTCCTTATATCTACCTTTCTCTCTCTTAAACAACTGCAAACACCTATCATCAGAATTTCCTAGTACACATTAATGCTCAAGACACCCTCTATAAAGAGCAATAAAAGCCCATAATGACTGGGTTTTCTAAATAATCGAAAAGTACAATTCTCCCAATTTTTAGTTACATAAAATTTATTTCTTAACTCTTGAAATCTGGTTTTAACAAATTAATATAATTGAGTGAGAAAAGTTATTTGAGTACTAGGAAATTGACTGAAAAATTTCAAGTAGGCAAGACTCAAATTATCATATTGGTACAAAATAAAATGGAAGTTAGAAATTTATATCACGAAGGTGGCAACGCGAAACAAAGAAGAAAATTCGTCTTCAATTAATCTTGTAATATCTGGGCCTATAATTCAAGCAAAATCCCTTGAAGTTGCTCAAAGTCTAGAACCAGGTGACCCCAATGCATCAAATGAATGGTTAGAAAGATTTTGTCGCCGGCACGATATTACCTTGAAGACAGTATGTGAAAAGTTGTTGGTCATTTTAAATAATTATGCCCCAGAGGATGTGTTTAATGCAGACGAAACGAGTTTCTACTATCGAGCATTGCCAATAAAAATATATGCACTAAAAAATAAAAACTACTCCGTAAGAAAAACTGGAAAACAAGGAATTACAATTTTGTTCTGCGCAAATCTGAAAGCTGAAAATAAAGTATCACTTATCATAGGCAAAAGCAAAAAATCCTAAATGTTTTAAGAGGGCACACATCTATAAGTTGCCTCTTCAATGAGTCTCAAACAAAAAAGCATGAATGTCAGCAGACATCATATTTACAAGGATTCACAAATTTGATACCAAGATCAAGAAGTAGAATAAAAAAGTGCTATTGTTTCTGGATAATACAACATCTCACTGTAAAACTGCACTGGATAATGTCAAACTTGTTTTTCTTTCACCAAACACTACTTTACATTGCCAGCCGTTGGACGAAGGTATTATCCAGAATTTTAAAATGCTCTAACGGATCTACTTTAATAAGAGGCTTTTAACATATGCTCACTTCAAGAAGTGGAGAAAAACATTGCCATAGCCAACGACAACGCATTGATATGAGTTTCGATGGCCTAGAAAAATTTGTCATCGATGACAATAAAGAAGTGCTTTTCTAAAGCCGGATTTATGTGTAATACAGAATATTCCGCTCGCATAACTATTTTTTATCATAAAGGGCACATTTGTGAATTTAATATATGTATGTATGTACATACAACATACATATGTACAATATATATGTATATGTACGTACTTTCCAAATAACTTCAGTTTAATCTTGTTTTTTATTTTTTAAACTGAAACTACAATTATTTAAAATAATTACTAAATAAGCAATGCAAAATGCATATCTTCTTCTTGAAGGGCAATATCCAATATGAACGTAGGCGGCCTGTGATTAGTCCCTTTTTAAGTGTTGCACAGACAAAGGCCTACAGTTTATTATTGTTAGACGAACGGATTGAAACTTAATGTATTATTTATATATATACATATATATATATATATATATATATATATATATATATATATATATATATATATATATATATATATATATATTAAATTTATAATCTAATTATAATTAATTCTAAATGTTAGATATACTATCACATACAAAATTAAAATATTAAACCTCATTCACTCGGGCTTCGTGAATTATCTTGACTGCCGAGCTAGGAGAGCAGGATGATTCGCACATGCTCCCGTGGAAAAAAACGCCCCTGCTGCTTTACTGCAAGTTTCCCTTTTTTCCTGAAAAACTGCTCTTTGGATACCCCTACCCCTTTTCCACCCCATCTATAATAATTGGATCATATCCTTTCTTTATGGCTATTGTTTTGATTATGTTCAGTTCTTTTAGATAATTGTTCGTATTTAGTAGAATGTTAGTTAATCTGTGTATGAGACTGTGGAAGGTTGACATTTTGATCTGCCAGGGTTGATTTGATTTAGCATGTATAATGGTGGCTGTTGTAGTTGGTTTATAGAAAATATCAAACTCTATTTTGTTCTCTACATTTCAAAATTTTTAATTCCATAATAATAATTAGTGGGACAAACGGGACAGAGCCTACAACAAAGATTAAAAGAACACAAGTACTCTATTTTAAATAAACAAAAATTCACAGACTTTGCTGAACACTGCTAGACAATAATCGCCTTTTTAATAGCGAGAAGATATCCTTGCTCTACAGTGCTCGAAAAGGAAAACATGTGGATTATTTAGAAATTCTTAGCATAAAAGAATTAATTAAAATTTAATTAAAATTAAGAAAAAATTAAATTAAACATAATATAAAAATAACGAACATCCAAATAGAATTTGGAAACACCCCAATGTTAAGATAGACTACCAGTAATTAACCAAATTTTATTGCCTCTTAATTTAAATTTACCATTCAAATGTAATATTTTTAAATTAAGTTTAGTCTTATTGTAAACCTCTTTGAAATACGTGTCAGAGTGATCTGAATAAATTCAGTAAAACAGTTATACTGTATTTTATTTCAAAAATGTAAATATTAAGATGTTTCACCTAGAACCGACCAGAAACACCATAAATTTTAGGATTACATTTGTTACAATAATAAGATAAACAATACATACCTAATTATTGTCTTTTCCTGGAACACACTACTAAAAATATACGAATGGTATTGTAAACTTCCATTTATTTCCAACTCATTAATTATTTATGTGATTATTTTTATTTAGTTTTGTTTCATTCTATATCGCTATGCGTCAAAAGCGTAACACTTTAAATTTACAAGGAAAAAAAATTGTAAAATAATTTCTCCAGTAGTTCCTTATAAACACGTAATTCTAAATGAAGTATTGACTATCTCACACTAAAGGATAACCTCATCCAAACACTATAAGTCAATATAAACGACATGTGCCCACCGCCTCTACGGAATTATAAGCTAATGTTCTCTTCTCACCTCGGCTCTAGAACATAGCTACGCCACTGCAGAGGGGATAATTTTATCACATGTAAAGTAGCCGGTACAAGTTAATATTCAATAAACATAAAACCAATTTTTGAAAATCAAATTTGTGGCAGTATTATCTGAAACATTACATTTTAAAATTAATTCAAATTTTTTTTTAAATTCTGCGCAGATTCCTGTTAATTTAGCTTTTAATTATTAAAATTGTCATTGCGTACAGTAAACCGTGAAATATTAAATTAGAACTGTTTGTTTTATTAATTACGGTATTTCAGGCGTAAATATTTGAAAACTATGTCATGCGTAAATCTTTCATAAAATTTGTTTATTTTTCATATTGAATGCAATTAACTATACGTTGGTTTTGACAATGTTTTCGTCACACCGAAATAAACACCAAAATGGTTTAAACTGATTTAAACAAAACATTTATAAAGTTGAAATGTAAATAATTATTTAAATAATCCTCTATATTTATATTCTGTGGTATAACGAAATTGATTTAACAGGATTAAAGTTAATTCGTGTCTATAATATATAACACAAAATCATAAAATCAAGCGACTTATTTCGTATAAAGGAAAAAAGGTAACTTCTGGTATATCTATTGTGTAAGATTGTTAAAACGTATCTAAAGAAAGAATCGTTTTGATGCATTTTCACCTAAAGGTTGTCTAAGGGCAGTCTACATATAACTATTTTTTGTACTTCTCCAGCGATCACGATCAGTTATACTTCCCATATTAAGTATGTATATCTGAATCCCCCGCGGCTTGTCCAATACTACCATATCAAAAAGAGAGCCGTGCGTTTCAAACAGTGATAAAAATATTCAAAGAAGAGTACAATTGTTGTATTTGTGCATTGTTTATAATTTATTTTACCATATATAATTTGACAAATTTTTATATTCTATCTGGCTTCAGGATCATATTTCTCTACAGAAATAGGAATCCTTTTACAGATTGCCTTGTTACCTCTGGTTCCACATATCTTCACGTTTTAGGTCGCATAAATTATAGTTTTGAAAATACCTTGTGCAATGTTATTCTAGGTTTTTGCCTGAGGCTAGCTGAACATGAAAGCCCTAGAAAATCGTAGCATATGTACCCTAACAGTGGAGGACTGCTCTCCAGTACAGGAAAGGATGAGTAGTCTGCAAAAAAAGAAATAGGTAACGATAGGCCCCTAAAGGTTTTACTAGTAGTGAGAGACGAATGGACTAACGGACTGGTCTTCCCAAATAAAGGACATATCTGATACAAAAATGGATCTAAACAAAAAGAGGGAGCGGGAACATATGCGTACTGTTCATGTACGGTGACACAGCTATCAATATTTCTAGACATTTATACATCGATTTTCAAGCGGAAACATACATCTTTATGAGCGGAATATAACCCGAACGATCGTCTAAATTTGTGCGGACAGCATAGCCACCCAGATTGCTTTAAAACAGGCAGGGTAAACTCGCAATTGATAAGTGAGTGTTAAAACTTGCTGGTGAATCTGTAGGACAGAGACCTAGTTCTCGTCTAAGTATTTGGCCATATCATTGTCCCATAGAGCGACTTAACCATACCTGGGCTAAAATAAGAAGGAAAAGACCTGAAGACGTTGACAGAGATTCTTACATGACATTAGCACGTTGATGAGCACCTAACATGTATCTGGAACAAAGATACAGATTACGGGTAGTGCTGGGAGGAGGGGGAGACAGCTCTTCATCTAATTATATATTGCTCAGCAAACACCAGAGCAAAAAAACTTTTGGAATCCCCAATAATTTTATACTAGAAGTGTATTAAGAAGATTCAACTTTAAAAGTCTTTCTTAAAAGTTGCTGACCTCCTAAAACCTTAAAATGAGGTTGACAAATCATGGGCTATTCAAAGACCTAAGTGCTGTAGCCATTTATATGCGATTAAGTCGTAACTATCTGTATCCCTGTTTCCTAAAGTAAGACTTAGCAATGTATGTAAACTGTAGGAAAAACATCTAATAAAAAAAACAATTAATGAATATTTCAATTATCCTAATTTTAGTGGATGCGGATACTTTCGACGATGAGCGTCGAGAGCACAGTTCCACGATTCACTCATAAGATAAGAGGCTCAGTAGATGAAAAAGTGTTGGAGAATCTTTCATATATAATGAATCATTAATTCAATATTTTAATTAAGACAGGACAATTACATAAATATTCATTAAGTTCATATTTTTTTACCTTCTTTTAACTGTTTTTATCTATTATAATTTCAGCCATACAAGATCATACATTACATATACCATAGAAGGAACATAACATTTGCAAATGCTTGAGAACAATTTATTAAAAAAATATATGTTGTGACAAAATTAACTTCAACTTAACAAGAAAAAATACCAAATTATCAAAATTTTTTAGAGTTTTTTTTTTCCTGTAGGATGTTATTATTTCTTGTTCGAGTTATTTCAGAAGGCACATCGTTTTAGGTTGGAAGCCTTTCTTGACGTTGGGAATTTATCTTCTATTGGCTGAATAAGGAAAGTATGAACATATAAATTGCAATTTAAAGTGGCGTTTAGTTGATTTACTTATAAATATGTCCCGCACAACCTAGGATATTCTATATAGAGAGCGACTGCACATTTAAGTTAAATAAAATAGCAAACAACTATGGTTTTAAACCTTCCTTATTTTTTCACTTTAGCAAGGTTTGCTACCTTACATTTGTTAGTAGAAAATCGTTTACTATTCAGTATTAATCTTGGAAACGTTAATAGAAAAACCTAAAAAGGCAAGAAGACCTTGCCAAAAAACTACCGACCAATCGCACTACTCTCAATAATATCGAAAGTCATGGAAAAGGCTATCAATCAGCATCTTCTAAAATATCTTGAAGGATTCAACATTATTAGTGATCACCAATATGGCTTTCGTAAAAATAGATCAACAGGAGATCTTCTGACTTATGTAACACATGTTTGGAACAACGCAATTGAACACTTTGGAGAATCTCGAGCGGTTGCTCTTGACATATCCAAGGCATTTGACCGTGTTTGGCACGATGGGCTGTTGGCTAAGCTACGTTCTTGTGGTATGTCTGAAAAGTTCTGTTTGTGGCTCTCATGTTTCCTCAGAGAGCGTTCTTTACGAGTGGCAGTTGACGGATTTCTTTCTAACACCTTCACTATCAACGCCGGTGTGCCCCAAGGTTCCATACTGTCTCCTACTCTCTTCCTCATTTATATTAACGATCTGCTGGAAAAGACCGAGAATCCAATCTACAGCTTTGCAGATGACAGTACACTTATCTCTTCATTCACTTTGAACGCTCGGACATCGACTACTCAGACGAATATCCGCAGACAGCAGGAAGTCATTCAACTTAACAAAGACCTGGAAGAAATTCTATCTTGGGGTGACAGTAACCAAGTGGAATTTAACGCTACAAAAACCCAGGCGGCAGTTTTTTTCTAAAAAAGTTAACGTTGCAGAACCCGACATAGTTATGTCGGGGCGCTCCATCTCTCTAACATCGTCACTCAATCTGTTAGGCGTTAATTTGGGAGCAAATATGTCCTGGCATGAACATGTTGCAGGCATAGCAAGAAGAGCTTCTCAAAAGTTGGGAATATTGTTTCGAACCAGAAAGCTTTACACTCCTCAACAACTGTTAATTCTTTACAAAGCTCAAATTCGACCAACTATGGAATACTGCTCCCATGTTTGGAGCTCCGCTCCCAAACATACACTGCATTTGTTGGATTCTATCCAGAGAAGAGCTGTTCGTCTGATTGGACACCCGGAACTGACCGACGGCCTTGATTCGCTGGAACATCGAAGAACGGTTGGCGACTTGAGCCTATTCTACAAGTACTTTCATGGAAAGTGTTCGAAGGATGTGGCCCGTTTAATTCCTCCCAGAGCGGTGCATATTAGAGGTACGCGTCGCGCTAATGCTTCACATCCGTATGAGGTTCAGCTTGTTACTCCTCGTACAACGCTTTTCAAGCAGTCTTTTATATGGAGAACATCATACCTTTGGAATGGTTTACCCAGGACTGTGTTTCCCATCGAGTACAATCTACAGCGATTCAAGAACAACGTGAATCGCTTTCTCCGCACACGTGTCGCTCCTGTAGCGCTTTAGGGACTTCCCTGTAGCACGTGTGCTAGACCCATAAAAAAAAAAAAAAAAAAAAAATTTAAAATTCTGTTTTTATTTGGTTCAAACCTAAACAGTTGTTACCATAAAACTCCAAGTCCACTGTTAAGAATGCTTCAGTTGTTCTCACGCGTTACCGAGGAATTTCTTTTAAATAAATAAAAACTTTTCTCAATTATTGTTAAATATTATTTTTGCTAGGTGTTATGTATTATTATTTTGACTTGTTATTGGAATAACTCTACCTAATCGAAAATCTTTAATTATTGAAGAAAATCGTTTGTTTGGCAACAGATAAAACAAAACGTACAATTGCCTTTCATGGTTGGGTTGGTTGGGCTGGTAAAAGCCAGTTGTGTCCCCATTTTAATTTTTTTAAAATTTTCGAATTTAAAAACAGTATTGAATGTGCTTCTACATGTCATATATATATATATATATATATATATATATATATATATATATATATATATATATATATATATATATATATATATATATATATATACATATATATATGTCAGTCCGAAAAGTCTCACACCTTTAACTAATAATTGCAACTATGAGAAAACATGCTTAAATTAATATTTGAAACTGAACCAATGAGGATTAAAACAACTGCGGAATATTTTATTTAGAAGTTACAGCATTGTCATAAAAATGTAAACAAAATTAATGTCAAAAAAATCTCCATACACTTAACAATTACCAATAATAGTTTGACGGAGTTTAACGGAAAGTAACAACTTCGTTTAAATTAATATTTATTGAGACCGCCTTGGCCTCGATAATCTCCTGTAACCTTTTTGTCATTCTTGCAACCAGCTTTCTAGTAACTTCTGCTGGCATGTTCTCCCATTCGTTCAATATTCTGTTTTTTAATTTCTCTCTATTTGAAACATTATGTTTGCGAACGCGCCGTTTAAGTTCCTCCCATAAATGCTCGATCTGGTTAACCTCGGATGATTACGGAGGTGTATGAAGCTGCTATCGCACATTATGGATCGTCCATTCTCGCACCAAGTTTGCAGTATGATTCGGTTCATTGTCCTGTTGGAAAATGTATCTTTTTTCGAGTGCTAATTTTTGGACAGTTTCTCTTAAATTGTCTCTCAAAATGTTCAGATAAACATGCTAATCCATGGTACCATTAATAAAATGTAAATTTCCAACCCCTCCAGCGGACATACATCCCTAAAGCAGACCACTGCCAACCCCTTGTCTCACCGTGGAACAAAGGTTTTTAATACCGAATGCGGTATTCGTCTTTCTTCTAACTTTAGTTGTACCATTAGACCCAATAAGGTTAATTTTAGTTTCATCAGTAAAGATTACGGATTCCCAAAATTCAGGAGGTTCAGTAACGTATTCCCCAGCAAAAGCTAACCGCTTTTTGCTATTAGCTTCCGAAATTAACGGATTCTTCCTGGCTGCACACCACTTATAGCCTCCCTGTGTAAACAATTTCTTACTGTCTGTGAACAAACATTTTCGAAAATAATTCCCGTACTTCTTCTTTTAATTTCGATGCATTTTTCTTGGGATCTATAATGATTTGTCTAACAATACTGGCCCCTTTACATGGAGTCAGTTTCTTGGGACGACCGGAGCGTGGTCGAATTTTATAGGAACCCGTTGATTTATGCTGGTTTACAATATACTGAACAGTATCATGCGACTTTTTAACAACTTTTCCTATATTTCTGTACGATTTTCCATCTTTCCACAAATCAATTATAATCTTTCAAACTTGAAATGGAACTTGACAAATTCTCTCGTTTATTTTAATACTACTTTGAAAACTCACTGCAAAATTACTAGCAACAAGTGACAGATTATAAAGAATGGCCGAAAATTGTTCATTTTTTTTCAGTTTAGCGAGCTTTAGATAGCCTGATAAAGTACGGCAGATTATAACGTGTTTTTTCAATGCAGTTCTTGAGTGTATAGAGACTTTTTTGTCATTAATTTTGTTTACATTTTCACACATACATAACAATAATGTAACTTCTAAATAAAATGGTCTGTAGTTGTTTTTAATACTAATCCTCGTTAGTTAAGTTTCAAATATTAATTTAAAAATGTTTTCTCATAGTTCCAATTAATTAGTTAAACATATCAGAAAAAATAGTATAGAAAGTAGGTGGTGTAAGGAGACATTCTGGACTGACTGTATGTATATGTATATAAAATATATATATATATATATATATATATATATATATATATATATATATATATATATATATATATAAAATGCAACGTCTCTTTGTCTGTCTGTCTGTCCGTTAGTGCGCTTATCACGGAAGAACCACTTATCCGATTTACGTACTTTTTTTTTTAAAACATACATATGTTCTCTGGCCAGGTTATAGGCTATATTTTATTACGATAGGTGGCATAAGGAATGAGCAGTGACGTAAAATAGTGAATGAATTCGGAAAAAAGTTTGCCGCTAGCGCGTTCCCTTGCAATACACAGACTAAACCATTAAATATGGAACAATATTATGTAGCAGAGAATATCTATAATCTATAGTCTATAATATATA
The DNA here is from genome assembly GCA_019049505.1 of Pachyrhynchus sulphureomaculatus. Taxonomy (NCBI): domain Eukaryota; kingdom Metazoa; phylum Arthropoda; class Insecta; order Coleoptera; family Curculionidae; genus Pachyrhynchus; species Pachyrhynchus sulphureomaculatus. Next base: position 146,785,367 of record CM032446.1, on the reverse strand, counting down.
TAAAATGCAATGTCTCTCTGACTGTCTGTCTATCCATTAGTGCGTTTATCACGCGAAAACCACTTATCCGATTTACGAGTTTTTTTTAATTCATACATATATTCTTTGGCCAGGTTATATAATAATAATAATCTATATCTATAATATATATAAAATGCAACGTCTCTTTGTCTGTCTGTCTGTAGGTGAGTACGCTTATCCCTCGAGAACCACTTATCCGATTTACGTGATTTTTTGAATTCATACGTATGTTCTCTGACCAGGTTATAGATATATATTTTATTACATCTATAATATAAAATAAAACATATCTCTGTCTGTCTGTCTGTCTGTCCATTAGTGCGCTTATCACTGGAGAACCACTTATCCGATTTACGTCCTTTTTTTTTTAAAACAGACATATGTTCTCCGGCCAGGTTATAGGCTCTATTTTATTACGATAGGTAGCATAAGGAATGAGCAGTGACGATAATAGTGAATGAAGTCGGAAAAAAATTTGCCGCTAGCGCATTCTCTTGCAATACACAACCTACACCATTAAATATGGAACAATATTATGTAACAGAGAATATCTATAATCTATAATATATGTAAAATGCAATGTCTCTCTGTCTGTCTGTCCATTAGTGCGTTTATCACGTGAGAACCACTTATCTGATTTATGTGTCTTTTTTTAAATTCATTCATATATTCTTTGGTCAGGTTATATTAATAATAATGATCTAGATCTATAATATATATAAAATGCAAGGTCTCTCTGTCTGTTTGTCTGTCTGCCCGTTAGTGCGCTTTTCAATGGCGAACCACTTATCCGATTTCGTGTTTTTTTTAAACATACATATATTCTCTGGCCCGGTTATAGACTATATTTTATTACGTTAGGTAACATGAGGAATAAGCAGTGACGATAGTAGTGAATCAAATCGGAAAACAGTTTGCCGCTAGCGCATTCTCTTGCAATACACTGCCTAAACCACTAAATATGTAACAATATCATGTGGCAAAGGATATCTATAATATATATAAAGGTCTTTCTGCCTGTTTGTCCGTTTGTGCGCTTATCAATGGATAACCACTTTTCCGATTTACGTGCTTTTTTTTAAACATGCTAAACCATTAAATATGGAACGATTTCGTGTAACAAAAAATATCTGTAATATATATATATATATATATATATAATGCAACGTCTCTCTGTCTGTCTGTCTGTCTGTTAGTGCGCTTATCACTGGAGAACCACTTACCCGATTTACGTGCTTTTTTTTTAAACAAGCATATGTTCTCTAGCCAGGTTATAGGATATATTTTATTACGTTAGGTGACATAAGGAATAAGCAGTGACGATAATAGTGAATCAAGTCGGAGAAAAGTTTGCCGCTAGCGTGTTCTCTTGCAATACACTGCCTGAAGCATTAACTATGGTACAATATCATGTAGCAAAGAATAAAATATATATAAAATGCAACGTCTCTCTGTCTGACTATCTATCCAAAGGGGCTCATCATTTGAGAACCACTTATACGATTTACGTGTTTTTATAAATTTATACATATGTTCTATATAATTCGATATACGCCTAGATAATGGGAGATAAGGTGAGATAATGGGAGATAAGGAGAAATAATGGGAGATAAGGAGAAATAATGGGAGACAAGTCGAGATAAGCCTCGATAATGGGAGAGAAGGTGTGATAATGGGAGATAAGTATAAATAATGGGAGATAAAGAGAAATAATAGGAGATAAAGTTAAATAATGGGAGATAAGTAGAGATAAGTCTAGATAATGGGAGTTGTGGTGAGATAATGGGAGAGAAGAAGAAATAATGGGAGATAGAAGAAATATTGGGACATAAGTCGAGATAAACCTAGATAATGGGAGATAAGGTGAGATAATGGGAGATAAGGAGAAATAATGGGAGACAAAGAGAAATAATGGGAGATGAACAGAAATAAGCCTAGAAAATGGAAATTATGTAGAGATAATGGGAGATAAGGAGAAATATTGGGAGATAAGGGGATATAATGGGAGATATTTTATTACGTTGGGTAACATAAGGAATAAGCAGTGACGATAGTAGTAAATCAAATCCACGCGAGCGGAGCCGCGGGCCATGCTAGTATATATATATATATATATATATATATATATATATATATATATATATATATATATATATATAACAGGGTGTTATGAAATTCACTGCATAATGTATATACTACGAGTATATTGGCATCATGTGCAAAATAAAAATGAGGAAACGCTTTATCTAACTTTTCCGAAGTAGTCTATGTATGTTTAATAATAACACAAACTGAAAATGGCATTCGTTTATGGTAAAAATTTTAATAATAGTAAGTTAAAACTAATTGTTAGTATGAAAATATTTCGTACAAAATATTGACTAAAAATGGTTACAACAAAAGGCATGCACAATGGGAATACACAAGACTTTATGGACAGTAAACAATAATTCCTCTCTTTAAAAATTCATAATACAAAGAGGTAAAAACTATGAGAATGTGAAGACAAAAAATATAAAAAAAGTTTATTCATTTGATCCCAAATATGATATTATTATTATTATAAATAAACTAAAAGTGGTTATGTTAAATACTTAATATGTCCACTATTCTATTCAAAGCTTTAATCATTTTTGTGTGTTTAGTCATTAATTCATTTTTTTCCTTATATGGCTGCTTGAATGATTTCTTGGCTTTCACCATTACAAATTATGACATTCTGAGTAATTTTCTCCCCTAGCCGATTACACTGGTCTACAAATTTCTTTTTTCTTCCACAAGCGCTAAATTAACGGAATATATTTCCATGCTGAGTTTAAATGTGTTCTCAGATTTTATCCATCAGGCAGGATTTTTTTGTGGCACGTGTTTAAAGTTTTAAAATAATTAGTACTTACAAAACACTAAATAATACACGGCTAATTTTGTCTAACTTAAAAAGTTTTATATGATGATTTTGCCTTCGGGATGTCTCTTTTTATGGTTCAGCAGTAGTTGGCCAGCATATTGGGACTCCATTTGCCTTGGTACCTCTTTTCCTTAGTAGAAATCTGCTGACAAAAACGCTTACCATGCTCATCAGAGACAGCCCCAAGATTTTCAGGGAAGAAGTCTAGGTGGGAGTCCAAGAAGTGAATTTTTGAGGACATGTTGCAGCCCATTTCTTTGTATGAAGTCGAAAGATCATTCACTATTTCACTATAGTTTTTTTCTTTATTATTGCCAAGAAATCCACAGATGTTTTTGAATGATTTCCACGCTGCTTTTTTCCGGTGGATGTAACAGTTCCTCAAAATGTTCATTATCCGATGTTAATGATCTTATTGAGGGCCCTATAAAAATTCCTTCCTTTCGGGATCTACTAATGGGGTATTTGAATCATTTTTATGCCCAGGAAAAAGAGATTCACGTTTAGGCTATTATTTCCTTATGTAGTGAGACTTTATATCCCTGCTATTCCATTCACACAAGAAACAGTAGAATATCGTGTATCCAAGTTGCAAACCTAACAATAAAACTATAACCTTCAAATCACCACAGGTATTCCAGTTATATTTAGTATACCGAATTTTTTCTAACAGCAATTTAATATTTCATATGATTCATTTATATCACTGGAACGCGCGACAGGTATTGTTGGTAATTCATTCCCATTATGGAGTAGTTCAGCCTTCAAACTGACTTTCGATGAGTCTATGAACAATCGCCACTCATTTGGCTGATGTTGATGTCCAAGAACCTCCATTACTGCACAAACATTATTACAAAAAGCTACATGGCCTTCTTTATAGAAGTAGTCACTGAAATCACACATTAAGATCTTCTTGAGATAAAAAGTGAGGTTCTGATGAACTACTTGCTTCAAATGTAGGGTCATTTGTCTCGCTTTTTCCGTCTTCAGTATGAACTGGGTCGGAGTCGGAGTTATAACTTAAGGTCATAAAGTCTGGAAACTTTGGTACAAGATACTCTTCACTATGTGGCACAGGTCTAATTGTAGATGCCAAATTAAGACACTTAAATGTATATTTTGTTTTGGACGTAATTCCTTTAATGATAGTTAAGCAGAAATAACAATCAGTTAAATGGTCCTTCTGTTCCCTCCAAATCATAGGGACTGAAAACGCATATGATGAGTACCATTTTTCTAACCAGTGAGAAGCCTAACACATGATACACAGCATAAATCTGGGGCCCAGTCTTTATCAACATCATCAGCTTTACACCCAAAATAAAGCTCATAACATTTTTTCACAAGCGGTGTAAAATTTCGCCTCTGAGACTTGAAGGTCAGTTCACTACACACGTAGCAATCATTGTTTGGTTAATTTACACACTTTCTTAGCATTTTGAAACGTTTATAAAAAAAAAACTTACAAATAAAACACACATGTTACCAGACTCACTACAATTACAATACTGGCTACTGGCCCTCTGCTTGCTAAAAAAGTACAATATTTGTACAAGATAGGACAGGTTTGAACATCATTAGGTCTGGACAGAGTTAAAACATGTTTCAACATGAATAAGTCTGCCTAGTGCCAAATTATTCTGAATACAAATTCCACTTCTATATTTACAAGAATTATAGTAACAACGAAATCCTAATATAGAGAAGTATATTACACAAAAATGACAATCACAAGAAAACTATGCCTGATAGAAGAAATCTGATAACATATTTGAATTCAGCATAAAAAAACTGAACAGGAGTTTCTATTCAGTTTCCTTGTGAAAAAAAATCATGTTGACCAGTGTTATCTGTCAAGTTACTTCAATATTTTAATTAATCTCTTTAAAGAGATCCTTAAAAAGATATTAGTTCAAATATAGCCAAATCTGGGTTATTTAGTGGCCATCTTAATCTCCAAATCCGCAAATTCATAGTGTTATTTAAGAAATCGGCTACGTGAGAAAGTGAAGTGGTTGAGTATCGTCCTCTTGCCAAAATATTTTCAACAATTCCTCATATTATTTTAAAGTAAGTTGCCCCATTTAAATTTCTCTCAAAAAATATTTGTCCTATTAGTGTTTAATAGGCTACACCAATCCCGATAAAATTATCGGACAGAGTGTTTTATTTCTTATATCTCTTGAGGATTTTTGTCAGTACAATAGTGAACACTTCTTTTATTAAAAACTTTGTCTGTTGAGAAAACGGACTCACCCTTTCAAGCAATTTTATTTAACAGTTTTCCAGCTGCAAAAAAGGTATATGGATATCAAAGTTGGGTAGCTGTTTCTCAAATATTAATCATATTACTTTTTTCTCACATTTCTTTGTTTTATGTCAAGTCCTAAAGAACAACAAGCGATTTAGTATTTTCTCAGAAAGAGTCAAAGGAAGGTACAGGGTATGTTTAAAAATTTCAAAAAATTTACAATTTGTTTCTTAAAAATTAACAAAGCACATAGATTTTTTTGTTCCAGATTCATAACGTATACTCTAATAGGCTCTGCAACTAACACCAATAAGCATATGTTTTTTATAAAAAAATAATAATCATATCTTCAATTACTTTGTTACAGGTGAACAACAAGAATATTTCAATTAAAACTGAGCATCTGATTCGTGACCAAACATTCTGCTTTTACTGATACATATCTCTTTTAAAATAATGTGACACGGTTTATTAGCTTCAGTTCGTAGGGAGCGTGACACCGCAAAATTTTCCACAAATTTTCAAATATTCATGTTAATTAGTGTGTATTTTAATAGTAATTTATAGCTATATGCGTTGCAGTTAACATTTTATCTGTTACAGAAATAATGTGTAACATTATTATCATTTTAATGCTTGCGGAAAAGCATGTTGTGCTTTTGTTGAGAATATAGTGAAATAATTAAACATTCTAAATCTCATTATTGACAGTTTTACACAAAATTTATTTAATTATTTTGTAAAATTTATTTAAATAATATTAAATAAATGATATAAAGTAGAGGATTTTTTTGTTTTTGAGGCTTGTTTAAAGAGTTATTCTACGAAGAACTACTACAGTGCAAAGAAAGTATATAAAATTACTTAGAAAATTTTGGAAAAAATTATTTTTATTTTCCATGGAATTTTACAAAAATATTTATTTCATATCTCAAACTATTTAGACTGACACATGTCCACCCTGCCAGAAGGTATATTTTTGTCTCCTTTTTTTTATGGGTTTAGCACACGTGCTACAGGGAAGTCCCTAAAGTGCTACAGGAGCGACACGTGTGCGGAGAAAGCGATTCACGTTGTTCTTGAATCGCTGCAAATTGTACTCGGTGGGAAATACAGTCCTGGGCAAATTATTCCAAAGGGATAATGTTCTCCATATAAAAGACTGCTTGAAAAGCGTTGTACGAGGAGTGAAAAGCTGAACCTTATACGGATGTGAAGTATTAGCGCGACGTGTACTTCTAACATGCACCGCTCTAGGAGGAATTAAGCGGGCCACATCCTTCGAACACTTTCCATGAAAATACTTGTAGAATATGGTCAAGACGCCAACCGTTCTTCGATGCTCCAATGAATCCGGGTCTCCAATCAGACGAACAGCTCTTCTCTGAATAGAATCCAACAAATGCAGTGTATGTTTGAGAGCGGAGCTCCAAACATGAGAGCAGTATTCCATAGTTGGTCGAATTTGAGCTTTGTAAAAAATTAACAGTTGTTGTGGAGTGTAAAGCTTTGTGGTTCGAAATAATATTCCCAATTTTTGAGAAGCTCTCCTTGGTATGCCTGCAACATGTTCATGCCAGGACATTTGCTCCCAAATTAACGCCCAACACATTGAGTGACGATGTTAGAGGAATGGAGTGCCCCGATATAAGTATGTCAGGTTCAGCAAAGTAAACTTTTTTAGAATAAACTGCCGCCTGGGTTTTTGTAGCATTAAATTCCACTTTGTTACTGTCACCCCAAGATAGAATTGCTTCCAGGTCTTTGTTAAGTTGAATGACCTCCTAATATCTGCGGATATTTGTCTGAGTAGCCGATGTCCTAGCGTTCAAAGAGAATGAAGAGATAAGTGTACTGTCATCTGCAAAGCTGTAGATTGGATTCTCGGTCTTTTCCAGCAGATCGTTAATATACATGAGAAAGAGAGTAGGAGACAGTATGGAGCCTTGGGGTACACCGGCGTTGATAGTGAAGGTGTTAGAAAGAAATCCGTCGCCTGCCACTCGTAAAGAACGCTCTCTGAGGCAACATGAGAGCCACAAACAGAACTTTTCAGACATACCATAAGAACGTAGCTTAGCCAACAGTCCATCGTGCCAAACACGGTCGAATGCCTTGGATATGTCAAGAGCAACCGCTAGAGATTCTCCAAAGTGTTCAATTGCGTTGTGCCAAACATGTGTTACATAAGTCAGAAGATCTCCTGTTGATCTATTTTTACGAAAGCCATATTGGTGATCGCTAATAATGTTGAATCCTTCAATATATTTTAGAAGATGCTGATTGATAGCCTTTTCCATGACTTTCGATATTATTGAAAGCAGTGTCATTGGTCGGTAGTTATTTGGCAAGGTCTTCTTGCCTTTTTTTGGTATCGGCTGAACTGTAGCACATTTCCAGCAGGAAGGAAATATTCCCTTTCTGTAGGATAGGTTGAAAACTCTACAGAAAACTGGTGTTAGTTCCCTCGCACAGTTTTTGAGAACTATGGCAGGTATTCCGTCAGCGCCAGAAGCCTTTTTGGTGTCTAGCTTCATCAAAACACGTTTTATGATACGCTGCCTAAAGACAATATCGGGCATCCTTGACTGCACTATGGGAATAGTAGGTGGTGTTTTTCCTTGAAAATCGACAGTAGAAAATGAAGCAGAGTTTAGCCAACAATTTCACTTTCTCAACAGGTGTCGTTGCAATAGAATTATCTGGCCGTGTGAGTGGTGGTATAGTGGATTTGGTGAAATTTTGCCTGCCTTAGCGACTGACCAATAGGACCTGGAATTGTTGGGACAAGCGAGAAGTTTGTTTCTAATCCGTTGATTGTGTTCCTCCTTGGTTTCGTCGATAATATCTTTGCATCTGTTCCTGGCACGAACAAAGGTGTTACGATTTATGGTGTTAGGATTTTCACGCCATTGTCGGTATGCAAGATGTCTAGAAGCAACAGCTTCTTTGCATTTTCGGTCAAACCAAGGCTTGACGTTGGAAGGGCATTTCTTCGAAAAAGGGATGTAAGCCTCCATAGTGGCCAAAATAACTTCGGAATCCTCCCTGGCACAGTCAAATGGCTCGTCGGATCGAAAAACAAACGTCTAACCAAGGGAAAGTTCGAAAATATTTCATGAGATTTTCCCATTTAGAAGATTTGTAGTGCCGAATCTTGCGCGGTTTAGGCACCTCTCTGTCACTAATTGGTAGAATACTCGATGTCGAAAGTAGCTTATGGTCGGAAGAACCTAAAGGCGGATTTACGCTGACCGTGTAAATCTCCGGATTGGTGGTTAAAAACAGATCAAGAAGACTGGTGAACTCCCCGTCTCGATCAGGGATCCGTATTGGTTCGGCAATAAGCTGAGTTAAGCCACAACTGATTGAAAATGATTCGGCTTCACGACCTTGTTCGTCGGTAGTATTTGAATATTTAAGCCAGTTGATGTTGTGGACATTAAAGTCACCCAGGATGGCAATTTCGGCATTTGGATAGTTAATTTGTAAATGATCGATGGTGTCTGCAAGAGAAGCGAAAAGTGTTCTAAAGTTAGTATCACTTGGTGGTCGATAACGGATACAGATAAACCTTGTGGTTGGCCGAGTCGTTATTTTTAACCACATAACATCAAAGTTTGGGGCTCCAGAGCCTCTTCTCGTTGGCAAGAGAGGTCGCTTCTGACAAAAAGACAGATTTTAAAGTTAGGCCTAAATCGGAAATAGAAGTCGTACCGACGATAAAGGTAATTGACTGTGCTGGTCGATGAACTGACCTTGGTTTCACAGAGAGCGAGTACATGAGGTTTATTTGATTGCAGGTGTTGGTGCACTGAATTTATGTTCGAGTTTAAACCTCGTATGTTGCAAAAATCAATTTTAAAATTCTGATCTTTGCATGTCGACGCCCCTAAACCAGCCCCCACCCGGAGATCCGAACGGGGAGCTATTTTACCTCCGGAATTTTTTGTAACCAGGTGCCTCATCATACTATTTGGTCCTACAGTCCGCGACATCGGCACAGCCACGAAACGTTAAGCAACTTCACGCAGCCTAAGCCGATGCGATGGTATCACACCGGGCGATGCTGGTGGGATCTGGGCATCTACCATCTAAGTTGTTCTTTAAGTCGCCTCCTACGACAGGCAGAACGTACCGGGGGAGATATTCTATCCCGCTCCCCCACGGGGTGCTAATGTGCTGCTAATTATTACTTCATTAAATTTTCACCTGCTTTATGTCGTTATGTCTGTCATGCAAATGATGATACTTTACTTTAAAGAAAATATGTCCCAAGTTATTTATTAGTTTAGCATGTTTCTATATCATTAATTTTATTTTTATTTTAGAACCTGCGTTTCAAAAATTTGAAAAAAGATTTAGCTGAGTATTATATAATGCTGAAATAGGTAAGTTTTACAGAAAATTGTGTGTGTCTTTAAATTGTGAGTAAGTAGAATTTTACGTTAATAAAGGGTTTCGCCATTATTTTCGGTTTATTATCCTTTTTCCTAAGGAAAAGAAAGCCTGAAATATATTCTGAAATAAAAAGCAGTGTTCCAACAAAACTTAGACGACGACGTTGATCTCCAGGGAAAAGGCGATGTGAACGAATCATGGTAAGCCATAAAGGAATGGCTCAGAAAAACAGCAATGTCCATCCTACCAACAGAACCCTGAAAGGATAACACTCTGAAATTGGTAGAAGAGAGGTGATACATCAGAAAAAATATGGGTAACATAAACAAAGGTCTAAAAGCAAGCTTGTAGGCGGGATAAGAATACTTTCTTTAAAAACATATGCTCTAATCTGGAGAGTTATTCCACGCGGCACGAATCACATGAGCTCAAACTAAAAACTCAGGTTATTAACGATAAGCAAGGAAGGAAGTTTACCGATCCTGATGGCACTGTTGAGGTATGGAGAAGATACTGCACTAACCTGTTTAAAGACAATCAACAACAAACTATGAGGAAAACTATGAAGATGAACCTTTCATCCTCTTCTCAGAAATCGAAAAAACCATCAATCAATAAAGAAACGAAAAGGCTCCTGGGGCAGACGCCGTGACTACCGAAACTATGGGACAGAAAGAGGGGGGCAGACTGACCCTTTTTTTGACTCCTTGGGCCCCCGGGCCAACATCAACTTCTAGAAATCATTGAGCGCAAGCCCTACTGAACTGGCTAAAGATACTGTATCCCGCCTACGGTGCTACCGTTCACGCTAAAAATGGTATATTTGAATTAGGCCTTATTGGATAATGAGCCAGTAGCGACGGCCCAAAATATCTGAAAGCTGAACAGTTTCTATGCCAGTTCAACCTGTCAAAGGGACAAGCTGCTACTGCCCACGTTACTTTTTTTCCCGTAGTTCTTGGTCCACAAGGAAATTTTCAGGAGTGTTCTAACCTCTATTGATAAAAACGATTTTAATTTACTTTTTAAATCCTTTATTTGTAAAATTCTATTTAATTTATTTATAAACATTTAGGTCCGATATAATTTGGGATTTTTCTAAACCACTTAAAATCTAAAAAAACGCAACTAAAAATTATCAAATAAGTTCTTGATATGAGCACCTCAAGTAAATTTCTGATTTATATAGACGCCAAGAAACTTTTAGGGCCTTCTAAAGATTCGTGTAATCGGTCGTTTTATTCTTAGTTCAAAATTGAACGAATATGGTTTTATCAATATTAAGCTGCGAACCATTTATTTTACACCAATCTGAGACGCATTATCCTTAGCGGCTAGATCTCCAGGATTATTCTCCTATATAGAGATTTTACTATAATCAGTGTACAGAGGTGGATGGACTTATTCCATATTATACTTTGGTAGATCGTTTGTATTAACATCAAACAGGGAAGGTAATAAACATTAACTTTGGAACTCTTGGTTTTATTTCAAGAATCTGAGACCATTCACAATGATATGATTGAATTCTTGACATGATATGATATGACAAAGAAGAGTGTCATTTGCTAACCATGTCCAGCTGGAGCGAGGATGGCCAGTCAATCATCCATCAATCTTCAAGCGCAACATGTGTCGAGTGCAAAAATAAAGTAATTAGTGTAGTGGTAACTACTAGTGCGATTGTTGCAGCAAAAAATTCCAAAATCTCAACGTAGGAAAGTCAAAAGTTAAAACAACAACATAATTTTTCGTTTTTATCAAATCACTCGTAATGAATTTTTCTGTCTTATATTGTTCAGCGTTTTTACCGGTTGAAATTAATTACGACCACCATTTTACAATAGTTCATCGCACAAACTTAGTCTAGTAGCGAATGGTAGCAATTTAATACCCGAAATTTGTCAGGTTTTTTAGAGAACCAGTTTCGAGGAGAAAACTCACTCCAAATATTCCACGGTTGAGCGGAACGAGATAGTCAGAATATTACGAGGGCCATTCAATAAGTAAAGAGACAAGCTCTTACTTAAAATCGGTTTATTGGATTGCTACAAAATTTAGCATACTTTTCGACATCTCCCCCCAACGTTAATACACTTGTCCCACTTTTCTGCTAGCGTCTTGATTCCTGTGGCAAAGAGTTCTTTCGGTTGACTTCGAAGCCACTCTTGCATTTTTTCTTTCACTTTTTCATTGTCGGTGAACCCCTTTGCACGTAGGGCATCTTTGAGAGGTCCCAACAGGTAAAAAACCAGACGGAGCCAGGTCTGGGCTGTATGCGTGATGAGGCAAGATTTCCTAACCCAGTTCTTGAGTCTCGATTCTTTATGAGCTTCTGTAAGCTGCCTGGGAACCCATCTGGCACACGTTTTTCGGTACTGTAAATGGTTCTGAATTATATTGTGAACAGCTCCAACGCTTACCCCAACCTCCTGAGCAATCATTACAAAAGTAATTTTTCTGTTATCACGAATAAGTCCATCAATCTTCGATTCCAATGAGGGATCGTAAACTTCGACCACTTCGCTATTCATCACACACTCTTGATCGGCCACTTTTGAACCGACCTATATAATTTTAAACGTTCGCACGGTTCATGCAATTTTATCCATATCGTAATACCATTCTAGAATATATTTTAGTTGACTTAACACCTTCTGCTACTAAAAATGTGATGACAGAACGCTACTCTTCTAAAGTGCAGTCTTCCAATAGACTTGCCATGATAAACTGGATATTTTGAGGTTATGTTTATATTACATGATCTGACTAAAACTTATCACAAGGTTGCCAACTTGCACTCCTAGAAGTATAGAATTCGTTAAATGACTTTAAACTGGGACCAATTAGCTCTTTATTTATTGAATAACCCTCGTAAAAGAGTCCAAGAATTTTTAAAGTATATTTGAAAGAGGTTGCTGAAGCCTTAGAAACGACTTTTGTGGATCATTTTTAATGTTCGTTAAAAGCGCCTTTCAGCTTCATTCAGCAGCCAACAGATCATCATTCTTAGTGGCTATACTTTTGATCCCAAGGTATTCTGCAATATAAGAACCTGTTGTAAATGCTTTGCAATCAAAAACCTTTGACTTGGTTAAAACCTCTGAGCGCATTAATCGAATCGTAGGTTTGTTAAAAAACCATAGTGACAATGCAGAAACAATTACTAATTGATGAACTGCTGAAGGATGCACATCAACTGGCAGAGCAGTTGAAAGTGGAACTGATCATCCCGAGGAGTGTAGGAAGGCAACAGCATAGGAGTAACCCTCCAGCACTGCGTCTGAATTCTGGATGAGGTCTCTGATCATACCGTATCTGGACTTTATAATTACATCTTTGGAATTGTAAGTTTCTAATGAGAACTTTGCACTCATTTACCTGCATCATTCGCAAATGGTAAATACTAATATCAAAAATTTTAAGCAAAAGAAATATTATTTTGCCAGTTTCTATTGATTGGATGGCGTAGACTTAGATGCCGAACTAGAAATATGGTGTGATATGTGGATGGACAAGAAATTAACAGAAAACAGCTGAAGAATCTCGATTCGGCCAAAGTGATCAAAAAAACCGATTGTTTTTTTTCCTACGATAAAAAATACTCTTTTGATTTTGCTTGCACAGCCATGCATGACTTATTCTATTGAGCGCTCTTCCAGAACCCTCAAAAGAATAAAAACTTGGCTGCGAAGCACGATGGGGTTAGATCGCTTGACGAGGCTCTATATATATATATATATATATATATATATATATATATATATATATATATATATATATATATATATATATATATATATATACATATATATATATATATATATATATATATATATATATATATATATATATATATATATATACATATACATATACATATACATATACATACAAATATATATATATATATATATATATATATATATATATATATATATATATATATATATATATATATATACACACACATATATATACATATATATATACATATACATATACATACAAATATATATATATATATATATATATATATATATATATATATATATATATATATATATATATATATATATATATATATATATACACACACATATATATACATATATATATATATATATATATATATATATATATATATATATATATATATATATGTGTGTGTATGTGTTCGTGTATGAATATACACATATTATTTTCTAATGTATGAAAATATCTGTTATCAGTTTTATTTATTATTGAGCGTACGCGAATTTACAAATAACACTACACTGTTATGCTTTATTCAAAGACAAAACTTTAGCATCATAAATTTGCAAAATAGATTCTATTCCTAGGAAAATAAATATCTGTTGAAATAAAGCCTCAGATTGAGTTTAAATCACAAGAGACGGGCAAAACTTGCGAACGTGTCAGCAACTCTGAGCGCTTTTAAACTAATAAATATGGTACAACCACAACTCGAATGCAAATTTTCCGTTATTACCCTATCTGCTCTATCTACAAAACGTTTTGATGCACAGCGTCTTTAAGACGTTCAGATTGCTAATTTAATTAAGTTTAGGCGTTCCAAACAGTCTCTTTTGATAATTCATGTCAACTGTTCCGCGTAACGAGAATATTTGCTGGTTAGCATAAAATACTAATAGTTTTCGGTCATATTGTGGGGCTTCACTTTTGAACACGCAGGCTATATAATTATAATTGATATTTTATGGTCCGACAGCTATATTTGGTGAATCATATCACAGTCTATCATCTGGTACTAATTCTGGGGTTACGAAAAAAAACTGCAAAGAAAGAGAAAAAGGAACACCATAATGGAAAGTGTACAAATAAATCAATAGTTGTACTATTTAGATGACTGTCCATGCTTACTCTGTGTCCTAAGTGGGTATCTTGGCCGGCCCAATTAAAGCGACAAAATTAAAACAATACGTTTGTAAGTATGTGTTCTATGTAAAAAGGATAGTACAATTGTACATATATACAATAGTACAACGTATGTACAGCAATGTACATGCAATAGTACAACGTTTACTTCGACCAAAACTTTTTAGATTTTCGCATGTTGTGATTGGCAAAAGTTACAATTTGTTACAAGAAAATAGACTATTTATATAGAAGCAATAATTAGCGCATTAACAGATTGTAGAATTTTGTGAGATTTGGGCCCTACAAATTTTAATTTTATTTATATACGAAGTTTTGATAATTGATTGATAATTATTTTAACATTGAAATATAAACTTGTGTATGGTAAGTAATAAGTAATTATTTTAAAATATCACAATTATTTTTTTTTTACTAAATTGGTTTAAAGTCGATTATCTCCTTTATTATTAAAATACGCTATTTTTTATTTAACAGCTGTTGGGGCGTACCTTATTAGTTTGTTGGTTATATTTTTGTGTAACTAATTTAGACATATTTATTTCATTTCAATTGTGCTGGATGCAATGTACATCCATACGAAATAAATAAATGTACTTTAAATGTGTAAAGGATCTTCACATAAAATATCCTAAGTTCTCCGTGACAAATTTAAAACTTAACGAACTGTACCAATCTCACTTGCTGCTATATTCTACACTTTCTGCAAATTTATTAATCATTATGTCAGTACATATCTCTTTAAAAAAACATTGACCTTTACGATACCTTACCCCCGTGATTGATAAACATTCACTGAAAAGAAAACAGAAAGCACTGCGATTGCAAAGAAGCCGCAAATCTTTCGGTTTTAGAACAGAATTTTCTTTTATCAAATTTATTGAGAGAGAGAGAAAAAATTTATGAGAAATTCCAACAAAAATGCGCGAATAAATATTTACAAACAAGAAATATCAACGTGTGAAAATTGACGTGATTTATTTGTGTCAGTAAGTTTTTTCTTGCCTTCCCCAGAAAAATCTTCATTTAGTAAAAACAGAAACAGAAAAACATTTTTTTTACTTCTGAAGAAGCCATTGTATGGTGAAACAATTGTCAAGTGACTTTAAATATATTGGAAATTAAAACATAGTGTTGTTTTTATATAATTTTATCATGAATTTCCAACAAGTATCGGCTAACACAATCAAAGAAAACAGAAATTGATAGTTGGCTACTACTTTGTCTTTGGAAGTATATCTATCTTCTATCTAGACTGCTAATAGAATTATGTTACATGCAGTGGTCTCATCAAAATAAAAAGTAATAAACTTGTCCATATTTGAATAACGCGGAGAAAATTTCTAGTTTAATTAATCCAATCTATTCCATAGTGATATTTTTTCTTTTTTTTTTTAATATTCGATAGAAGACCATATTACTTTTATTTAGATGTATTATTTATTTACTAAGACTTTTTCCAGAAACTCTTGCATTCTTATAAAACGCAAACACTAAACCTAATCCTATAAACCATACAAAGAATAAGCCAAAATACTTTTGCGGTAACAATGCCTGTTAAAACTGGTCACTGCATCTGGCTCCTTTACCAGTATTATATTCACGTTTTTGTACTTCACCTTTATTATTTTAAAACTTTGGTATAGATAACTTTTTGAGTGAGTATTGAATACAAGTCCACTACTAAATACAGTGTTCAACTGAAATTGATTAGATCGAAGCATTGTGGGTAAAATTAAAACAAAAAAAGAATAGCCAAGTGCAAGCCTTGCGCAATTAGTGTTCCGTACAGTGATTGCTTTTAGAATAAAAAAAATTGTTACCCTAAATGAGGTTTCAACAAAGTTTGTTTCCGATCTTTGTTGAAAACTTATGATCTTGAAATTTTTTTTTTAATATACCAGAAAAATTATCACTCTGATGACTGATAATTTTCGTTCAATCTACACCTTGTGGAAAATATTCCAGAATTGTTTCTCAATTTTTTGATCAGTACTGAGATGTGTCTGCAAGTATTACCTTATATATATTTTTGAACTCGTATTTTTATAAGCTTTCGTTTGACACTCCACTCGATGACTGCTAAAAATTTTTTTTCACTTCCGATTTCACTCCCCAATACTAACTCCTTAAGTCAAAATTTAACTTTCAAAACTACACGGCCTACCACAATTCTTATATTTGTGCCAAATTTCAACTTTCTATGTCAAATAGTTTCGGAGAAAATCGGGTGTGACAGACGGACAGACCCCAAAGTGCTCCGTACGGAACACTAAAGTTCTAAGTAAGTAATTTAAAATTACTTTTGCTCCCAATTTCTTACCGTAAAGTGCTAAGCGCTATAATTCTCTTTGTGGAACTTTACATTAGTAAAAATTTGCAGCGTAATTTTTTTTTTTATCGTTCACCTCTCCGCCTGAGTAGGGATTTTACCTATAGGCGAGAATGTCGTAATATCCGTCAACGTTGTCTAAGTGTTGAAACATACATTTTTTATTTCACAACACCTTTTAGACAACGCGGTAGTGCTGCCTCGGATGTTATTGCATTTCTGCGAACAACTACTACCTATGTACGTGGCCAAGCCAAATATACTTAAATAAATTAATAACTAAGTATACCGACCTGCAGGATTGAACCCTCGAGCTTCCGCACCGTAACCAAGGTACTATGCCACGGAGCCACGGGTCGCCACTTGAACATACTTTATAATTTATGGTAGGTAATAGCACGAGTAGAATTATGCCAGCATGTACGGATATTACTTATGAAGGACACGAGTATTTCTTATAATGGTGTATACAATATCTTGCAATTTAATGATTGCTTTTGTAAAAGCTGTTATATTTAATTAAAGCGGTTTTATGTTCTTTACAAAATACATGTATAATTATTAAACTAGTGTATCAAACGCTTATCACCCTACAAAACTATGACAACCCTTAAAGTAAAATGTTGAATTTTTTATGCTTTGTTATAAAAGACCATTCAATGAACTTCAGTAGTAACTAAAAAGAAATCATTCTGTCACTGTTTCATTTATTAGTGATTATGATGTTCAACACCCTAGTGATTATGTTAATTAGTTTAAGGAGCTCCTGACAATATCTGACGAAAATTCTCACATCATTATTTATGCAAAATTTGTGGTTAATGAACAGAAATTAACAACTCAAGATAAAAGTATATAGGGAAGCATGAAAGACCAGTACAAAAGTCGTAAAATCAATCGTAAAAAAGTTTACTATTAAGGAACTTTAACAGTTTTGCATTAATGTACAACATGACTTAAAAATACTTAAATAAAACTTTGTTTCCTAAATAGTGCATATTTTTATAGCAGTTGCAAACTTTTTTACAGAAGCTACCAACAAATATGCTTAATGCAATAATAATAAAAAATATTGATAAATATAGTGGCAAATTTTAGTTTATGTAAGATATTAAATTATTTTTACTTTAATAATACGTTTTATAATAGTTCTGAGGGTCTCATAATGGGTAGTCCACTTAGCCCACTTAACCTAGAAAAACAAATACATCGACAAGAATTTAGCAAATCATTTTTGTATTGGTACCGATATGTAGACGACATCTTTGCTTGTTTTAATGGAACAGAGCGTCAACTTGACAATGTTTTTAACTACATATATAAACTCAATACATAAAAATATTAAATTCACTATGGAACTAGAAGTCGACAATAAAATTAATTTTCTTGACTTAACGATAACCAGACATTACAACAAACACAAATTCTCTATTTTTCAGAAACCCTCACATACAGATACTACAATAAACATAAAATCAGCTCACCCCCTACAACACAAATTGGCAGCTTACCACAGTATGTTGCATAGACTTGTAAGTGTCCCCTTATCTTTAGATGATTTTAATAAAGAATTAAATCTAATAAAACAAATTGCTGTTAACAACGGATATTCTCCTAACTCTGTTATAATATTGTACAACCTACTGTCAAAATTCTTTTGATATTGATGTCTTAAATGCTTCAGCAGCTCTAGAGAAAAACCTTCTTTGTACAACATGCCGCTTGTAAGATTAAACCAATTTCAAAATAAACTTTTGTAGTAAATACCGTGACTACAGCTTATTTTATTCTGATAGGTTAAAAGTGTATCAAGTTAAGTACCACAAAAATATGTACTATAATCCAAATATTATGGAAAGCGTACATTTTCTTATATGTTTAAAGCCTTAAATAAAGTCAACAATACTCAAGATTACATCTTCAATTTATTAAAGTTAATATAAAAAAAAAATTTAACTTAATTGAGCTGTGTATAAACACACAAAGGTAATTTCATGTTTATCTACAAGCTTGTAAGACGGTTTTAAATGTTTAGTGTATTTCATACTTTATTGAAGTGTCATCACCTCTAAAACAAACCCAAATTAACCTCTCAATTTACTGAATTATGACAATTATTTTGTGCATCTTTTGAAAATATGTAAGGAGCTACAAAGGTTAAATTAAATAGTACGCTCGTGTCCGGTTTTGTTTTTCACCAACTCTATTTAACGTCGGATGTGTTGCAGAGCTCACAGAGAACTAATATTCAATAACGATGGCATATATTGTTTTGACACATCAGATGTTTTAATAGGCCCACGATCCTCAATTTTGTAATATCCCCAATCTCAACAACTCAAACATGATTTTGGCAAACAAATATAACCATTTAAAGGCTACTGTTTCAAATCGTTAATTAATCAGTTTCTATAAATATTTCTATCTATTAAGCTATTATAGCATAAAATCTGTAGAGCTTTTACAGATCCCGTATATTAATGTCCTTGGCGTTATTTTGGATAAAAAACTTTCGTTGAAATTTGAGATAGAGAATATTGTTTTAGAGGGACTTAAAATGTAAGGATTTATAGAGATAAGTACAAAATATAATAATACAAAGGAACTTGCTAAAAAATTTGGGAAATTTCTTTATTTCTCCAGAATTAAAACGAAAGTATTGTATTCGTGAAGAAATCACAGTCTGCGAGATTTTATAATTATGTTTTAAGGTATCTAGGTCACGAAAAACATAGTCTCCTTTTTCCGTCGGTCTGTCTTACTGTTGCATGATAAATTTTGAATGTAATAAGATCTCGATTAAATTTAGTGCAGATGTAGTACTTGAGGTAAGAATAAAACTTATAGTTTCGAAACGAAACGGCTTTAGAAGAAGTGGAAATAGATAAATTCTCAATATTTTTAATAATTGGATAATGAACAAATTGAAAACATAATTATTTAAAGTTACATAGGTAAGAAGTTAGAGGGACGAGGGAGGTTTTTAGGGAGGGTTGCTTCGTATACTTAATTTTATATATCATTTACAGTTGTGTTATTTTTTCAATATTTTTCATTTCCACAGAAGTAATATGTAGAGAAAAATATGAGGTTTCCATTGTAAATATCTCTGAAGCCTGTCCAGTACTCTTTTTTTGTGTGATATTTTTTAAATGTAGCCCTTTGATAGACGTCTAACGTTTTTTTTATTTTCATTATTAAGGGATGTAAAAATATCTTGAAGAATCCAACACTATTAGCGATCACCAATATGGCTTTCGTAAACATAGATCAACAGGGGATCTTCTGACTTATGTAACACATGTTTGGAACAACGCAATTGAACACTTTGGGGAATCTCGAGCGGTTGCTCTTGACATATCCAAGGCATTCGACCGTGTTTGGCACGATGGGCTGTTGGCTAAGCTACGTTCTTGTGGTGTGTCTGAAAAGTTCTGTTTGTGGCTCTCATGTTTCCTCAGTGAGCGTTCTTTACGAGTGGCGGTCGACGGATTTCTTTCTAACACCTTCACTATCAACGCCGGTGTGCCCCAGGGCTCCATACTCTCTCCTACTCTCTTTCTCATTTACATTAACGATCTGCTGGAAAAGACCGGAAATCCAATCTACAGCTTTGCAGATGACAGTACGCTTATCTCTTCATTCATTTTGAACGCTCGGACATCGGCTGCTCAGGCGAGTGTCCGCAGACAGCGGGAAGTTGTTCAACTTAACAAACATCTGGAAAAAATTCTATCTTGAGGTGACAGTAACCAAGTGGAATTTAACGCTAAAAAAACCCAGGCGGCAGTTTTTTCTAAAAAAGTTAACGTTGCTGAACCCGACATAGTTATGGAGGGGCACTCCATTCCTCTAACATCTTCCCTCAATTTGTTGGGCGTTAATTTGGGAGCAAATATGTTCTGGCATCAACATGTCGCAGGCATAGCAAAGAGTGCTTCTCAAAACTTGGGAATATTATTTCGAACCAGAAAACTTTACACTCCACAACAAGTGTTAATTGTTTACAAAGCTCAAATTCAACCAACTATGGAATACTGCTCCCATGTTTGGTGCTCCGCTCCCAAACATACACTGCATTTGTTGGATTCTATTCAGAGAAGAGCTGTTCATTTGATTGGAGACCCGGAACTAACCTGCGGCCTTGATTTGGAACATCGAAGAACGGTTGGCGACTTGAGCATATTCTACAAGTATTTTCATGGAAAGTGTTCGGAGGATGTGGCCCGTTTAATTCCTCCCAGAGCGGTGCATGCTAGAAATACACGTCGCGCTGATACTTCACATCCGCATGAGTTTCAGCTTGTTACTTCTCGTACAACGCTTTTCAAGCAGTCTTTTATATGGAGAACATTATCCCTTTGGAATAATTTGCCCAGGACTGTATTTCTCAGCGAGTACAATTTACAGCGATTCAAGAACAACGTGAATCGCTTTTTCCGCACACGTGTCGCTTCTGTAGCGCTTTAGGGACCTCCCTGCAGTACGTGTGCTACACCCATAAAAAAACGCGAAAAAAAAGCTAATGAAAGTTCTCCAGTCAAGAAAAATAAATTGTAAAATTCTTGACCTACGTATAAATTTTAAAACACATCATTTATATCATTCTTGCTGAAAACAGGTTAGGTATATAAAACAGCTTCTCATTAAAAAAACGTTTATCATATTTTCTTAAATTGTAGTATATTTTAACATAAGAAATAGGATACCTTTCTCATAATTGAATTAGGAGAAATAAAAAAATATATAAATACTATAAGTTTTAATAGAACTAATGAAGAATTAATAGAAATATGTTTAACTTTATAATAATAGCAAAACAACAGAAGTTACATGCTTGATTAGCAAACCCTCTTCACGGACGACGGCTGCGTCAAACTGGCTAACGTGAGGACAGATGTTTCCAGAAGGAGATGTCTTCTTACTAGCTATAGACGACTAGGTAATTTCAACCAAAACGCATTCTGCGCAGAATCCTTAATCTAGCCAACCTAAATAAGAACACCTAGGAGAGAAATACCATGAGAAGGCTGTCAACACAATAGAAAAACAAAGGAAGATGAACAGCCTTCAAATGATTGCCATAATTCCATCATAAATGGGTGATACCGGGCTTATTTTATACACCCTCAATCGATTGCCTATCATTGGAAAACCATGCATACCAAAATCTTCAATAAAATAGATTTACTATAATTTCAGACCGATATATAAACTTTAGGGTACATCACTAATGCTGGTTGTGATGAAGCTATCTATGTGAAACATTATAAAAATACGCTTTTACGTAAGCATTTCTTAAATATTCAAACTGTTTCGCATCAAACAGAAAAACAAAATATTACCTGTGATAGTTATTACTTTTTTTCTGGTCCCTGTGTTGTTAAATTGGCTTTAATTTACTCCCAGTGATGAGGCGTGGTGCACAGTTTATAGTTTGTTCTTAATCTTGTTGCTCTACTCACGGATAAACCAAGAAAGTCGTTACTGAAACTTCTTTTCGAAATATAAGATAAATTTCCCTTTCTTTTTTATATCCTCTTTATTATTTGGTATTATTCATTTTTCTTTTTCTTACTCATTCTTAACAGCCTACTAATGACACACACACACACACACACACACACACATATATATATATATATATATATATATATATATATATATATATATATATATATACGAGGCTGGTTTGAAAAGTCCGTGCAAAAATAAAAAATACTTATGTGTTTGGGGTAAACCTTTTTTATTTTTCGGCATAGTCTCCTTTTAGGCTCATACACTTCGTCCAACGATGTTCTAGTTTATTGATCCCTTCCGAATAATAGGATTTGTCCAAGTCTGCAAAATATCCATTAGTGTCTGCAATCACCTCCTCGTTTGAATAAAATCTTTGTCCCGCCAGCCATTTCTTCAAATTGGGGAACAAATAGTAGTCCGAGGGAGCCAAGTCTGGAGAATAGGGGGGATGTGAAACGAGTTGGAATCCTATTTCCATTAATTTTGCGACCACAACTGCTGAGGTGTGTGCTGGTGCGTTGTTGTGATGGAAAAGGACTTTCTTGTGGGCCAATCGCGGGCGTTTTTCTTGCAGCTCGGTTTTCAAACGGTCCAATAACGATGAATAATATTCACCTGTAATAGTTTTACCCTTTTCCATATAGTCGATGAGGATTATTCCTTGCGAATCCCAAAAGACAGTCGCCATAACCTTTCCGGTCGAAGGAACGGTCTTCGCCTTTTTTGGTGCAGATTCCCCCTTGATAACCCATTGTTTAGATTGTTGTTTGGTCTCGGGAGTATAGTAATGTATCCATGTTTCATCCACAGTGACGAAACGACGCTTAAAGTCCTCCGGATTCTTCTGGAACAGCTGCAAACCATCCTTGCAACACTTCACACGATTCCGTTTTTGGTCAAGCGTGAGCAATCGCGGCACCCATCTTGCGGATAGCTTTCTCATGTCAAAATGTTTATGCAAAATATTACGTACCCGTTCAGTCGAGATGCCCACAGCACTAGCAATCTCACGCACCTTAACTCTTCTGTCATCCATCACCATATCATGGATTTGACCAATGATTTCTGGAGTCGTAACCTCCACAGGCCGTCCAGAACGTTCAGCGTCACTTGTGCCCATATGGCCAGTCCGAAAATTTTGAAACCACCTATAAACTGTTCTAATCGAAGGTGCAGAGTCACCATAATGTTTATCAAGCTTCTCTTTAGTCTCCTGAGGCGTTTTGCCTTTCATAAAGTAATGTTTAATCACCACACGAAATTCTTTTTCGTCCATTTCTTGAAAATCACTCGACATCCTTGATTCACACGAATGCCAAACACAAAGAAATAGACCAATATGGCTGAAACTTGGTGTGCGTTCATTCAAGAGATGCTACTAACTAAACATGACCTCGATACGCGCCGGTGGTGCCATCTCTCGGACTTTGCACGGACTTTTCAAACCAGCCTCGTATATATATATATATATATATATATATATATATATATATATATATATATATATATATATATATATATATATATTAGCATCGAGAACCTAGTACTCAATCCGTACTTAGCAAAACATTAAAACGATTTAGACAGTCAGGTCATGTTAAGGGTCGTTTTAAATCTGGACCTCCAAAAGTTAACACAAGCGATGATAAAAAGTTATATGAATGAAGAAAAATTACATCCATACAAATCCATTCTATTGCAAGAATTATCTGAAGATGACTACGAAAGACGCGTTAAATTTTGCGAGGTCATGATGAAGCGAATCAACCTAATTCATAATATTGTGTTTTCTGACGAGGCCACATTTTGTCTTAACAGAAGAGTTTATAGGTATCACTGCCGGTACTAGTCTACTGAGAATCCCCACTGGATAATCGACAGTCATTCTTAAAGGCCACAAAAGACAAACGTGTGGGCAGTGATTTGTGGACGTCATATCATTGGTCCTTTTTTTATCGACGAAAATCTTACAGGACAGCGGCATTTACAGTTACTCCAAGAACAAGTTATTCCAACTTATGCAGGTCTTTATCCCGATGAAAATAATTTACCCCAACAGGAATCTGTGGTATCAACAGAACGGAGCACCTCCTCACTATGAAATCGCATCATATTTGGATGCGATTTTTCCTAATTGATGAATAGGCAAAAGAGGTGCTGTAGAATAGCTCGCAAGAAGTCCCGAGTTTACGCCACTCGATTTTTTTATGGGGTTGTTTGAAAACCAAAGTTTACCTAAGTCGACCTGAAAAACTGTAGAAGATTTACGAAAAGAATTCAATACGAAGTAGTACAGATCTCCCCGGATTCTCTGCAAAACTCTGTTCAGGCTGTTTATGACAGATTGGGTCACTGCCTCGCTGTTAACGGTAGTCATTTTGAGCAACTGTTATCTTAAAAATAAACTTAGAATATTTATTAATAGCTTTTTGTCTTTTTTTTATTTTAAATTTCAAACGACATGATTCCAAACCAGTTCAATTTAGACATATGGTATGTTAGACAAATAATATCTAGAATTTTTAGTAGGACTCAAAAATAAAATAATATGCAGGGCTTTCCATTTTAAAAAAATCAAGATGGCGTAATTTCTTTGAACTAACGCAAAACATTTTATTGTCAACGTCAGCATGTGTGCAGTATAACACCCTGTAACTTTTATTTAAAACATTTTTTTGATACACTGATTAATAAATGCTGTGGAATCATTATTCCATACATATGGGGCATCCTATATATGTATATATATGCATGTAAATATGTATATAGATTTTTGATAATACGACAGCTTTTTACATGCTACCTTAATATTTTATAGATTGAACAACAAGATTCTCTAACTTTCGGAATTTTGGCATCCATTAACTCGATGCAATTTTTACGCGTTGATCTTGTAGTTGCGACGTAGATTCTTGGTTGTCTGTAGAACCATGAATATTTTTATTTAGTGAGTCGTAGTCATGAACCCAACGCGCTTTTAACTAGACATAGTTATAACCAAACAGCTTGATTTTGACCCAAACAACCGTAATGTGGTTGCAACCTGAACAGTCCTCAGGTAGTTATAACCCAAACGCTCCTAAGGTGCTTGCGAGTCAAACAAATCTAATGTAGTTTCTTTGTAAGAAGCATACCACATAATTAGTTGCAGTTGCATTTCAAAATAGCTGAAATTTCTAACCTTGAAAATCAAATACTTTCGCCAGATTCTTAGCTTATCAAGGCAAAAAGCCTAGCTAGGCTCTTTCTCTGTAGAAATATTAGCCAAACATAAACTATATTTTTACATTACAAAATATAAAACTGCAAATTCAACTCGGATTGAGTTCTTGTCACTGCAACATGATTCGGGAGAAAGAGAAGATCGTATTGTCCGATTGTTATAGGATAGAGCGAAATCCCATCCACTATTAGAATTTCTGACTGAACGGAATTTTACGAAATTATTCTAAAAGTTTTTTCGGTAAATATCCTAAGCATTGGAAAGATGAGTGTTTCGATGTACGATTGATCATACTCGAGGCTTTCTTTTTCGAAATCGTTCCATATCGGCAGAATAGTTCACTTGGTCCGATGTGTCATCCTTAAATTCTTCGTTTTATCGGGCTTTTGCTTTGTTTAAAAGAAAAATGACATTATTTATTGCTTTAAAAGTAGTTTTTCCACTATGTAACACCTATGCAGTGTCATCAATACGAGTAAGTTGATTTATTAAAAAATATAATTTATAATAAACTAAATATCTGTGTATCGGTGGAGAACAGGGAAGCCTTATTTTAAATGATGGTCAAATGATTGGTGTGTATAATCATTATATCTCTCCAGGAAGAAGAATAGATAGGAAAGGTAGAACAAAACAAAAAATAGAATATAGAATCAGTAAAGGAAAAGCCTTCATACCACACCTCAATTCCGTTCTTTGATCAAAAACCACTTCAAAAGAAAAGCACTACATCTACAATGCGATTTTTAAAAGCATTGTACTCAACAGCTGCGAAGCATGGCAGGTGTTTAGAAATGGACTACTGGCGTAGATCGGCTGGTGCATCAAGAATGGACACAAAAATAATAAAATAAGAGAAATCATGAAGGTAACAAGAACAATAATATATGATGTCCAACAAAAACAATTTGTCTGGTACGGGCACATAGGAAGAATGACAGAACAGCATATCCCAAGACTAAGTTTAAATAAAATGGACACCTCTAGAAAGAAAAAAAAAGGGGAAGGCCGAAAGCAACCTGGATTGGCGGAATGCAGAAAGACATGTCGCCCGGGATATTGGATAGAAAAAAGAGGTTGGCGACTGGGAAGTGGAATATGTAGAATGTTGTGAAGTCGAATATGATGATGATAATTAATAATTGAGGTTATGTTTACTTTGTTTATGATGAAATAAATTTTTTAACAAGCAAAAATTTTGGTATAAATTATGCATCTGCTTGTTACTATAATTGACTAAAAGCTAATATTTTTATTGGCAACCAAATTAGTATTTTTTTAAATGTTACAATATTCATAATTGCTTAAATTAACATGTTAACATACAGTACAAAATGCCTTACCGTTAAATTATGAGAAATAAAGATATCTTCAATATTTTGTATTAAAATGCAACTAACCATAATTAAACGTAAATTTTCTTGTTATTTACTAGTCGATTTAACGCACAAGTCTGAGCCGTCGCTCAGATTGCCAATTTAATTAGTTCCAGGCTGTCCCAACTATTTCTACCGATAATTCACGTCAACTGCGTTTGGAGAAAATTTGTGGTTATGGATCGACTGATAAAATAATATGAAATAAAAGTGTATAGAGAAGTAGAAAAGTAGTTTTGATATACAAAAATTAGAAACTATATCTTAGAATCAATTTGTTGTTAAGATAGTTGAAGTTGTTCTAACTTCCTTAATAGCTTCTTTTTACTGTATGTACCAAGTAAATAAAAACAAAGAAAACAAAAAGGAAATATTAATAAATATATAATAAATAAAAATGATTACTAATAAGGATTCATTGTAAATAAATTTCGATGAGAATTTTCTTTAATCTATATATATATATATATATATATATATATATATATATATTATATATATATATATATATATATATATATATATATATACATATATATATATATATATATATATATATATATATATATATATATATATATATATATATATATATATACATATATATATATATATATATATATATATATATATATATATATATATATATATATATATATGTATATATACACATTTGATTTTCTCGAAGTTTAGTGACACGATGATTTGATGTTATGTGTTTGAAAACGAAAGGTTTGTTGTTTTGTTATTCGTAGTTTTAGGATTTTTTCGTTCGTTCTGTAGGCACATTGTAGATACTTTGTTGGTGTCGATAGTCAATGTCAAAACATTTATTTATTGTTATTAGTGTATTTTTGGTCAATAAGTACCTAATGATGTGAGATTCATTTTGGCAACAAATATTATTTTAGTAGTTCCTTAATTTACCTGCTTCATTTAGTTTCGAGTTCCCTGCTATTTACTAAGCGTGTTCTGAAATATCTACTAAAAATTGTGCGCAATTATTGAATTTACTTTCACAATTATTACGTAGTTAATTTCAGTTTGAGGTATATGGTGCAATTGTTTAAACATTATTAAGTAGTTTACCCGATTTTCTCCGAAACTATTTGATACAGAAAGTTGAAGTTTAGATCAAATACAGGAACTAATGACCCAAGAGCCTTGTAGTTTTGAAAGTTAAATTTTTACTTAAGGGGTTAGTTTTGGAGGGTGAAATCGAAAGTAAAGCGGGTTATCGAGTGGCGTGTCAACTGAAAGCTTGTAAAAAGATATATGGAAAAATAAAATTATTCGAGAAGATTATATTTTTATGACCCATGACTGATCGGGACAATATACTAAACATAGAGTTGGGTCTAGTACAAATTAGTACTTCTTGTGAATTAATATAATAAATAGTAACAAGAAAATAGTAGGTTGTCAAAATTTACTTGACCCGAATTATTACTAATGATGAATTATGTTATGTGAATTATAAAGATATACTTAAAATAAAGTTTTAAGTACAACTCAATGAGATGTTCAGTGCGTAAATTTACTTTCAATTTATTTAAGTTGCTACATGGGCCACTCTACCAAATTATAATACAAGCTCGTTAATAACTCATAGATTCTTTTATTATTTAGTCGTAACTTCGAGAGACAACATTGCTCAGATTGTTAATTTAATTAGACTTCCCAAACAGTTTCGGCCGATAATTCATCTCAAATGTTCCGCATTCTGCGACAACTTGTGGTTGGAGAGACTGACTGATATCCCAATATTAAATGGAAGTGTATAGAAAAGTAGTAAAGTTTTGGTATATAGAAGTCATAAAATGTATTATAAAATAAGTTTGACACTAAAGCATAGTGGAAGTTGTTCGAACTTTCTTAATAGCTTTGTCCGTGTTAATACACTAAAAACGTGGCTGTTTCGATCATTTTAATCCCAGATTAAATTTTGCAGTGTTCTTATTAAAATGAAAATTTTTCTACCAGTTTTAATATATACAAGTACTAAAATTTCATGATTTCCATGTAGGTTGACCTAGCAACATTAACTAGTTAGCAGAAATGCTTAATTTTTCTAGTATTAGTAATATCATGTTACATTTTTATTTTCAATTTAAATATTTTTTTTTTTTAAATTCAGAGGTCAACTAAAAATTGTGGTTTTGAAAACGTATTTTTGTTGAAATAATAGTTTTTACATAACGATATTAACTGGTAAAATCAAATAATCGAACCTACCAGTATAATTTTTTGTTAGATTTTTGATAGATTTGAGGGTGAGTGTAGCTGAAACCTTGATCTTGCAATATAAAAAAAAACAACCAAGTGCATGTCAAACTTGCACAATTAGTGTTTCGTACGGTAATTGTTTTTAAAATTAAATAAAATCCTTACCTAAGCTAAGTTAATTAGGTCCCTGACAATATAAGATCCAATATGTATTTTCACGTTTTTTCTTAGTTAATAATGTATAATATTTATAGCATCTTATCTACCTGATAGCCCATAAATCAATCTAATTCAATCTAGAATCTGGTAATAAAAGTGTAAAACAAATATTAACTACCTAAATATTTGTTTATTTATTATAAACAAACAAAATAAAATAATTTCCTCTCGGTACCAATCCGTGTATGTACTGAGAAGTATATTAAAAAAACCTCCACCATACTGTCAAGCAACATAGTTTTTATAGTTTTTGCTGCACCAGATAAATTATCAAACGTAATGCACTCATGATAATTTTGGTTCAATCTACACCTTATGGAGAATATTCCAGAATTTTTTTCAAAATTTTCTGATCGGTACTTATCGAGATAGGGGGGGGGTGCAGCGATTTTTGGCAATTTTTTTCAAATAATAGAAAGAACAGTGTGCGCAATTATTACATCATATATGTTTCTGAACTCGTGTTTTCACAAGCTTTCATTTAACACCCTACTCGTTGATCTGATAATTTTTTTTTTACAACCGATTACACCCCCAAGTTAAAATTTAACTTTCAAAACTACACGGCTCTGATTGGGCAATCAATTCATATATTTGTGCCAAATTGAAATTTTCTATGTCAAATAGTCCCGGGAAAATTAGGTGTGACAGACGGACACCGAAGTGATCCCATAAATGTTCCGTAAAAAAACACTAAAACAACAGACTTCAGCTTCCAGGTATTTTAAAAGGGGCTAATTAATATGTAATGAGAAAATAAAATAAAACTACTTATCACACAGGAGCACCCGCTTTATGCATAGGAGTCTATCAGATCTATCTTTAATTACACATAGACAGGGAGAACCACGAAAACAGCTGAAATTAAAATAATCACTAAATTAGATATTTTATCACTTTCTGTCGTAAATCTTTAAAAATTTATTAAATATATTCCGAATATTATGATTTTCAATATCTCATTAACAAGATAACGTTAATTGACAGTAGATGCTGTTCCACTAATTTTTCAAATAAAAAGTCTATAAGAGCTAGGTTAAAATGATAGGGAAGTAGCCAGTACTCTCAATAAAGTCTCTGATCATCACCTTGATGCAGAGCCGTATCTACAATTTTCATTTTCTGCAGTAAGTAACCAAACCTGGCTTTATTGATAGAGAAATAATAGTGTCGGTTATGAGAGGCGGCCATAGCGTAGTGAGTAAAGTGTTTGCTTTCTACGCTGGCGACCTGGGTTCGTATCTCGGATCGGGAAAATAAAAATGACTTTGTCTTGAGTTTGTTGGTAAGTCAATATTCATTTTTATAATAGAGCAATGGTAATAGAACTAATGATATTATAATCTAGGTGCTTTTATTGACAGCCTGCATAATAAGAGTGTTTTGCTGCCAATTTTCTTTGATATCAGTATAACTTTAACCCATATAAAAGTTACTTGCATGTTATTATGATTCACTTCTAAGAATTTTTAAATAGATTAATTGTTGTTTATATAATAGCTTGAAGCAATGAAGAGTCACTTAGAGTTATTATAAAATTAAAGAAATATTTTTAATTTAAACGTTGGAAGAAGTAAGAATTTATTTTATACAAAATAAGAGGCAATTTTTAAACCTTGACTCTATCTGCATATTCCAGTAACCCAGCAGTACGTTTATAAAAATTGATCTTTTTACACCTAATAAAACAGTATACCCCTACTCATGCCGTATTTGGAATACCAATCAACAACAAGCTATGGGAAGACAATCCAAAATATAATGTTGACAGATTTCAGCAAGCAAAGCATGCCACTCACTCTGACTTCCGTACTTTTTCCAATAGCGGCCACCAGCAAGTTGGCGCCAGCAATTCTTCGTAACATACATATTAAATACGGTACAATAGGGGTAATTTCAAAGATTCAAATTTTAGGATATATGGTCTATAATGGTCATTCACATGTCCTGACAAACCTTAACACATATCATATTTGGATATTTCTACTGCACGCCTAAAAAATTATGTCACTTTAGTGGTTAAGTGTTTACATTATCGTTCCCGTGCTTTCGATGTTTTAAATGTGATGGGGTATCTTCTATTTATTGCTAATAGTTTTCAAATTTCAGAGTCTTTAATTACTGTAAACTGTCAGGGAAGAAACAAAAATAAATACTAAAAAATTGAGAATAAAAATAGAATATTCCTTATGATCTTTTGTGTATTTAATGTTGCTTCTATTTAACAACTAGTATAGAAAAATTAATAAACAAGAAACAAAAGAAACTTACTTTTCGATTAATATACCTCAAAAATAAAATCCACGGAACAACATACATACATAACAATATCCTACCATGGCACGCTATATGAAAAATTGGCCAATATTTTATCAAAACATAATTTGAAAATTGCCTTCAAATCGCAAAATACCCTATCAAATGCCCTTTACACTGCCAAGATAAAACGGACAAATTTCAAAAATCTGGTGTTTATAAGTTCAACTGCTGGTATTGTAACAGCATATATATATATATATATATATATATATATATATATATATATATATATATATATATATATATATATATTGGGCAAAACCAGCTATGCAGCGCATTTTAGATCATATAGACTACAAAAAACAGATTCTTCATTTGCAAACCACTGTACGAGTACAGAAAATCAACACCCCTTTCCTGATTTACATAACACCGAAATTTTTCATTATGCAGAGAAAGGTTTTAAATTAAATATCTTAGAATCATTACAAATTTATAAATATCGGAAAAACTAAAACTGTAATCTGTTCAATGACCAACTAGACCTTTTCTATTAACCGCTACTTACCGTCATAAAACCATAAAATTACTACCTACCACTTAAGATTAATTGTATTAATCCTAGAATTAAAAATAATAATGTTTTATACCTACCACCTAAGTTTAATTTCAGTATGACTTTATGTAACTCAGTTTAGTAGATAAGCTTGATAATGACCGCATAGGTCGAAACTGCCGTCGCAAAATTTTGCAATATAGTAATAATACATAATAAGTGTTTCATTTCTACTCGTCAAAAAGAAAAAATTAATAATTTATTTTGTAACAAATCATTCGAAGAAGCTGTCGTGTAGCGAAACATGTCATGGTGTTAAAAATAAAAATTCAGTAGCAATTTAAGTAGTGTTTTACTTTTTTACAAAACTTTAGTTATGGATTTCCCCAAGTATCAATCCAAATAATTTATTCAGTCGATGTCATCCCATGTTACATCAAAAAGCAGTTCATAATTAAAGCTGAATTTGCAAATACATTCCACAAACTTGAACTTTTTAAATTATGCGCTTTGGATATTTACTTTATTATAATATATTTTAAATTAATAGATATTTTAATTCCTAAAAATAATAATTAATTAGAATTTGATACATATATAAAAAGATGCAAATGATCTTGTAACGTGAAGAAATAAAAAAATTGGAATCTTCTTCTTCTTCCGACTTATACCTAGCACTATTGCCTATTTTCTTTCTTCCTTGGTCTATATATCGTCACTTCATCTCTTTCTTAGATGTCCCATTGATCTTCTTCCATTCGGCGACTTGTTCCTTGCTATCCGTACTATCCTGTGGTTTGCCATTCTTCCTATGTATCGATTCCGTTACATTTTTCTTCCTCTTATCCACTCGTTGATATTCTCTATATTACATGTGCGTCTTATGTCTTCACTTCTTTCTTTATCCCTCAGTGTCTTATTTGTACATCTTCTAAGTATTTTTATTTCAGTTGATTCCACTATCCTCTGTGTTATACTTGTATCCGGTCTTGTTTCAAATGTGTAACTCATTACTGGTGGAATCACGCTCTTGTATATTCTTGTTTTGGTCTCGACGGAGAGAAATTTATTTCTAAATATGGTATCACTGAGGCATCTATGCCTCTATGCTACCCTATTAGACTTGTTGACTTGATGTTTTATTTCTTCCTCGATTTTTCCGATACTAGATATTTTGATGTCTAAGTAATCGACCTTCATCACCTGTTCTATTGGTTTATCTTCCACCACCAACTTGGACTTGATCGGCTCTTTTGCTATTACTATTGTTTTGGTTTTGTTGGTTGAGATTGATATATTATATTGTTTTGCTGTTATATAGAATTCGTATAGCAGCCTTTGCAGAACATTCTCCGTCTCAGCCATTATTATCGCGTCATCAGCATAACATATAGTTCTCTGTTACACATTCTATATCCCTTCTATCTTTTCACATTCTTTATAATTTCATCCATGACAATATTAAACAGAAGAGTTCCCGCCTGATTCCAGATTCATAGTTGATTGGTTCTGTCATTTCTTCTGCTAGTCTTGCGGCCACTTTATTGTCTTTATATATATTTTCGATAGTTTTGATTAGGACTAATTGGATATTCCTGTTATATAATAGATGCATAACATCTTCTATTTGTATATTGTCGAAAGCTTTTTTTAAGTCTATCAGGCACAAGTGCGCTGAAATGTGGTATTCTATGGATTATTCTTTTACCTGTCTCACAATGAACACGGCATCGGTGCATGAGTGTCCAAAAATTGAAATAAGCTAGATAAATTATACCGAATTAGACAAGAAGTACTTTGGGTAAAACAAACGATCGTTTCAAATACAGCTGTTCAGAAAAATTAAGCATTGTTAAACAGGACCTTGAAAATAATTATATAGTAATATTAGATAAGTTAATTAAAAATATGTGTACGAATGTATATATACGTATGTGTACGTATATATACATATATATTTATATATATATATATATATATATATATATATATATATATATATATATATTAGAATTCCAGGTTTCAATCCGTTCATCTAACAATGAATTTACACGACGTTTTCGCCAAAATCACATTTGGCATTTTCAAGTGCTCTTGCTGCTGCTCGAAGCTAAGTGAGAAACCAACGTGCGGTCGCCGTCTTTTGTAGGTCGGCGTCTACGCAGATTGTAGGTAGGGAGTCGGAAGTGTTCGTTCGAGCATCGGTTTGCCGTCTGGGTGTTATAAAACACGCATAGTCAGAGAAGTCTTGGAAATCGAAAAGAATGGACAGCTAAATAAGCGAGATGATGCGCTGAATATCTCCACTACATGGAAGGGTCTACTAGCTAAACCAAGGAATAACCAAAACATCGATAAGGCAACAGTCAGCATAGCTCCGGAACCCGTAATTACCACCCAGCCGGCAAAACACCGATGCTCGGACGAACACTTCCGACCTCCCCACCAACAATCCGTGTAGACGCCAACCTATAAAAGACGGCGACCGCACGTCAGTTTCTCAGTTAGCTTCGAGCGGCAGCAACAAGATCACAGTATCGAGCAGCAGCAGCAATAAGAGCATTTGAAAATGCCAAATGAGATTTTGACGAAACGTGCCACTCGCAACGTAGGTGCAAATTCATTGTTAGACGAACGGATTGAAACCCGGAATTCTAATGTATTACATTCCATCCGTGAAAACCTCTATTGTAACATATATATATATATATATATATATATATATATATATATATATATATATATATATATATATATATATACATACATACATACATACATATAAATTTTGCGAAACTTTTTTGAAAGGAAAACGCATTTTGTCAACCTTAATGCGCATTTAACGTGAGCATTGAGAAAAGCTGAACGACAAGAAATGGAAGGAAAACACCTTCATAATCCCTTAATTGGCATCAGAAGTCTAACGGGGAGCTGCTGAAGACGAAAAAACGATTGAGAAGAAAAAATGGATGCGACCTCTAAATACAAATATTTTTTTCTAAAAATTTAGGGACTTCATTTTTTCATAGGATTGAACATTTTGCGGTGGTAGGACCAAAGAAATTAAAAAATATATATATGTTTATATTTTTCAGGGTTTCGTTATGAAATGTAAAAATTGTCCAAATAAAATCTATCCCTTAAAGGCCTGTTTAGTGTTGATTTGACTGAAGCCAACCTTCGTTGTTGGATAATTGGCTAGTTTTATAATCTTAGGTCTAGTCAATCTTCGCTTCTGATGATGCTTATTTAGCGAAGGAGTTTAAATTTTGAGAGGAAAGTTAGTTAGATACTACTTTTGATCAGTATTTAACACTATTTTCAGGTAAGGTCTTCCAAGAAATTATATTATTATGTTTGATGTCATGTTATAAATGATATAGAATTGTTTATTGGAAAAGTTCCAAAATTTAAAAAGAAAAACGAAATATCAAATACGTAATCTTACAGGTTAATTAGAAAATTATATTAAATATCTCTTGATGAAACGCCCAGTGTGACAAAACAAAAATGTATGCATAAAAATAATTGCAGCTAAACTCATTAAACGTGCTTAGAAATTTTATGTCCTCGTGAGGTTAAACTAAACATTATAATAGCGATTTACTTTTGGTTACAACCATTTCCAACTGAAACTGCTAGAAAATCGTGGTTTTATACTGAGGTGAACGAGGCGATAAAGACTTTTTATTCGGTTATGTATACATGGTTTCTATCTTTAATAGTAATAGAACCGTCGGGATCACGGTTTTGTTTCAAGTAATGTTACTTAAAAATTTTTGTGGAAAATGGGCAGTCACAGAAATGAAATCTTTCGTAATAATAGATACACACGTTCGTAGGTTTATAGAGAGTGATTCAGACTTGCTGGTCTATTAGAAGTATCTAGAAAGTGACAAATTTAGGCTAGGGAAGGGTAATTCAAAAATAAATAAAATTTCGAGTCAATTTTAAATAAACGATTGAATGCATCCTAACAGGAACAACCAAACAATTACGATCTATAGTAGGAATAGCGCATTTAAAAACATACTTTTATTCTAATAATGATGATAATAATAATAAAAAATAGCCACCAAAACCATCATAAGAAACTCCGAGAGGTTGCTCTAAGATATCTACAACAAAACTGGTCGAAACTTTATATGTTTTCATTAATTGAAGACTTCAATAACTATTATAATTATATGAGGAAAAGCGAGCCTAGAGAAAGTCGCCCTCTCGGAAACCCAAAATAACAACTTTCATATCTTCTCAAAACAGCAAAGAACAAGAGATACAAAAATAACGCTTAAGGACAGACCAACAATAATAAGCGCAGGCAAACACACCGAAACTATTTACCTTCTACTAACAGGCAACCCAATATAGGGACACCTTGAGCTTCTGACACCGCAGAAACATTGAAAACACCCCAAACAACAGTAAACCACTAAAAGAAGACCGAGCAAAAGAAAATGGATCTGCCAAAAGTGTCGTGCCGACGAGTAAGCTGACACCCACCAAGGTGGAAAAATCAGGGCAACGCATCAGTTGTACCACCGAAATCAACGAACACGTCATGCGTTGCTATAACAGAATCACAAAACATGACAAAAAAATTACTATAGAAAAAAAATTACTCGCCCCCCTGGACCCACCGAAATCAATCCCAAACACAACCGATACAGATGCGGGACAAACACAACTACCAGAGTCAAACCAAGCCAAGGATAACATGCAACTACCAAGGCTAACAGATGAAATGAACAGAACAGTGATGCGCTGTTACTACACCGCCACCAAATTCGAAAAACAAGCTCTACAATATCCATACGGATAAAACAGCCCCCCACCAATAGACCCGATATTCCTTTTCAATTCAAAAAGGGAAAGTCACCTATCTAATTGACATAGCTGTCCCCAACGCCACAAACATCCAAACGAAATACACAGAAAAAATCTTCAAATACACAGACCTTGCAAAAGAAATAAAAAGGCTATGGAAACAAGAAAAAGTCATCGTAGTCCCCCTCGTCATATCAGCTAAAGGCCTTACAACAACAACCTTCACACCACACTTAGTACAATTAGGACTCAACACAAACATACACAAAAACATTCAGAAGTCAGTGATATTGAAAACTTGTAACATTGTTAGGGCATTCCTTAATAGACAATGGTAATAGTCTTTGTGCTGACTTGGCTTAAGCCCGTCAGCCAACCATGGAACCACATTGACCAAATATGAGAAAGAAGAATAAAAATAATATCTAGTGACTCCGGCTTGGAAAAATCAGGAACCGTAAATCTCTGCGAAGTAAAACGGTCCGGCTAGTGAACTTCAAGGGTTCCCGACTACCATCAGTGATCCACATCGACCAAATCATTCCAACAGTCCATGTAACATGGAAAACGTTGAAAGACAATGGGTCAACATCCCATCGTTGTTACGAGAAATAATGAAACAGATTCTTATGACAACCCATTTCAATCTGATGGAGATAAGGTGGAGGAGCTGGAAGACGGATGATCTTATATGACGACCCTGGCAATCAACAATGACGCCTTAAGGGGACTAATAGACTCAGAAATGAGTATACAAGTCATACTGCTACTAAAAACCATTCCACTAAGCAATGATATTTGACTATACTAACGAAAGGTCAAAATATATGGAGAAATATATAAAGCCAAAGTACCCCGCAAATGCTAATGAACGTCTTCTGGGTGAACTTTAGAAATGTATCAGAATAAATGTTAAGCCAAAAGCATACTGTGGTAAGCAATAGAGTAAAAGAAAATAAAAAACGTATAGAACAGACCCCAGTGCAGAAAATAGCTTTGAAACATCTCCATACTCATAACAACATTTTTAAATAATCATTAATCACCATCAATCAACAATGTCTTGAAAGAATATGAGCTCTAGTGCAGGCTGAGAAACGAATAAAATATATTGTCAATAATAAGATTTTCTTCACCCAACTACCTCGCTTACTTAAGAAAAAAATACCTAAAGTTAAAACACTTCCACCCCTAGAACTAGTAAATACTCTCTGGAATGACATTTATGACCTATATATTATGAGTCTAGTATTTTTTTTTTTCGAAATATTGACCTGTATATATTTATAATATATAATGAATAATAACTAGAGACCTGATTATATGCATTTGCATATTTTCATATGCATTTGCATATTTAGATCATTCTCACCGATTATTGCATATTTTACCCAAAATCTAGTAATGATACATATTTTAACTATATTTACAATATTTCTCGGTATTACTAGGCAATTGAATTGCTCAGGGTATTGTTACTGTCGCCGTCTGGAACCGATCTTATCGCCGGGACATTACCTGCAATAGTCTAATCATCGATTAGGTTATAGTGCCAAGGGAATACCCAAAATTACGACGGTATTTTATTCCTTTGTTTCTTGGTCGGGATATTAAGTGATAAGTAGTTAGTTTCTAAGAATATTTGTTTGAGCGTGGATCAAGACCATTAAATGTGGACCCTCCTACTCTAGATTGCTTCCGAACTTACTGTACACAGTTCCAAACATAAAAAGAAGTTAGGCAGGCAATCACAAAGGAAGAGGTCTTAAAATACAACCAAAGGCACGAAGATCTGATATGTTCTCTAGCATCCACGAACATCTATCCAGATTACGTAATATCTGACTGAATGAGGGACAACAAATTCTTGAGTAGTTTAGCGACGGCAGAACGGTGCTTATACAAAAAAAGGCGATTTTACTCCCAAAACACCCAACTTCCTCAACTTTTTGTTATAAAAAAAAATTCACTAGTCCATAACAGGTTACTCAGCACAATTGAACCCGTAGTGTAGGAAAAAAATGATCTGAAGGTTTGTAAGGAAAAACTCCTGATTGATAAATGTATTACACAGGAATCCATGCAATACAACATACAACTGCCCTTAGCACAGATTGATTATCGAAAAGCATTTGACACAAAACCTCACGAATTGATGCTACTTGGCGTTTCACAACATCGCATGCAGGATACGGCAACTAATAAAATCGTCCCCCGCAAATAGTATATGAACGGCTAAAAACATCTGGTAGTCAGAAATCATAGAACGTAATAAAGTTGCTTCTACCAATATTATGGTTGTACCGGTACTTTTGCATTCCTTTAAATTAGTGAAATGGACAACACACAAACTGCAAGATCTGGATTTTAGCCCACGAAAAATTATGCATACGACTTAAAGTCATTATCTTCGCTCCTTTGTTTTTTGAATACATCCTTTACAACATCAAGGTGGAGGAGGACTTTTAAGC
The DNA here is from genome assembly GCA_019049505.1 of Pachyrhynchus sulphureomaculatus. Lineage (NCBI taxonomy): Eukaryota > Metazoa > Arthropoda > Insecta > Coleoptera > Curculionidae > Pachyrhynchus > Pachyrhynchus sulphureomaculatus. Next base: position 146,745,875 of record CM032446.1, on the reverse strand, counting down.
TCAGAGTGTCTGCCTAATTGAATTGTGATGGAACTATGCAGGGTTGCGAAGAGTTCCGATTATTTTAAATGGAGAGAAGTGTCAGCTTAGGTGTTTAGGGCTCTGGAAGGCGCAGCGGAACAATTTGTTCGGACGGTAAGCTTCAACGACGTCACTGAACAGTAAAATGGCGAAATTCTAGATTTAAAAACTACCCAGACTTAAATAGATATTAGAGCAGCAAAACAACAGCAGTTTCATAGGCTACATATATAAAAGCCTCAACATGGAGGGGTTTACAGAAACATCAATTCGCTACAGGAGTCGAGAAATCTTATTTCAACTTCCTTGTCGAGATGGTATGATTAATAACTTATTGTATAGCAACCGGTTTACCGAACTGAAGGACATTAAGTGTAGAGCATGCAGCAAAGAACCAGAATCGCTTATGCATTTACTTTAAGCTTTCCCTACATGATGATAAAACAACAAAAAATGTGTCATTTACTGAGTTAGCCGTTACTTGACGGAAATTCATTGTAAATTAACAAAATTAAGCACTAATATGTTTCACAATTTCCACTTTATTATTTTTTTTTCCGTTACAATTATTTCAACATGACAATGTCTTCATCAGACGGAAGATATTCTAAACTAATTTAGAATATCTTCCATCGGATAAAGATACTGTCGTGTTGAAACAATTGTAACGAAAAAAAAATAATAAAGTGGAAATTGTGAAACATATTAATGTTAAGTTTTGTTAATTAACAAAAAGGTTTTTGCAATGAAGTTTTGGGCGCGTTCTAGAAACAAATATAGTAACGTTCTAAGTACAAAGATTTCGACTACGAACTGGAGACTTTGTTCCCATGACATTCAATAATAATTATGGTGCTAGTCCTAGGAGTTTAAAAAGAAATAAGAACGCATTCCAATTAATCTGAGGAAGATACCAGCTTACTGAATCTTGGCTGATTCACTTGAAATGAAGGTGCAGTAGATAATTATGCTTTGTTCTCTTAAATTGCTTAGGCAGATGAGTTTATTTGATGATCCTTAACCGAATGGACTTAAGGCGTGATGATCATTTTTCTGACCATACCTCGTGATAACTTATGTTGATCTGAGACACAAAATTTGTCGAATTCGATTTTTCTTTCTTTTTCAGACAGTCATAATATTAATATTTAATACGCAAAGAACGCAATAGTTACAAAGAACAACTTATTATGTATCCGGTGATATATAATCACACTTATACCAATTAAAATAATCATTATGCAGCCTATACAGAAAACAAGAAGGCTCTCGATTCAGTACAGTATGAGTGGTTCCTAGTAATAAAGGTCTAGAAAACTGACGTTGTATTGCAAACTTCTCAGAGCACAGCATATCAACGAGGAGAATGAAGATTCAGATATGTGAGTGTGATCTCTTAAGACTCCTGTGGTTCTGTCTTGCACTGTCGAGCCAGCTAGACTTAACTAAATCCTGATTTCTAATTAAGACCAAGAAAGAGAGGAGGTAATAGTAAGATACAACGAATTGTACCAAGTACGCATACCTAATACTCCATCGGAGGCTGATACGGCACCTACTCGTACAAACTGACAGAGTTGTTGACACGACCAACACTTCAACGAAGGTACCGCAGTTTTCGAAGGTTCCCTCTCAGGCATATAATGTGAAACAAATAAGAACGGACGAAGGCTCATACTTCAGCGGACTACCCACTGTTCTCTTAATCGTCAATCAATCACGAGACGTCACAGATTATTAGGTATGCATAGTTAGTACAATTCGTTATATCCTACTATTATGTTCCTTAAGTACCTGGATAAGTACTAATAAAATTTGCTCAATTGTTTGTCCATCCTAGTCCGACTGATGAGCCGTAATACAGCGAAACGCATCTTGGAAGGGATTGACGAATAAGAGAACCGTTGGTAAGCTGCCGAAATATGGGCATTCGTCCGTTTTCAGTTGTTTTACATTATATACATGAGGGGGAACCCACGAAAGCTGCTCGATCTGCATTGAAGTGTGGGCCGTGTCAACAACCCTGTCGGTTTGTAGTTGCCGGGTCAGCCTCCGATGGAGTATTAGGTATGGGTATTTAGTACAATTCGGTGTATCTTCCCAATATGTTTCGTAAGTACCCGGATAAGTATTAGTAAATTCTGTTCTCTTATTTGTCGATCCTAGAGCCACTGATGAGCCTTGATACGTGACCGAATTAGAGAACAGTGGGTAGACTACTGAAATATTGGCCTTCGTCCATTTTCAGTCAGTAAATAATCTACCATGTATGAACGACTTCAAACTAATGACAGCATCTAAAAACTAGCTCAAATATCTACTGAAGATCCTGAAAGAGTTCACCATAGATATAAGAATGTAATTCGGACTAGATAAATGCTTCAACTTATAGGAAGATAATGAGAATAATGAAGCAATGTGGACAGAACAAGTCTTATAAGTACCTGGGAATGAAAAATTAGAACACTGTTCATTAAATTACAGAAAACACCATTTTTAAAGTACAACTGAAAGAACAATACTCCCTCAATATCAAAGAGGTAGAAAACTAGTGGATCTAAGCAACTAGACCAAAAATAATAAAGCTGCATATATATTCTTCTTCTCTTGTTTTGTATTTTTTTTATTTTATATTATATATATATATATATATATATATATATATATATATATATATATATATATATATATATATATATATATATATATTCTTTTCTCTATACTGACTATTCTTATTGTATGTATTTTTACCTAGTGTTTAGGCAGTACTTGTATTTTGTATTAATGAATTTGTATTTTTTATATTTGTTTTTTTATTTTTTTGTATATTGTATGCTTAGCTACTGGCTCGGTTGAGATGAGCAGTTCATAACTGGACTTTGCTGAGTTAAAAATAAAGACATTTTATTATTATTTCCCATAGCACGCCAAATCTTTATTGCTACACCGGGCAATATGCAAAGGAGACGATTTTCTCACCACCAAACAGACCAACAGAAACTACAAGTATCGGTTGCGATACCTCTGTATAGAATAACCAATGTAGATATCAAAATACACGATGCCATCCAGGATCCGATAACATATAATAAGCCCCCCTCAGAGCAACCCCTACGTTATTTGAGTATGCATCATATCAATTTTATATAAATAGTAATTAAAATTTCTGTTAGAGAAGAGGGGAGTGAGGTGGAAGGAGGCAACAAGGCTAGCCCGGAATAGAGAAGGATAGAGGGAAATATGGAAGACTCCAACCTAACCCAACCCACTCACATCAGCCTACACCGAGAGATATCATGGCTAAGGATTAAGTTAAGGTAAAAATTTCGTAACACTTCTAGAAAGTATGCTATAATCAATACAATCAATAACTGGGAAAAGTTTATTCACCTTTATTTTGCCGACGACATTGTCTTAATAACAGACAGTAT
>CM032446.1:146694923-146737423 GCA_019049505.1 Pachyrhynchus sulphureomaculatus | reverse complement strand
GTATATAAATATAAAAAATAATATATAAATAAAGAAGAAGAATAATATAAATGGAAAGAAAATATCTCAGATTTGGAAAGAAGTATGGATAACACCAATTCACAAAAAGGGAAATAGAACTAGCTGTCAAAACTATAGATGTAAATCAGTAACAAGCACCCTCAGTCGACTCTATGGAAAAATTTTAAGAAATATAACTGAGGAGGAATATAGTCCCCACAAGATTGAACAACAATCTTTTTTTTTAGAGCTGGTAGAACGTGTGTAGAAAATATCTTTAGTGTAATTCTCTTAACGAAAAAAGGCATCAACGAATAGAGAGCTCCATCTACTGTTCGTTGACCTAACCATACCGTCTCAGTGAAAAAAACTATGGCAAATATTAGAACGATCAACCATAAACAGTACAACAATCGCCGCAGTAAAATAACTGTATGAACAGTCACGTTCCTGAATAAGGTTGGGAAACATTCTCTACGAAAATTTTTCTGTAACAAAGGGTGTCAGACAAGGGTGCTGTCTGTCTCCTATATTATTCAAAATTTATCCGAATGAGACATTAGAGAGATGGCGAAGAGCATGTGGAGGAACAAGAATACAGCTGACCGGGTATAAAGACACCGAGGCACTATGACAGCGCGGCACGTCGAAATGACAGCACAGACGCATATCCAGCTTCACACGAAATTATTTGCAATTTACATTGCAATTGCATAACATAATTCGCAGCTTCGAATCAAAATACATGTACTTTATTTGTATAAATATAATTTATTCAAATACAATATATGTAATAATTTGCGAAAATTTTAGAAAAGCAACTTTTTCTTCCGCGTGTCAATATAATTTTTCTGCGTGCCAGCTATGACACGCGTATCATAGGTTCGCCACCCGTGTTTTAGGATTTTCAGTGACGATCTGATTACTCTATGTTGTAGGCGATCGATGCGTTGATTTTGTAGAAGTAATCTGAGGTGGTCTGTTGTTCCTTTTGCGGTAGGGAAATGTGATTCTGATTTTGCGTTTATGAGGTTCCTGTAGTTTGGTTTATGCGCTATTTTGTTTTTGTATGACTTTTCCTGTAGTTTCAATGCAAATTGAATTTTATAATGTAAAGAGTTTAGTTGTTTCAATAATTTATAAGGTCATTTTTTCCGAAGGACCGAACGATGAAAATGTCATCGGCGTATCGAACCGAAATTTCTGGTTTCAGAGGCTTAACCAACGAGGATTAGTATTGAAAACAACAATGTAAACAAAATTAATGTCAAAAAAAGTGTCCATACACTCAAGAACTGCATTGAAAAAAACACATTATAATCAGCTGCATATCAGGCTATAATTTCGGAAGCTAATCGCAAAAAGCGGTTAACTATTGCTAGGGAATACGTTACTAAATCTCTTGAACTTCGGCAATCCGTGATGTGATGAAACTAAAATTCACCTTTTTGAGTCTGGCAGAACTAAAGTTTGGAGAAGGAAGAATACCGCATTCGATATTAAAAACATTTATTCCACGGTGAGACAAGGGGATGGCAGTGTTCTGCTTTGGGGATGCATGTGAGGGGTTGAAAATTTACATTTTAACAATGGTACCATTCATCAGCATGTTTATCTGAACATTTTGAGAGACAATTTAAGAGAAAGTGCCCAAAGATTAGCACTCAAAAAAGCTACATTTTCCAACAGTACAATGATCCGAAACATGCCGCAAACTTGGTGAGAGAATGAATGATCCATAATGTGCGACAGCAGCTTCATACACCTCCTCAATTACCCGACGTTAAGTCCATCGAGCATTTATAGGAGGAACTTAAACGGCGTGTTCGCAAACATAATGTTCAAGATGTCAGCAGAAACTACTAGAAAGCTGGTTGTAAGCATGATAAAAATGTTACAAAAGATTATCAAGGCCAACGGCGGACTCACTAACTATTTATTTAAACGAAGTTGTTATTTTTCGTTAAACTTCGTCAAACTATTATTGGTAATTCTTAAGTGTATGAAGACTTTTTTGGTATTAATTTTGTTTATTTAGAAGTTACATCATTGTTATAAACAATGATGTAACTTCTAAATCAAATGTTTCGTAGTTGTTTTTAATACTAATCCTCGTTGTTTAAGTTTCAAATATTATTTTAAACATGTTTTCTCATAGTTCCAATTAATTAGTTAAACATAACAGAAAATTAGTATAGAAATCAGGTGGTGTATGGAGACTTTTTGGACTGACTGTATATATAAATAAAACCACTGATAGCCTAATAGCCGATCACAAAGTACCTTTTAAGAATAATCTAACCAATCTATTTGCCAGAACAGTAAACAAAAAAAATATGATTAAAATCGTGCAAGGTCAAATCGGTGAACAATATCAAGTAGCCCTGTAAAAATGGCATTCATTTTTGTGCGGTTTTAAATGTTAATATTTGTAATACTCAAGGGGTAAGCAAATAAAGCATAAAATGCATCATGATTTTTCATTATCATTGACAACAAGGAAACCTACAGAATATACTATATTTTCTAAGAGTGTTATAAAAAGACTGTTTACTACTCTTGAATATCATCGATTGTACGTAGTATGGCGAAATTTTTTTAACACAAGCTCAAAATGGTTTATATGCCTATCAAATCTTGTCTATATAGTACAAAATTAGACAACCAAACAGGTTGACAACATTACTATGGCTGTGCTCCAAAATACACAAGGAAACACATTTCTCCATCGGTGAATATATATATATATATATATATATATATATATATATATATATATATATATATTCATAACACATTAAAATTCTGGGTTACAATCCGTTCGTCTAACGATGAATTTGCACGCCGTTTTGCCAAAATCTCATTTGGCATTTTCAAGTGATCTTGCTGCTGCTGCTGCTACTCGATACTGTGCCGCTCGAAGCTATATATATATATATATATATATATATATATATATATATATATATATATATATTATATATACATAATTGGAAGAATAATAACGGGGATAATAACAGACTAACAAACAATGTGTAATACGTATAGGATCACCCCAAAATTAGAGCGAGAGAGAAAAAAAAAGATGTAGAGTTCTCTGTTATCTTCCTGTATTTTTATTCTCAAAATCTAGCTTTCGTCTATTGTTATAGACTTCATCAGGAGATCTACAAGTCAAAAAAAAAACACTAGGATCAGTTAGTATTAACGTTCCAATAGTCAACAACCTCAAGAAAAAATGTGGGCTTTTTTATTCCTCTCATCAATTACAAACTTAAATTCACAACTGTCTTCTTTTTGTATTATCAGGAAATAGTAAGAATCAATTAAACAACATTGGAGTAATAACCCTAATAAATTTGAATTTAAAACTTTCAAAACTAAAATTATCTTATTATTCTTTTTCTTGCTTTTTTCCCTTTTTTGACATGACACATTTGAAATTTAACATAACCTATAGACGCCCTACAACGTATAGGCACCGAATATTTATAGAAAATCGGATATTTAGGCAAATAAGGTCACACTATTAACACATAATATATACATATATATATATATATATATATATATATATATATATATATATATATATATATATATATATATATATACGAGTATATATATATATATATATATATATATATATATATATATATATATATATATATACGAGTATATATATATATATATATATATATATATATATATATATATATATATATATATATATAATATATTGAAGAACAGCTGATAGCGTGCGACCCTGCCATAAAATACTGTTTAAGATTAATGTAACTAACTTATTTGTCACAACTGTAAATCCTAGAATTATGTTAAAAGTCGTGCGAGGCAACACGAAAATTGGTGAATAATATCAAGTAATCGTGTGTAAATGACATTCGATTTTCCGCAGCATTAAAGGTTAGTCTTTGTGATGCCAAATTAGGGCACGCAAATAATAAAAAATGTATCATAATAGCCCACATGACATAGTTTCTACGAATGTGAAAAGAGTATGCTTGAATGATATTAATTGCACATAACGTGACAAGAGATTTTTGACGCAAGCCAAAAGCTGTTCAGATGCCTATCATATAGTACAAAGTTAGACAACTAGACATAGTACTTTTCGCAAACTTTTTAGATGCTCTTTCGTAAGTAATATAATGCAACCAGTATACAAATTAAATGTCTGTACTGAACATTACAAATGAAATCGTTTATTATATTTAAATTGGTTATTTACTGAGTGAATAGAAATTACCAAAAAATATTAAAATGGTACTTTTGAATTTTAAAATAAAACTTATTTTAAAATCCACTCGCATAGTGAAATTAAATCTGGAAGTAATGTTGCCATGTTTGAACTAGCAATTTCATATAAACTTTTATAAAAAATAAGATTTTAAAAAAAAAAAAACAGTTATCGACATTACAAAAACCAACTACACTTTAAGTTTTATGTTTTAATTCAAATTATTAATGGAACACAGTAAATTTCTTTGAAAAAATTTTTATTTGAACATAAAGATGGGAACACTTATACTAAATAGTTGAGTTTATTTTAGTCATTACCCTAAAAAGAATCTTATATTACTGTATTTTGTCCAAATTAGGTCACAAAAAACAGTACTGCAGTCTGTCAAGTAAGAACGTGTCTAGCGGTAGATTCTAGCAATTCAATAAAAGATTGATAGGGGGAGCCTTTGTCTACGATGCATTTTAGTAAAAGTAGCAGTCGATTTCGAACTTTCATCGAAATCACGTAAAATCCAAAACGAGTCACTTGTTTGCGCGTCGGTTCGAGGCAGTCTTATTTTGTTCCCGTTCAAAGGGACCTAAAATGACATATCTCGCGGCAGCTAAATATATTAAAAACTCGGTATCCTTTGTGAAGACGTAGATAAATCGTTTTAACGAAGCGATAAATGTCGACAACTTGCCAAAACGTGGCTGGATAGGCAAAGTCACTCCTAAAGTCGAAAAACAAATCGTATCTTTATTTTGATGGGACCCGAAATTGATTCTGCGTCAAGGAGCGGTAAAATTAAGAAAATTTGGTTTGAATGTGTCCCATGAGACCATTCGACAACATCTTTATGCTAATGATGTCAAATTCCGAAGCACGTTGAAGAAGCCTTTGCTGGGGAGAAATCTCGTCGCGAAGCTGCTCGCTTGGGCCCACGAGAAGATAGTAGAGTGGCCCTCACAATCACCGGACGCCAACTCTATTGAAATGTTTTTGTGTCCTTTATAAAGAGAAAGCTCAGAGGAAAGACAGACGACTTTGACTCAATTGTCTAGCCAGATTCGAAAAATTTGCAGGGTATGCAGAAAATCTCGCCGACACCATGTCTAGAAGATGCCAGACGATTATTGAAGCAGGAGACGATTGGACAACTTACTAAGGTAATTGCGCCGTTGTTAGCAAACCAAAAAATATATTGCTGGCAAAAAATGTTCTCGAAACACATTTTTTTTACGAATACGAGCGTTCACGTTTTTACTTGACAGACGACTGTATATTTAACCAAAGATAGTGCTCATAAAGCAAGGAGTCCTTACATTTATGCTAAAATATGTTAGCAGCGATTCAAGAACAACGCGAATCGCTTTTTCTGCACACATGCCGGAGCGCTTTAGGGACTTCCCTGTAGCACGTGGGCAAGACCCATAAAAAAAACGGTTTATTTTAAATTTTCGATTATGAAATATTTTGCAGCATTTGTTGAGCATGAGCTCAAGTTTTATTTAAAAACATTTCCGTAATGACTCATTTATATGCGTAATTTTAAGGATTTTTTGAATTATGTGACTAGTTTATTCGTTAAGTCTTCGTTATAAATTACTTCACTTGTCGATAAGAAAAATATTTTAGAAGAATTTAATGTTTATTTTACTTAAAATAAACAAACATGATCAGCTTACTACAAGGTTAAAAGCTATTAGATTATTGGAGTATTGTAGTAACAAGGTTCGGCAAAAAAAGAATAAATGAAAAAAAAAAATACTTTATGATCGCCTCTCTAAGAAAGACAATGGCAAACCACCTGTAGTATCATGCCTAGTAAAGCCCTCTCACACTGGCTATTCGAAACTGGCATTCAACTGTAGATCCCCTTTGTCTATGGATCATCTAAAAAGACAACAACTACAGGCAAAGGCGAGAGGGTCACCTACGTCTGTATCGGACTTCAAGAAAAATAACAAGATCACGCAATGTTGTAAACCTAAAATTAGTGAGTGGTCACAATCAGAAATTCACAAATTGTAACCTTTCAAAGCTTCTCCCTTGCCAGTTTTATTTAAAAACGTTTTAAATAACTCTATGGTTTTTCAGGAAAATTATACCACCCAACTACTGTGACAACGCCTATATCAAGAAATCATAAAGGTGATAATAGTGTTGCCTAATTTTAAAACTTATGGAGATTTTAACACAAATGTACAGGCTTAGGCCTACTATGATAACTAACTTTCTATTAAACGATACTAACCTACAGGAAGCGAACAAAGAGCTTAAGCGCTACTTCGACTTACGCAAAATAACTAAAACCTTCCCGAATGTTGATTTTTTTATGACTTGCTAAGTCCACTGATTTAATATACAGTTATTCTTTGGGCGGTTGAAAATGAAAAGCGAATGGTAATTTTTCTGGATAAAATCAAGTGTAATTGTGGCCCTGTGTAGTGTTAAAGCAGTTAATTATTAATTACAAAAAAAAATCAGACTATGAGGTCAAGTAAAAGAGGGTGCAGTGATTTCTTAATGATAGTTTTAAAAGATTTCTCTTTGGTAAAATGCTTTCAGATGTTAATTTTTAAACTTTACTACAAAATAAGGCAAAACATCTTAATACCTTCATCATTCATCTAAACCTCTGTTTGTATTATTACTCGTAAATTGCCTTTTTTGTTTAAAATATTGATATCTGGTATACGAGGCTGGTTTGAAAAGTCCGTGCAAAAATAAAAACTACTTATGTGTTTGGGGTAAACCTTTTTTATTTTTCGACATAGTCTCCTTTTAGGCTTATACACTTCGTCCAACGATGTTCTAGTTTGTTGATCCCTTCCGAATAATAGGATTTGTCCAAGTCTGCAAAATATCCATTAGTGTCTGCAATCACCTCCTCGTTTGAATAAAATCTTTGTCCCGCCAGCCATTTCTTCAAATTGGGGAACAAATAGTAGTCCGAGGGAGCCAAGTCTGGAGAATAGGGGGGATGTGAAACGAGTTGGAATCCTATTTCCATTAATTTTGCGACCACAACTGCTGAGGTGTGTGCTGGTGCGTTGTCGTGATGGAAAAGGACTTTCTTGTGGGCCAATCGCGGGGGTTTTTCTTGCAGCTCGGTTTTCAAACGGTCCAATAACGATGAATAATATTCACCTGTAATAGTTTTACCCTTTTCCAGATAGTCGATGAGGATTATCCCTTGCGAATCCCAAAAGACAGTCGCCATAACCTTTTCGGCCGAAGGAACGGTCTTCGCCTTTTTTGGTGCAGATTCCCCCTCGGTAACCCATTGTTTAGATTGTTGTTTGATCTCAGGAGTATAGTAATGTATCCATGTTTCATCCACAGTGACGAAACGACGCTTAAAGTCCTCCGGATTCTTCTGGAACAGCTGCAAACCATCCTTGCAACACTTCACACGATTCCGTTTTTGGTCAAGCGTGAGCAATCGCGGCATCCATCTTGCGGATAGTTTCTCATGTCCAAATGTTTAAGCAAAATATTATGTACCCGTTCAGTCGAGATGCCCACAGCACTAGCAATCTCACGCACCTTAACTCTTCTGTCATCCATCACCATATCATGGATTTGATCAATGATTTCTGGAGTCGTAACCTCCACAGGCCATCCAAAACGTTCAGCGTCACTTGTGCCCATATGGCCAGTCCGAAAATTTCGAAACCACTTATAAACTGTTCTAATCGAAGGTGCAGAGTCACCATAATGTTTATCAAGCTTCTCTTTAGTCTTCTGAGGCGTTTTGCCTTTCATAAAGTAATGTTTAATCACCACACGAAATTCTTTTTCGTCCATTTCTTGAAATTCACTCGACTTCCTTGATTCACACGAATGCCAAACACAAAGAAATAGACCAATATGGCTGAAACTTGGTGTGCGTTCATTCAAGAGATGCTACTAACTAAACATGACCTCGATACGCACCGGTGGTGCCATCTCTCGGACTTTGCACGGACTTTTCAAACCAGCCTCGTATCTTTGAGTTTTTATTACATTATACTGCATATTTATTTAAAAGATGTAGTACTGAGCAACATTGCAGCTGCTTTAATAGGCTATTTAAATTGGAGAGGCTGATTAAGCTGCTAAATATTTACTTTTGGGAAGATACAAAAGGGTCCGAGTTGACAAAAAAACTACTGGGTTTGTTTTTCTCGATTATAAGGTCTCCATTCAATGTATCAAACTATTTCCACAACACTCTCTATGTATATTTTACAATTGCAAATGTGCAATACATATGAAAAACCGTTTCCGCAATTTGTGGTTTGCCGCAAGTTGTGGTATTATAAAATTTATATTTCTTGTTATTTTTGAGGCTCTGTACAATAGTCCAAAGATTTTACTAAAATAAAGGAACTCCAAGTATTTACATATGGGGATATATTGTAATTACGACAGTTCAAAAATAGCATCAGAAATGTCCTCTATTGCTTTTTACGAGCTGTTTATTTATCCTAGGTTATGCCACACTCGTTTTCGATAATACGAAAATAACGCGATCTACCAACAAAAAAGAAAAAATCGTAAAATCGTTGATTGCGTGGCGAACTACCATAAAACAGCGTTTGAGATAATACAACCAACCGATTTGTTAAGCTCGATATTAAATATTTAATTATGGAAAATAACACATGTTCTCTAAAAATAAGGGTAATGAATATTTTGTCAACTAAAGTAATAGTGAACGTATTTGTATGTCATTAGCTATTAAATTTATTAAATTACGTATGAAAGTTAATAAAAAAAGTAGAGTAATTTAACTAGTACTTCCCAAACTACTCTAAAATACATACTGTAAATTATTTCCTCAGAAGAAATAATAAATAAATTTAAGCCTTATAACTAGATACTTCGAATAATAAATACTTTATTCCAAGGTATTAATTACAAAAAATGTTGACAAGAGATGTTGACAATTAAAACCTGATACTTCCCTACAAATATTTTTTCAGTTCAAATTAGAAATAATGAAAAAAATACAATCACTTTCAGATTCCTTGACTATAAGAATCCCTTTAATTCCCCTCTTAATCCCTTAATCATTAATGTAGTTTGTATTTTCTTCCTTATATCACCTAAAAAAACTTAAAAAAAGTGTTTATGTGTTTATAATACTACTAAAACTAATTTTTTATCGTTATCGACCTATTTCACTTACTCATGTCGTTAACGAGACTAGTTTTCAATTTTAAGTAATATATGTGTATGTGTATGTGTACCAAACTTGATATAAATATCTAATTTCGTACGAGTTTTATTGTGTATTAAGATAAATAGTGAAACGGGACATCGGAAATAATATTTTTTGTGATCTAGAGACCTTTAAACGCGAAGAAATACCAAAATGTGGAAGGATGATTTTCCCATAAATCACAAAATTTATCATAGCAAAAAAATTAAAAAAACTGAAAGTCTATTTTACTCTAAAACACTCGCACAATAAGTTTTAGCTTATTTGGAGCACTGCAACCCGTGCGACTTCCGTTGAATCATACGAGTTGCGCGAGAGAAGCGACGCGTGCTCGCTGTGTTTGTCATTCTAATGTAATTTCTCGAGCAAATTAGAACGCATTGTTTTGTTTTTCGAAGATGTCAGTGGAATTACGAAGTGCAAAGAAAAGCATTTTCTTAGTCGGAGAGGTAAATCACCAAATAACGGGTGCAAGATTACCGTCAAATCGACAAGTTCTTTCAGTTTTATTTTTTAACATCCTTGAAGTTAAATTAACTGTGAATGAAAGCGCAAATATTGTTATTCGCGAGTGCATTATAGTTTGGAAAAAAGGCTGAAATACCTACAAAGTCACCACCCAACTGTGTAAAGAAACTTCTGGCTATTCATCATGTTTGGCGTGACCTGCATAAAAATTGTAAGAAAACTTAAGATGTTTATAAACACCGCGAGGAAAAATTCCAGTTGGATTTAGATAACTTATTTAATATCGCACACGCCAATGCCCTCGAAAGAATTAAAATAGAGGATGATAAAATATTCTTACAGAGACGGAGAGAATCGGGGGCGTCCAGGTTGCTTAGTGGGTGTAGATAAAAAATTAGCTGAAAAAAAGAAAGGGCAAGCAAAGAAAATTACAGGAAGAGAAAAAAGACTGAGAAATGTTTCATTGGAGGCTGCATTGACATCTTCAATATCGCATGAGTTATTACCACCCCATAAAATCGGATTTTCAGGACGATGTACCCGACGTAATCACCATTCACTGGGATGGCAAATTGTTGCCTGGCTTGGATGTCAGAAGTTGTAAAGATGAGCGACTGGCGGTCCTCGTTTCATTTGACAACAAACAACAACTACTCGCTGTGCCAAAACTGGACAGTTCTACCGGTAAAGATCAAGCCAAAGCTGTTCTCAACGCGATCTATGATTGGAACCTCAATGATAAGGTGCAAGTAATGTGTTGTAACACCACAGCGTCTAATACGGGTCACTTGAATGGAACTTGTGTGCTTTTAGAGCAAAAGTTAGAAAAGGAGCTATAACTTTTCGCTTGTAGTCATCATATTTACGAATTGGTTTTAAAAAGTGTGTTTGAAGCCAAAATCCACTACTCGAAGCACCAATTTTCCGTTATTCAAAAAGTTTAAAGACATTTGGAAAAACATTAATTCTGCGAACGCACAATCGTGTATTGATTTTGTAAAACAGCATTTAAATGACGAGGAAATTGAGCAATTATTAACATTTTATGAGTCTGAACTGAAAAAATCTTTAATAGAGGGACGACTACCGTGAACTAATCGAGTTATCCATCATATTTTTTGGGTGGAGATAAAGAAAAAAAAATAGAATTAGGCCCCATGGTGCGATGCATCAGGCAAGGTAGATGGCTAGAGCCATTTACTCATTGAAAATATGTTTGCTGCAGTCGCAATTTAAAATGAAGGCCACTGATAATCAAGCATTGCAAGACGTTTGCTTATTTATTGCAACAGCTTACATAAGCTGGCCCTGGCTTGTATGCAGTTTGGCCGTGAAGGCGCCTTATCAGAACCTAAAAGGACTACGAAAAAGTTGACCAACCAATTTCCAAAGCAGCTTTAAAGAAGTTTTGCCAGCACTTGTGGTATTTATCTGAGGAAATAGCCTTGTTATTACTATTTAATAATTCAGTCGACAATGAAACTAAAATTTAAATAGTACGTAGTTTAGAAAGGGAGAGTATATCCGAGTTTGTAAAAAGGTAAACTCCATCGACAGCAGAAATATCCGGCTCTACTTTGTACGGTATGTAAAATTACCCATACACATTAAATAATTTTTTTGATTATTTTGACAAGGTAAATTATATATATGTTACCATAAAGTGGATTGTATTAAGTTATTTTTTAGTGTAAGAGAACTGCATGTTTGTAAGGAAAGTACTGGGTATCATTTTATCATTCTTTTTAGTAGAAAGCGGAAAAGGAAACAACATTTAAATTACCTGACTATGTGTTCATTTGATAGAAATTGTTAAAATATTAATTTAAAGACTCCTGCGTTAATTTTGAAAACTTTTGTATTTATTTTTATATTTAATTTTATTGAAATAAATAGTTTCCTGCAAGAAAGAACAATGATATTCAAACATAAATTTACGTATTTTTTACATGTGTGCTTAAAGATAAAGTTTAACCCTGGAATTTACTGGTTAGTTATTTAGTTGCTGTGTAAGCTGCCGTAAAATGTGGTACAAACAAATTTCAAATTTGTAGCTTCCTTAAACTAAAGATTAACTCGAATATGTTCGAGCAAGTGGCTATAAATGTGTATAATAAGCCAAGAGAAAATAAAGTTAATTTTAATATGCCTTCTGCATCTAACTCAGCGAAATTAGAAAAAAAGACGATTAGACGACATTAAAACTATCAAAAAACAGAAACTAAAATGAAAAAACTGTCGTCTCACTGCTGCGCCTTACGAGCAAGCAATACAACTATAAAGGTATATAATCAGATAAACTAAACACCAATTTTTTACCTAGCAACCTAACAATTCAATATTTTTAGTAGAACACTAATGCAATAAAAATCTTACCAAATTGACTGTATCAGCGCTTACATAATCAGACGTTACTATTACAACAACAATTTTTGAGTTGAATTATTTTCTTTACACTCCACGTGACGTAAAATGAATGAAAGTCGACATTAAAAAGCTTTCTGAGCCGATAAATACCTATCATCGTACTTAAAAAATGTTCCTGCGAACTAGCACCAGTCTTTTCCGAATTGTCAACTTATCATGGAGGAAACCATTATTTTCTTCTCACTATGCTAGACAATTACCGGCCAGTAATATCAAAGGTGAAAATGGCAGAGATTGTCAAAGAGCATCTTTTAAATTATTTAATATTATAAGCGACCAATATGGGTTTTGTAAGCAAGAAAGCAACGGAAGATCTCCTCACCTATATTATACACCTTTTGAACAACCTTATGAACAGTCTCACGGGGTTGAGTGTAATATATTTAAGGCACTCGATCGTGTTCGGAATGACGTATTGGGTACCCCAATATGCTGAAAAAGATTATGCCTCTAATCTGTAACTCTGCCGATAACAACTCACTTGTTTCTTTATTTACCTTCAATGTCCAAATACCCTCTGCTCATACAAATATCTCCTAACTGCAGCTTCATAAAGATCTGGAAGAAATTCTTTCTTAAGGTGAAAGTAGCTAACAAAACCTGACATTTCGGAATATTCTACTCTAGTAGCATCGTCACTAAATTTTACTATGTCTTAAATTGGATGGAGATATATCTTGGTATATTCCCGATTTAGGCGTAACTTTGGAATCTGTCTTTTTGTCAGAAGCGACCTCTCCTGTCAACGAGAAGAAGCTCTGGAGCCCCCAAACTTTGATGTTATGTGGTTAAAAATAACGACTCAACAAACCACAAGATTCATCTGTATCCTGTATCGACCACCAAGTGATACCAATTTTCGAACACTTTTCGCTTCTCTTGCAGACACCATCGATCATTTACAAAGTAACTACCCAAGTGCCGAGATTGCCATCCTGGGCGACTTTAATGTCCACAATATCAACTGGCTCAAATATTCAAATACTACCGACGAACAAGGTCGTGAAGCTGAATCATTCTCAATCAGTTATGGCTTAACTCAGCTTATTAACGAACCAACACGGATCCCTGATCGAGACGGGGAGTTCGCCAGTCTTCTTGATCTGTTTTTAACCACCAATCCGGAGATTTACACGGTCACCGCCGTTAGGTTCTTCCGACCATAGACTGCTTTCGACATCGAGTATCCTGGCAATCAGTGACGGAGAGGCGCCTAGGCCGCGCAAGATTTGGCACTACAAATCTGCTAAATGGGAAGATCTCATGGAATACTTTCGAACTTTCCCTTGGATGGACATTTGTTTTCGATCCGATAACCCATCTGACTGCGCCAGGGAGGTCTCCGATGTTATTTTGGCTGGTATGGAAGCTTACATCCCTTTTTCGAAGAAATGCTCCTCCAACGGCAAGCCTTGGTTCGACCGAAAATGCAAAGAAGCTGTTGCTTCTAAACATATTGCCTACCGACAATGGCGTGAAAATCCTAACACCGTAAATCGAAACATCTTTGTTCATGCCCGGAACAGATGCAAGGGAATTATCGACGAAACCAAGGAGGCACACAATCAACGAATTAGAAACAAACTTCTCGCTTGTCCCAACAATTCCAGGTCCTTTTGGGCAGTCGCTAAGGCAGTTAGTCAAAATTTTACCAAATCTACCATACCACCACTCACACGGCCAGATAATTCCATTGCAACCACACCTGTTGAGAGAGCGAACTTGTTGGCTGAACTCTTTGCTTCATATTCTACTGTCGATTTCCAAGGAAAAACACCACCTACTATTCCCATATTGCAGTCAAGGATGCCCATGTTGTCTTCAGACAGCGCATCATAAAGCGTATTTTAATGAAGCTAGACATCAAGAAGGCTTCTGGCGCTGACGGAATACCTGCCATAGTTCTCAAAAACTGTGCAAGGGAACTGACACCAGTTTTCTGTAGACTTTTTAACCTATTCTACAGAAAGGGAATATTTCCGTCCTGCTGGAAATGTGCCACGGTTCAGCCGATACCTAAAAAAGGTAAGAAGACCTTGCCAAATAACTACCGACCAGTTGCACTGCTTTCAATAATATCGAAAGTCATGGAAAAGGTTATCAATGAGCATCTTCTAAAATATCTTGAACGATTCAATATTATTAGCGATCACCAATATGGTTTTCGTAAACATAGATCAACAGGAGATCTTCTGACTTATGTAACACATGTTTGGAACAACGCAATTGAACACTTTGGAGAATCTCGAGCGGTTGCTCTTGACATATCCAAGGCATTCGACCGTGTTTGGCATGATGGACTGTTGGCTAAGTTGCGCTCTTATGGTATGTCTGAAAGGTTCTGTTTGTGGCTCTCATGTTTCCTCAGAGAGGGTTTTTTACGAGTGGCCGTCGACGGATTTCTTTCTAACACCCTCACCATCAACGCCGGTGTACCCCAGGGCTCCATACTGTCTCCTACTCTCTTTCTCATTTACATTAACGATCTGCTGGAAAAGACCGGGAATCCAATCTATAGCTTTGCAGATGACAGTACGCTTGTCTCTTCATTCACCTTGAACGCTCGGACATCGGCTGCTCAGGCGAATATCCGCAGACAGCAGGAGGTCGTTCAACTTAACAAAGACCTGGAAGAAATTCTATCTTGGGGTGACAGTAACCAAGTGGAATTTAACGCTACAAAAACCCAAGCGGCAGTTTTTTCTAAAAAAGTTAACGTTGCTGAACCCGACATAGTTATGTCGGGGCACTCCATTCCCCTAGCATCGTCGCTCAATTTGTTGGGCGTTAGTTTGGGAGAAAATATGTCTTGGCATGAACATGTTGCAGGCATAGCAAGGAAAGCTTCTCAAAAGTTGGGAATATTATTTAAAACCAGAAAGCTTTACACCCCACAACAACTGTTAATTCTTTACAAAGCCCAAATTCGACCAACTATGGAATACTGCTCCCACGTTTGGGGCTCCGCTCCCAATCATACACTGCATTTGTTGGATTCTGTTCAGAGAAGAGCAGCCCGTCTGATTGGGGACCCGGAATTGACCGGCGGCCTTGATTCGCTGGAACATCGAAGAACGGTTGGCGACTTGAGTCTGTTCTACAAGTATTTTCATGGAAAGTGTTCGAAGGATGTAGCCCGCTTAATTCCTCCCAAAGCGGTGCATGTTAGAAATACACGTCGCGCTGGTGCTTCGCATCCGTATGAGGTTCAGCTTGTTACTCCGCGTACAACGCTTTTCAAGCAATCTTTTATATGGAGAACGTCATCCCTTTGGAATAATTTGCCCAGCGCTGTGTTTCCCACCGAGTACAATCTACAGCGATTCAAGAACAACGTGAATAAAAAAAAAAAAAAAATATTCCTGTTATATGGCATGGCCAGGAGGATTTATCAAAAACTCGAAATATTTTTTACTCGAAAACTGTACACTTCACAAGTTTCTAATCTCATACAAAGCTTAGATTGGATCATTCATGGTGTACTCCTCCCAACATACTATGAATTTATTAGGGAAAAGTTTTTTGCTTGGGAAACTGAGACTCACCAGAAACCTTGATTCTTAGAGATAGTTAAGAAAAGTAGATGACTATTTTATAAATATTTCCTTGGGAAGTTCTTCTAGTGTGGAGCATGCTAGGAGTATGCATGGCAATAATTCATTGTAGACATATAATGCTTAGTTGGTCACACCTCGTAGCACCCTCAATAAGAATTCTTTTATTTTAAGAACCTTATCTCTTTGGAATAACCGTGTTTAATTTACTGCGATTCAAGATTAAAGGAACCACTATTTTAGCGCACGCTCTGCTCTTACGGCGACTTAGGTATTTTTCTACACCTAGTGTGTTGTGCCCAAAATCAAAATTAAAATAACAGTTACATTTCAAGACTTAAAAAATACTTTTCGTTAAGTACAGATGTATGGGTGTGTCTATATAAGTTTATGGCGCTGGTTGAAATCAAATGAGCGCTTCCTATGTTATTTATTTATTACTATTTATAACTTTATCCTTACTGTTCTTCATATATGTATTTACGTATCTTACAGTATCTAGTTTGTTTTATAGAATTTTAACCTTTTTTTTTTCTCTCTTGTATTATTTTACTTACTTACTTACTTCCTTTTCTGAGTCACGGACCTGTTCTACCTCGTTATTAAGCCTCGGATGTCCAACTGTCTCTCCATCTCTTTGGTGGTCGTCCTTTTGGTCTTGTTTCATGTGGTTTTTGTTCACACATATTTTTATCCTTCTCCTATCTTCCATCCTTTGTACATGTTCACGCCACTCTCTTCTTCTCTTTCTTCCCATCTGAATATATCCTCTATCTTGCATTGTTCTCTTATGGTGTTGTTACTCACTCTGTCTAATAAACTTTTTCCTGTTATTGCTCTCAGTATTTTCATTTCATTTGTTCTTAGTAGCTGTTTGGTTTTGTTTGTGTCTGCCCGTGTTTCTATGTTATAAGCCAGTATGGGTCTAACGCAAGTTCTATATATTCTTGTTTTTGCTTCTACACTTAAATCTTTGTTTTACAAACTACATCTCTGAGGGCTCCTGATATTGCTGCTGCTTTATTTGTTTGTTGTCTCATTTCTTCTGTTATATCTCCGTAGCTAGTAATTAGTACTCCAAGATATGGGAATTTCATTACTTGCTCTATTAATTTCCCATTTATTTCTAATTTACATTTTACTGGTTTTTTAGCTATTGTGATGCATTTTGTTTTGTCGGTATTAAGTTCTGTGTTGTATCTTTCCGCCACTTGTTTGAATTCATAGAGCAGTCTTTGTAAGCCGTGTTCCGATTGTAATATTAGGACAATATCATCTGCATATCCCAGTATCTTTATTTGTTTATTTCCTAGTTCGTATCCATCGTTGACTAGTTTTACTTTCTCAATGATTTTGTAAATTATTATGCAGAATAGTAACGGGCTTAAGCTATCTCCCTGTCTTATTCCTACTTTTATATGTATTTCCTTTGTTAATTCGTTATTACTTCTTATTTTTGCTATGGTCCCGTAATTGAGTTTTTGGATTATTTGTGGTATTGGGTACGGAATTAGATCCTTTATTAATTCTAATATATCTTTCAACCTGGTTCTGTCGAATGCTTTCGCTAAGTCGATGAAACAAAAAGATGCTGGTTTCTGGTTTTCCATAGCTTTTTCTCTTATTTGCCTTATTACAAAGATAGCGTCTGTGGTTGATCTGTTTTGACGGAACCCTTGTTGCTCGTCGCCTATGTGTATATTGTTTTCTATTTCACTTTTCAGAATACTTTTGAACACTTTCATAATGCTTGCTAACAGTGTTATTCCTCTATAATTGTCCGGGTCTTTTTTGCTGCCTTTTTTAAATATCGGTTTCGTAATGCTTTTTGTCCATTCCTTCGGTATTTCTACTTCCTGTAATATCTTATTAAAGAATGTTGTCATTTCCGATATGTAGCTTTCTCCGGCATATTTAATTAGTTCGTTTGGTATCCCATCTTTTCCTGTTGCTTTTCCATTTTTAAGTTTCTTAATTGCCGTCGATACTTCTTCTCTTCCTATTTTGTAGTTTTCGTCTGTTTGTTGTCTGTTGTTTATGATTTCTGCTATGCTATTATTTTTATTTATTTATTCGGAACTTTTTCTTGTTTTAGTTTTTATTTTTATTTATATTTTTAATAATTTTGTTGTGGAATGTTATCATATGTATTCCACAACAAAAACTTTGGGTGTCACTAGGAACTACTAATATAAGTGTCACTTTGATTAAAGCCCTTCAAAAACTATACGAAAACAAAACCTCTCCCTCAAAGATTCAAAATTTATTTGCATTGGAAAATGGGGAAGAAAAAATGTAGAAACATAAGTATCTCTCAACGATGCAATTGTGTATATTCTGTGTTTTACAGATAACCAGATAATACTTACGCACGACTATGAAGATGCAGAATATATGACATGGAAGTTCATAGAGGAATATAAAAAGTGGGGTATAGAAGTTAACTAATAAAATAGAGTGCACGTGTATTAGCGAAGAACAAAAAAATGTAATGCTGGTAAAACAGCATCAAGAAATAAAACAATGTAAAAAATATAAATATCTGGATATGTATATCACGAATGATGGACGAATGGATGAAGCATTTAACCATAGAAACAACGAAGGAAAAAGTAAACAAGACAACTCAATAACGTATTGTGGGATAGAAATAAATCAAAGGAAAATAAACACAGAATCTACAATAACATTTATAAAAAGTATAGCCACATATAGTACAGAGGTGTGGTGAATTAAGGAAAAAAACGATAAAAACTCTTAAGGGCGACAGAAATGGACTTTTGGAGACGTACTGCAGGGACATTAAAATTGGACATGGTTATGGAAGTTAAATATACAATAACAGAAGATATTAAGATAAATCGATTGAGCTGGTATGGCCATGTACAAAGGATGGGTAAAAATCGGTTAGCCAAACGAATACTCAACTGGATACCACAGGAAAAAAGCAAGAAAAGGAGACCCAGGCTGAGTTGGAAGGAAGGAATAGACAGAAGTATTACGAAAGGAGTAATAGAGGAAATGAAAACTGGAATTTGGAAGACGTCGAAGAACGTTTTAACCCGACCTTTATATATATTAATTTCGTGTTCTCTTCCCTTTTTATCTAATATATCTGCATATATATTTTGTTTTTAATATTTTAAATATCATACAATATTAAACATGTACTTGCAAGCTTCTCTTATAATTCTATTTTTCTATCTGTTATAAAGTTATATAATACCTTAATACTACTATGTTATTCAATTAAATAAGATAACTTGGATTGTATCCTATGCCTATAAGAATTTCTATATTGTCTGTTAAAACATTTAGATGGTTTCTTAAACAAACACAATTTAAAAAAAGGTTCCAAGTGTCCTACCTCTCCATAATCACAATATTCATTTTCGATAATGTATATTCTTTTTTTGTGTTTTGGATCCAGTGTACGAGAGGTTCCTATTGTTACTCTTATAAAATTGTCATTAAAAAGTTTGTGAAACCAAGGATTTTTACGAATCAACGGAAATATGTTTTTATAAATTAATTCTTTAGTTGTGTGGTTGTTAATTTTGATCCAATTTTTATTAGTGTTTCTGGTAACGTCTGTGTATAGAATTTTTAAAAATTATGAATTATTTGTGGGGTTTTTGTACCTCCTTTAACCAAATTGTCAACTATTTTATTAGGTGGAGGCCTTTAACACGCTCAAGTACATGATTTAAAATAACAACTGTTATTTAATGTTACATAATTTTAAACTCTAATTTTAACGTAACATTTTTATTCGTAGTTTCAATGATAGGTCATATTCTTCATAAATGCGACTCGGGCCTTCTCTATTCTAACTTCCACAGTCGGGTCCCAGTGGTCATTGATATTGCTGTCGAGATACATCAATTTATTAACTCTCTCTCTCTTTGTGTTACTGACTGTAATATCACCATCTTCAATATTAGATTCTTTGCTTATAATCATATATTTTGTTTTATTTGCATTGACTCTTAAACTAAACTGTGTATAAGTGTCAAGTATTTTAAGAATAAGTTTTTATAGATCCTTTCCGTTATTAGTGATAATTAATGTATCATCGGCTTATCTGATGTTATTTTTGTTAACCCCGTTGAAGTTGATTCCTTCAGTGGTACCAGTGAGCGCTTCATTGAATATTAACTCCAAATAGAAGTTGAATAACAAGGGTGTTATAATACAACCCTGGCGCACTCACATCTTGATTTTAATTTCATCCGATAGTTGATGCTCCATCCGTACTTCAGATGTCTGATGCCAGTACAAATTGACGATGATACGAGTATCTTTATCGTCAATACCGGTCGTTTTTAAAATCTCTAGAAGTTCAAGTCAAAGGCTTTTTCAAAGTCAACTGATCAAACTAACACAGTGTCTCTCTAGTCACTAATCTGTTCGAAAACCAAACTGACTGACTGTTTCCAATTCTTTCTTCTAGCTTATTATATATCTTGCCATGCATCACTCTCAAAAATGTTTTTAAAGCAAGGCTCAAGAGATTAATTGTTCGATGGTCACTGCATTTGGTTGTTACGTTCTTTTTTGGAATCATAACAAATCTTGATCTAACGGTAGTATTCCTGTATCATAAATGGCGTTAAAAGTTTTATCAGCGTTGTTACTCCTATATTACCCACAGTTTTAAACTTTCAGTGCTCACTTCACACACATTCAGATCTTTCATCATCGAACTGTTCTGTGACATAATCTTTCCATACTTCGAACTATTGTGTTATATCTGTTATTTTGTGTTTATTTTGGTCTTCTAGATAGTGTCTTTTTAGTTTTTTTTTAAGTATATGGAATAAACTATTGAAGTTAGAAATGAAATATAATATAATACAGAATTTAAAATTAAACATGCTATTACATTTAACTTAACAAACTTATTACGAATTTAAAATGAGGCAGCAGAAAAGAGTTTTATTAGCACCCAAAATACTATTGAAAAACAAATTGTTAACTGCATGTGACACGTGAGAGATATATATTCTATCTTTTTCTTTAAAATAAGATAAGGATTTTAAATTCCTCCAACTTGGTCTGTTGTGAAATACGTCACGCGAATGAATTATTTTTCGTACTTTAAAACTATACATTTTTAAATGAAGTAAATTCCCACATTTTTATAAATTATATAATAATAATATTATTATTATATGTTATTATTTATTTTATAAATTTCATATCATACAAAATGGTGTCCACAACTCCTCTCGAATATGACGTTGTGAGATTTCTGCCTTAACTAGTCATGTTCGTTAAAAGTAATATGAAAAGAAGCAGTACAAATCAAAAGGACATACGACAAAAGACCTCCGGTGTACTAGAAGCCGACTTATCCACGGAGAGTGATGGCTTCTCCGGGCATGTCAGCAAATGGTTGCATACCTGGTCATTTTGTAATATCTGTGGCAAAGATTAATACCAATTATTACATTAACAGGATTTTCAAGCTATTCTATCGGTTCGATGTACCAAAATTTTATCCACAGAATTAGTATTTCGGGTCAAAAATTTCGACAAGAATGAGATTAATAAAGCTTTGAAGGCGAGGTAATATGTCGCGAATTTTTGCTAATTTTTTTTTTTAAATATTAATAAAATGATTTTACTTCGTTCATGCATATCTTATAGTTTAATGATTATTTTAATTAGTTAATTAATATCATTCAATTTGAGCTTGAAAAGTGTAACATCCTGTAAAAACTCGATTATGGAATAAGATTCTTTATTAGATTATAGAATTTATAGTATATACACGTCTACAGTATTATTCTTACTGCCCTGGATAGAACACATACGAGTAAGTACAACTGTTGCATTGAATTACGAGCAAGTCGTGGATAATACCGCAGAAAATCCAGACTAATTAATTTTGAGAATTAGATAGAAGACAGAGTTTAAGGTAATTGTGCTACAACAAAATTGTTACGGGTAATGTTCCGTGGGAATTAAATTATATAACCAGGTTGAAATACATTTATAAATTACTATGTTTCGCAGACACATTATGTCCATTAATTACTATGATTAAGGTCTGACGAATGACCTACTAGGTAAATTTGTACAATTTTATTTTGGGCTATCACAGTTAAAATTTATACTAATAACTTATTTTAAAACAAACATAAAATATAAGGTCAAAAGTAATTTTATATAGATCGTTATCTAAAACTGCAACTCCACAAGAATAAGGATTAAGGAGGTCGAGGTGGTAAACGTAAAATATGAAAACTATTTTGTATAGATTTATTTCGATAGACTAATTAGTTTAGAAATTTTCTATGAAAAATTTAAGGTCTTTAGGAAACCTTTTTAAATAAAAATCGAAATTAACAGTACATAAAGTCTTATGGAGAATACGTCAATTTGCTATAAAAATGACACATTTTTTGTTATAAGAAATATAAAAAAATGCCATCAATCAATAAGAAATTTAACTATGTTAGACATTGAAATTTCGCAATTATTTTAAAAAAATTTCAAATTAAATTAGAAAGCATTAACTTTATGAAAAACAACAATTATTGGAGGTACTTGTGAATGATTTACCTTTTATCTCTGACATAGCGGCAACCTTGCATTTAGTAGTAATGGCGGGAAATTAAACTGTATAATACAAGTTTATATAATTAAAATATATGGTGCAAGTAAATAATATTGAGTTTAACTAAAAATAGATTTGCAATGGGTATTAGTTTTTATAAATAAAATAAAAATAAATAATTTAAAGCATTTGTTTTAATTATTTAATTAATCTATTTGTTTAACTTATAATTACCTAGTGCAGCTTCAGTGTTAACATTATAATATTCCTTATTGTCCTTCGATATATATGTACTGTCTTTTCTTTTTTTTTATGGGTCTAGCACACGTGCTGCAGGGAAGTCCCTAAAGCGCTCAAGGAGCGGCATGTGTGCGTAAAAAGCGATTCACTTTGTTCTTGAATCGCTGTAAATTGTACTCGGTGGGAAACATAGCGCTGGGCAAATTATTCCAAAGGGATGATGCTTTCCATATAAAAGACTGCTTGAAAAGCGTTGTACGGGGAGTAAC
The DNA here is from genome assembly GCA_019049505.1 of Pachyrhynchus sulphureomaculatus. Classification (NCBI taxonomy): domain Eukaryota; kingdom Metazoa; phylum Arthropoda; class Insecta; order Coleoptera; family Curculionidae; genus Pachyrhynchus; species Pachyrhynchus sulphureomaculatus. Next base: position 146,714,445 of record CM032446.1, on the reverse strand, counting down.
AAGCTGAATCTCATATGGATGTGAAGCACCAGCGCGACGTGTATTTCTAACATGCACCGCTTTGGGAGGAATTAAGTGGGCTACATCCCTCGAACACTTTCCATGAAAATACTTGTAGATCAGACTCAAGTTGCCAACCGTTCTCCGATGTTCCAGCGAATCAAGGCCGCCGGTCAGTTCCGGGTGTCCAATCAGACGAACAGCTCTTCTCTGAACAGAATCCAACAAATACAGTGTGTGTTTGGGAGCGGAGCCCCAAATATGGGAGCAGTATTCCATAGTTAGTCGAATTTGAGCTTTGTAAAGAATTAACAGTTGTTGTGGAGCGTAAAGCTTTCTAGTTCGAAATAATATTCCCAACGTTTGAGAAGCTCTCCTTGCTATGCCTGCAAGATGTTCATGCCAGGACATATTTGCTCCCAAACTAACGCCCAACAAATTGAGCGACGATGCTAGGGGAATGAAATGCCCCGAAAAGACTGCCGCCTGGGTTTTTATAGCGTTAAATTCCACTTGGTTACTATCACCCCAAGATAGAATTTCTTCCAGGTCTTTGTTAAGTTGAACGACCTCCTGCTGTCTGCGGATATTCGCCTGAGCAGCCGATGTCCGAGCGTTCAAAGTGAATGAAGAGACAACCGTACTGTCATCTGCAAAGCTGTAGATTAGATTCCCGGTCTTTTTCCAGCAGATCGTTAATGTAAATGAGAAAGAGAGTAGAAGACACTATAGAGCCTTGGAACACACCGGCGTTGATTGTCAAGTTGTTAGAAAGAAATCCGTCGATCGCCACTCGTAAAGAACGCTCTCTGATGAAACATGAGAGCCACGAACAGAACTTTTCAGATATACCACAAGAACGTAGCTTAGCCAACAGTCTATCGTGCCAAACACGGTCGAATGCCTTGGATATGTCAAGAGCAACCGCTCGAGATTCTCCAAAGTGTTCAATTGCGTTGTTCCAAATATGTGTTACATAAGTCAGAATATCTCCTGTTGATCTATGTTTACGAAAGCCATATTGGTGATCGCTAATAATATTGAATCGTTCAAGATATTTTAGAAGATGCTGATTGATAACCTTTTCCATGACTTTCGATATTATTGAAAGCAGCGCGACTGGTCGGTAGTTATTTGGCAAGGTCTTCTTGCCTTTTTTAGGTATCGACTGAACCGTGGCACATTTCCAGCAGGACGGAAACATTCCCTTTCTGCAGGATAGGTTGAAAAGTCTACAGAAAACTGGTGTTAGTTCCCTTGCACAGTTTTTGAGAACTATGGCAGGTATTCCGTCAGCGCCCGAAACCTTTTTGGTTGTCGGATCGAAAACAAACGTCCATCCAAGGGAAAGTTCGAAAATATTCCATGCGATCTTGCCATTTAGCAGATTTGTAGTGCCAAATCTTGCGCGGCCTAGGCACCTCTCTGTCACTGATTGGCAGGATACTCGATGTCGAAAGCAGTTTATGGTCGGAAGAACCCAACGGCGGATTTACGGTGACCGTGTAAATCTCCGAATTGGTGGTTAAAAACAGATCAAGAAGACTGACGAACTCCCCGTTTCGATCAGGGATCCGTGCTGGTTCGTCAATAAGCTGAGTTAAGCCACAACTGATTGAGAATGATTCAGCTTCACGACCTTGTTCGTCGGTAGTATTTGAATATTTAAGCCAGTTGATATTGTGAACATTAAAGTGGCCCAGGATGGCAATTTCCGCACTTGGATAGTTCTTGACAATTTCGGCACTTAGATAGTAGTTGGATAGTCTGTTAGACATTTATCACACTTTATGGTTCGTAGTGATGCTAGACCACAGCGTTTTTCATTAGTAATATAACATAATGAAAGTGTTTCATTACATGAAGAACATTTTCAGTTTTCTCCAAATGATCGGATGTCAACAATTCGATGATCACCGTCATAGGGGTTAGGAGACACTTAAATTTCTGTTCCGTTTACCAACACTTTGTTGGATTAATCTTTGATAGTATACAGCCTCAGTAACGCGTTTTCGCTTCCACATAAAAAAAATTTTTTACCATTTTTATCAATATTTGTTGGTTTTTTATTATTATCCATTTTTTTTACTTGTTTACAACAGCTGATCACAATAAGCACAAAATTCAATATATCTATATACAAGCATATCAGCAGAGCCAACAGTATATTATTTTACAGCGTTGCCGCTTCGAGACACCGGAAAGATTTTCAATTATCATTTTTTATTAATTACCTATTTTTTTAACTGTTAAAATTTTTTTTTCTTTTATTTTTTTCATATTATTTGCTTTGATAATTTTTTAAAAATTATAAAATATAATTAATTTTTATTTGCCATGTTTTTTTTTTCTATAAGTTTGTACAACATTCAAAAGTTAATCCATTCATTTTAAATTATTTAATAAAATTACATAGACAATATATAAGACTTAAAATCTCTCGATAATGAATTTATTATCATAACAATAACCATCGTTAGTCTTATAAATTTTTTAAATTATTTAATACAAAGCATTTCTAAATGGCAACATTCAAAATTTTTGGTTGGGACTACCCCACCTCAACCTCCTTAAGAAAGTTTGAGTAGACCAGAGACAAGGAATACCAACAGACAGATGGGAAAAGAAAAAATTAAAGGTAGACCATACAGTTAACAACTACAAAACTGAAATCACCAATAAAGTTATAGATATCCCAATAAGGTTAACACAATGTGGAGCTCAATAAAAAATATAATCCAGAAGACTCTGGAAACCATAGTTGGAAAGTGCGGAAGAACAAGAAGGAACGACTGGTATGATGTAGACCTAGAAAACATACACAACTAAAGAAACCACGCTAGAATACGTACACTCCAAGACCCATCACAGCATTATCGAGAAACATAGCATAAAAAAGCTAGCAAGACGACTCGTCAGAATTAAAAAACGGAAGTACCGCAAAGGGTAATTGCAGGTAACTGAGGAGAGCGGAAGACATAACAACATCAGAAAGTTCTTCACAGAAATATCTCAAACTAAAAAAGCCTTTCAACCACGAACAAATAACATCCTACAATAAGAGAACGGGGAACTTGTTACTAGTATCACGAAAGTCGTACGTACCTGGAAGAACTATTTCGAAAAACTCTTAAACATGAAATATGATAACACACCAACTGGACCAGTGTATCAAACTGCTGCATTGGAAATTGTAAAACCAACACTGGAAGAAGTCACAAAAGCCATATGCCGATTATAAAACAACTCTCCAGGGGAAGACAGTATCCCTTCTGAATATCTAAAATTCGGGAGTAAGAAGCTTCACCAAGCAATCCATAAATTAATACTATTAATACGGAGCAATTAAATAATACCCAAGGCATGAAAGCGTTATTATACCCCTGTACAAAAAGGAAAATCGTCAAATTAACAAGAATTATTGAAGAATTTCCTTATGAACACTATCAACAAAGTGCTTTCATCAAAGTTAATACTTGATCACATGAGACCATACGCAGAGGAATCGATAGGAGATTATCAATGCGGATTTTGGCCTAATTGATCAACTATTAACCAAATTTTTATAATCCGTCAAGTGCTGATATTTGAACGAAAAATACTCAAGATGATATATGGTCCAATCCAGACCTGGGATAATATCGAATAAAAACAAACGCCGACTTGGGACAACTATACTAGGGGGGTATCGTTAAATTTAAAAAATCATTAGGGCTAAGATGGGCAGGACACGTATAGAGAGCACCGGACGACAGATTGGTGATAAGCATGACAGGAAGCACCGACCAACAAAAGACGACCAGGAAGGCCCCAAAATAAGGTGGAGAGACAACGTTAGGTCGGATTTGCAGACAGTAGGCATTGAACACAGCCATGAAGCCATGTTGGATAGAAATTATTGATGACAAGTTGTACTTGCAGCTTAAACCCATCTAGGGTTGTAAAACTACCCGAAGAAGGAGAAGAAGAATGAGATGGCGGAGAAAGTTATAGGAGGTGCTTCGTACATATCATATTATAAGTCATTTTCATGGTTCTTTGATTTAGCAATCTGAAAATTGTTGTACTTATGATCAAATTTAATGATGTTAGAGGAGTTAGAAGAGTCGCTTCGTATATATCGTGTTATAAGTTCTTTTCATGAATCTTGGAGTACAATAAATAAATAAATATTGTGTAATTTTTTTAAATATTTTCAATTTTAATGGGTATAGTATGAAGATAGAAATGCCGAGTTCCAGTTATAAATATCTGTGAAGTGCTTCCTTCGCGCCACTTTTTAGTGTTCTCTACGGAACACTTATGTGATCACTTCGGTGTCTGTTCGTCGAAAATTTTTTTTTGAAAATTCTCGAACAGTCTTTATAAAGTGTAGATTGATGAACAAAATGATGAAGCTTTATTTCATTGAAAGTTGTGAACTGAACCGAACCTACTGCTTTAAGAATTAAGTACTGAGACAAATAATGTTATTTTATTTGTTAATAACTAAACAAATAGTTAGGTAGGAAATATTTGTTTTAAATTTTTACCACCAGATTCTAGATTGAGTTAGATTTATTGGCTATTACGTAGCTAAGATACTATAACTACTATACATTATCGACTAAAAAAAAAAAAAAAAAAAAACGTGAGAATACATGTCGGATCATAAGATCTTTTTATCTTATTCTGGTTGGTCTGATTAGCCTGAGGAGTCAGTATCTGACTAGACATTTTTGTAATCTGAGTTCTTAATTCTTTTAATGGAAACTCATTTAGGGCGTGTTTTGTGAAGTCACTGATTATTTTATGTCTCCGTAAAAAAAAAAAAAAATATTTTAAAGGCAATCACATACGAAACACTAATTGCGCAAGACCCACTTGCACTTGACCGGTTTTTTTTATGATAAATAGTGTCTTACTACAAACTACCTATAATTTAAAATATCAACTGATAGTACTTAGATTGTCATTGTTTAGTGTCGCAAGGAAAATTATCTAATATTTTTAACCTACAGTTTGAGGTTTATGTTTTGTTTTTTTTTAAGAGCACGTCACATTTTTATTGCAAGAAGAAAAAAACTAGTGAATTAATATTTACTAAAGGTAATAAAGACAATAATTAAAACAATTGCGCAAGACCCACTTGCACTTGACCGGTTTTTTTATGATAAATAGTGTCTTACTACAAACTACCTATAATTTAAAATATCAACTGATAGTACTTAGATTGTCATTGTTTAGTGTCGCAAGGAAAATTATCTAATATTTTTATCCTACAGTTTGAGGTTTATGTTTTGTTTTTTTTAAGAGCACGTCACATTTTTATTGCAAGAAGAAAAAACTAGTGAATTAATATTTACTAAAGGTAATAAAGACATTAATTATACAGCACATAAAAAAAAATAAATAAATTACAGACACTACAAATTAAATAAACAAAATCTAGTTTACATTTTGACATGCCCACCACCCACAGTAACTATATTTTCGCACTGCCTTATTGCATTTTTCAAATGTCCAATATTTCTGGAAGATCTTTGTGCTTGAGCTAGCCCCATAAAAAATCAAGCGGTGTTTTCCAATAAATTGTGACACTAGATGTCCTTTAAAAGAGAAAAGCCTCAAACTGCATGTAATGCATATTTCAAATTCAAAAAATAAAAATTTCCTAGTGATTAAGTTTTTTATTGTTTAAAAACTGGCAAAATATGATTTTTGTAAAATCTATATAAAATTTTGCACACTACCATAAAATAAAATTCTAAACACTTTTTCTAATAAATGATTTCGATATTTTTAACAAACAGAGTGCCTTTTGGGCTTCAAACTTCAGAAAATTCAAATGTCCTGCCAAACGACCAATGAAAATTGGTACTGCAAAATCAATTTTTTTTTTTTTTTTTGGATTTCACGTGATTCAGAGTCCACCAATAATAAAGAAAAATCCCATATGTCGCACACTTTCTACCTGTCACTTTATGTATATATATATTGGTGACCAAAAAATCGACTCAAACTATTTGGCTTCATTTAAAACTGATTCTAGAATTTAGTGTTCATATATTTTTTTTTTTTATTTTTTTCAGAGTTTACTATCATTTGATAGCTCATTTTAGTATGATTTAATAGCTTTCTAATGATACCATTTTCCATAACATAGCTCATACTTTTTGCTGATTAAAATGATTAAAAGAAGAAACAAGGAGAAGAAGGATTGAAAATAGGGGTAACAAGAAAGAAAAATTAAACAACGCAAGCAGCGTGTCCCTGCAGGATCTCCTCAATGTACCGGTGAGCAGTTAATCCACCGCTCCGAGTCTCATCAGTCACGAAAACCAAATCGGATTTTCGCATCCAGTGAGATACCTCCCTACACCATGACAGATGACAGAACCTACTTCGTAGGCGACCGTTTCAGTAAAGCAGCACTGCGCATAGCGTTTGCCAGGCCTCCTAGAGACTCGACTTCTTCCATCATTGTCATGTAGGCACATTCGGGACTCGTCAGAGAATAAAACGGAGCGTCATTGCTCTAAGGTCCAGTCGACATTTTCTCGGGCAAATCTGAGTTGGGCTTGCCGATGGGCTGCTGTCAATTTGGATTCATTAGCTGCTCTCTTCGGAGTTAGGTTAGCTTTTTTAGGTCATCTTCTATATATATATATATATATATATATATATATATATATATATATATATATATATATATATCTTGTACAGCGCAGAACATTACATATAATTATATAGTGTAATTTTATTAAAGTGTTCAAATTTATAAAAAATGGTGTATCCTTCTTTGATCCGGGGAGTTATTTATTTTGATAGCGGATTTCGCATTATATAGTACTGTGTACATAAATAATATGAAACAAGACTTGCTTACATTTGTTGGAAATATAGAAGAATATAATGAGAGATTGGGAAACTGGTTAATATGCGCGAAAGACTAATGCTAAATTTTAAAAAGAAAAACATTAATTAGAAAAGATTTTCATTTTTTGGCTATACTTTATCAGAATTTAAAAATTTAAATTGGCCAAACAAAACTAATGGCTGCCGTGGCACCATACCATAGATTATAATAATAACGTATTGATGTGAAGTCAACTTTAAAGTTTATAAAGTCAGAAATCTTACATGAGTAGAAAGTTATCTAAGTTTTACTATGTTTGGAATATCGACAAACTTTAAAAGTTTTAAGTATGCTATACGGGAAAAAGAGCAAAGCTAAAGTATGAAAACGTGTCGTAAATTCTCAGTACATAAAGCTATACTATAAAGCTTTCTCAGTTTAAAATGTAAAGGATAAAGGTCTCAACTAAAGTGTAGTTTGCACAGAACTAAATTTAAAGTATACTTATATTTGAATAAAATTATTTTTTATTTAATGTCGAGCACTCTAGCAATATGTAAAATATGTTTATTTTTTACTTTATGAAATTCGTCCAAGTTAAAGCATGTGAGCATCGTTTATTATAAAAGAAATCTAAAATTTTAAGATGTTTGAGCCAATAATAGCGGTTTACAATTCTAACAAATTGGTGACAAAATTATCTGTGTATCACTAATTTATATTTGTATTTGTTTACAAAGTAAAAAATCTCCGTTTATTCAAGAAGAAATCTGAAATTTTGAGATGTTTGAGCCAATAATAGCCGTTTACAATCTTAACAAATCGGTGACAAAATTATCTGGGTATCACTGATTTATATAATTACAACACAATGCTGATTATTATATTTGTTTACAAAGTAAAAATCTCCGTTTATTCCAGAAGAAATCTGAAATTTTAAGATGTTGTTTGCAATCCTAACAAATATTGGTGGTCTATAGTGAAGGCAAATGCCGCAAAATTTTCACGATTTTTGGAAATTTTTGGGGTACAGCTCTTGAAAATCGATTTAACTACTTTGAAACAGTGCCAGCATGATGTAAACGAATTTTCTCAGCCTAATTTTGACCGTAAGGCCATTTTCTTCTATTTTAGTGCATTTTTTTTTTCACATTTTAACACTTTCGGCTCACTATTTCTTAAATATTTCAGCTTCTGTTCATTGTTATTCTACAAAAAAATCGTTTTACTCGTCATAAAATTGCCTAAAAAATTGCGTAGATTGCATAAAAAAATATTGAGTACATACCTAAAAAAAATATTTACTACGGCAAATTGAAAAAACCGTTTTTTAAGGGTATCTTTCGTTCAATTCGATATTACGGCTTTAAATTATAGGAAAAAATATAGCTTTTATATTAACTAAAAAGTATGCCAAATTTTATTAAAACTTTTTTTAAGAGAATTGGTCAAAATTCGCATAAATAAAGAGAATGAACCAAACCTTTTTCTAGCGAAAAAAATTGAGTTTTTCGTAACGAAAAAAGACGGTTTTTTTATGTTTTTTATTTTTCCTTCTAACCATCCTGAAGAGCATAAAATTTCGCATATTTTTTTTTTAAAAAAAAAGCTTCCTACGACCTTTTACCCACAAAAAAAAAAAAAATCTGTAATAAGATTTGGACTAAAATGCGAATTTTGACCAATCTTAATATTTTTTAATAAAATCTGGCACACTTATTTTTTTGTTAGTGTAAAAGCTATATTTTTCTATAATTTGAAGCCGTAATAACACATTGAACGGAAGTTACCCGTAAAAAAAAACCACTTTTCAATTTGCCGTAGTAAATACTTTTTTTGGGTTATGTACTTAATATTTTTTAATGCAATCTACGTAATTTTTTAGGCAATTTTATGACGTGTAAAATCATTTTTTTGGTCGCATAACAACAAACAGAAGCTAAGATATTTAAAAAATAGTGAGCCAGAAGCGTTAAAATGTAAAAAAAAACCGCAAAAATAGAAGAAAAGTGTCCTTGCGGTTAAAATTCGGCTAAAAAAACTCGTTTACATTATGTTTGTACCGTTTCAAAGTAAATTGATTTCCAAGCTGTACCAAAAGTTATGAAAATTTTATAGCATTTGCTTCAACTACTAAACAGTTTCGATTAGCCAAGATTCAATTCAGTATCACCTCAGCTTACGAAGACTGGTTAAGGCTAAAATTGAGAAAACCATCAGACTATGTTTGAAATGTGGAATCTTTAGCACAATGACACTACTCAGTATATATCACCACTACACCAAACACTTTATTCTTGCACTAGACGCGAGGTTCGCTAACCATGTTAGCTTCATCAAGAGCTATGATTGACTACAGCTAAACTACGAATCTACCATATTTATACTTAGCCCAACACTTGAATTACTCAGGCGGAACTAATAGCATAGGCGAGGCCATCAGTTACATTTTGTAATTTCCTTTCGTATACGTTCAACAATCTCCTATCAGATACACTTTTAAGTAATCTTAGATTATCTAATGCTATAGTAAGAACAGCTTCAAGGGCATGTTCGGCAATGCTAAATTTTTTCTCTTCCTCTATATTTTAAATGTGTTAAATGTTCTTTAAATCGTGTTTTAATTGACCTTTTAATCTGCCCAACATACTTTTTGTTGCAATCATTACAACTAATTTCATAAATTCCACTTTTCTCACAATTGGAAAGCTTATCTTTGGGATTTCCTAAGATATTCCTCAGATTGTCTGATGACTTATAGATTAAGGTGAGGCCTACCTTATTAAATGCCCTATTGAGTCCCCTGCTATATTTCGGATTAAATGGTATGGAGACATACTTGGTCTTATTTTCTTCGCGTGTAAAAATGGTGGAATTCTGAATATTTAACCTGAACTTATGTCTATTTATTAACTTCTTTACTAAGTCATCGTCATAACCATTAAGTCTAGTTATATTTCTAATACGATTCCCTTCATTATTGAAATTTACTCTATTCAGAAGAAAAGTGACCAAAACGATGAACTAAAAAATGTAATGCGGCTAATTTGTGTTGTTTGCAATAAAATGAATCATTAGGAATATATTTACATGTACTGTGTCTTTTCTATAGATATCAAATTCTAACCTATTATTATTTTTAATAATTAAAATATCTAGAAAAAGCAGTTGTCCTTTGTTCTCAATTTCGTAAGGGAATTTAATGGAATCATATCGGCTATTTAATTTGGAAACAAAATAATCTATATTTGCTTTATTTGTATCGTAAATGGCGAAAACATCATCCACATTCCTATGCCATACCCTTGAGAAATAATCAAATTCTTGACTGGCTTCGGTTTCAAACTTACTCATGAATAAATTGGCTACGAAAGGTGATAAGCAATTACCCATAGCTGTTCCTTATTTCTGATCATAACATTGACTGTTACATTGAAAATAATTTTGTTCCATACAAAGTTTAGATAATGCAATGAAATAGTTTTTTTAATAGTTTGACATACATTTAAAAAAAAAGAAAAGTTGATTTACCAAGTATTTTTATTTATTCATTATCTTGCAAACACGCAGTTCTAAGCTCAAGATTGAAATTGATTTTCTTATACTGAAGAATAACTTAATTCGACTATTACAACTCGATATTTTACACAATAGATCTTTATGGTGAGATACTAATAAAAAGATGAAACAGTGGAGGGACTTCTATTAAAGTTGAATATTAAAAGATAATATAATCAGATTTCGCGGCACCAAGAACTCCGAAATTGATGTGTGACGATATATACGCAATCGTCCCTCTAAGCTGCTGCCCCGTCCATGTAATCCCATATAATTTTTACTGTAAATAATTATAGTAAAATTTTGTACAATATCGCAACAAAAAACTAGAAGAAATTTTCAAAATACTACTGAAAATATAAAATAATGAAAATATTTAATTATTATCAGATTCCTCAACCTACAACCTAGAAAAAAATGTATAACACTGCACATATAAGAGCGCTTTTCTCACCCCTTTCATTACCATTTCACTTCACATATGTTTTAGAATTATATGTTATATATTTATGCTTTAAATTTGTTCATTGTACCAACTATAAACCAAAAACATTTCACATATTACTATTGAAACTACACAATACCTAATTTTTCCGTTAAGCTGCAAAATAATAGAAAAGTGAAATAATGTTAATAAAATTTCTTAACTCTAAGAATCCTTAAAAAACGAAAACAATATAACTACGAAGCCACTCTTATAAATCCCTTCCCCATTCCCTTAACCCCTCAAGTTCAAACATAAATTTCAAACGTGTCCATTATTCTCACTGAAAATTAAATAAATTTCTCATAATATTGTTGAAACTATACGATACCACCCTCACCCCCGTTTCAAACCTTTCCCTATTAAAACTGAAAGTAATAAAATATGATTTAATTTTCAAAATTCTCGACACCAAAAATCTGGAAAGGAATAACCTAAATATTCAGGTCAATACCAAGAACACTAATAAAATGTCTCCTTGTAACATTGCTAAACACCTACATTTCATTTATCATGTTAACTAAAAACTAGAAAAGGAAAATGATGAGACCAAAGGGCAACTTTCCAACCACTAAAGACAGATTGAGAAGACGTGTAACCTGCCCCGGGCGGCTACCCCACTAATTATATTATTAATATAATAAAGAAACGGATTTAATCTGAACTTTTAAGTGAGACAAGTGTTTTCTTAAGTATTTTTTTATGTTGAATCCACAAAAATCATAAAAAAGACATCCACTGCGAGGTTTTTTTTCAGAAAACTCACTTATAGTTGCCAAAAATCCATTTTAATAAATAAAATGCAATTCTGTACAATCATTAAAATTATGGAATAAAACTATTATTTTAAATGTTCTGAATCTACATTTATCATAAAAACTTAAAAATATTAGATTTTAGTATTCATGTTTAACAAAAAACACGCATACACCACCTTTAACTAAGTTACGTAGCAAAATGCTGTTTAAAATAAATGTGTGCAACCGCTATATTAAAAAATTGTTTTTAATTTTTATTAAGATTGAACAAAACACTCGCTTGCTCAGTCACTCACACAATCACTCTACATTCACTCACTCACTACCTCACTCACTCACTTACTTACTCGCTCACTACCACACTCATTTATTAACATTCCCCCATATTCACTCAACCAAAGTATCGACAAAATTGACTTCTAAAACTGTCAAGAGATATATATTAGACTGAATTTTGCAACCTTTTGTTCCTAAATAGTAAACGGTATGTTTTTTTAACACTAAAACTCCGCCTGCAGCATCAAAGTGTGGATTAAATAGCCTAACGATGCTATTGCCGGTCCCAAGCCCGGGCAAAGGAGGAGAGGGTTTGTAGGCAAGGGTAGCAACCTACCCACAGTAAAAACAGCACGTGGCTCACAGAACTAATGTAAAGATTCAGAACAGGACTGGCAATGCGTTTATGAAAACAGCGAGGAAACGGAGACTGAATAACAATAAAAAAGGAATATATTACGAATAGCAATGTGGAATATAAAAACACTAAATAATAAAAATCAGGAAATTGAAAAGGAATTAACAGATAAAAAGATAGAAATATACGCATTACTGGAAACAAAAAAGAAGGACAAAGGGCAAGTGTGGCCCACCGAGTACAATTTACAACGATTCAAGAACAACGTGAATCGCTTTTTCCGCACACGTGTCGCTCTTGTAGCGCTTTAGGGACTTCCCTGCAGCACGTGCACTAGACCCATAAAAAAAAGAAAAAAAAATAGCGCGGTCGAAAGCTAACTCAGAACATCCAAGAATGTAAATATATATCAGAAAGAATAATAGTAACAAAACTTAAATCAGAGAATTAAAAAAATTAACATCATTGAAATATACCGTCCAGAAAACTGCAAACCGGAAAACGAGAGAACAAAATTCTACGAAAACTACAAGAGACAATTGATGCAGTCCCAAAAAAATTATCGTAATGGGGGACTTTAATGCACGAGTAGGTAACATGATAGTACCGGGAGTGAAACAGAGGTTCAATGAAAATGTGACGAATGAGAAGAGCGAGTTTTTGATAAACTTCTCCGCACAAAATGAGTTCCAAATAAATAACACCTTCTCTAAACATAAAGAACAACATAAATTTACATTCCAAAATACGAGAGAAGATAGGTCAATCATAGATTACATTCTAACAAATAGAGAAATACATTATACACAAATATTAGATATAAGATGTTTATGTTCTGCAGATGTAGCAAGTGATCACAGTTTTTGTATTGGGAAAAATCAGAACGACAACAAAGAGACCTCCAAAAAAAAGCATAACAGTTTACGAAACAAAGACAAAGGTAGAAAGCCTACAAGACGAATCAATAAAAAAAACTCTACCAGACAAGATTGGAGAACGAAAATAAATAAAAACCCAGTCGTAGAGGAAGAAGACATAGCAGACAGTTGGAGAACGATCAAGGATAATATTATAATCGCAGCAAAGGAAGCACTCGGGGAACGTAAAATAAACAGAACACCAAGAAAAAACAAAAGCCTATCTTAAATATATATCAAGAAAAACCAGAGAAACATATGAAGAATATAAGACAGTCCGCAAGGAAACAAACACACTAGTGAGAAAATTCTCTAAAGAAATGGAACATGGCTTTTATGGTATGCAAAGGGAGATTTGACGAATGATATGTGGACAGCAAAAAGGAAATGAAAGAATTAATAGAAGTACATCAAAAAAGATACATGGATAAATTATATAAAGCAATTGTATAATACAACAGAAAATTTGACACTTGAAACACCAGAAATAGTAATCAATGAAACATCAGAAATAAACAGGTGGAAGAAGCTCTCAAAAATTAAAAAACCGAAAATCAGCCGGTAAGGACGAAAAAAAAAAAAATGAACTATTAAAGTATGGAGAAGTGAAACTGACTAAAGAACTGACAAAAGTCATAAACAAAATAATACTGGGATCGCGAATACCAGAAGAATGGAGAACAAGCATAATGATACCACTTATTAAAAAATGAGAAAAAACCGATCCGAATAATTATCGAGGAATTAACCTCTTAAAACTGACGACAAAAATTGTTACCAATAAAATAATAATAAAAGCGGAAGATCCTGTAACGACGCAATATTTGTAATTACTGAAAAATAAATTGAGTTTAACCGACCTGCGTTTTTATGCTTTATAGATTTGGTAAAAGCATTTGATAGAGCACAGCTGCAAGACGTAGTGCACACTTTTTATGACAAGAATATTCCATTGGATATAATAAAACTAATTGAGAACATTTACATAAGAAATAAAATAGAAGTAAATTCGGAGTTAACTGAACCCAGAGAGGTAATAACTGGCATTAGATAAGGAGACTCACTGAGTCTCCTACTGTTTAACATTATATTAGATGAAATAATTGAACAAGTAAAAACAATGGGCAATAAAGAGATACAAATATTGTGTTACGCCGACGATACTGTCCTAGTCGCTGAAAATAAAAATGACTTGCAGATATTATTACATCAGTTTAATACGACAGCAAAGAAATTTACTATGAAAATATCGGCTGAAAAAAACCAAATCAGTAGTTATCTCCAAAGAACCAATTAGGTGCAAGCTGGAAATCGAAAATCAGATAATAGAGCAGGTGATGACAATTAAATATTTAGGAATATAGAAGAAAGAATAAAAAACGAATAGTAAAAGCCAATAGAATAGCAGGATGCTTGAATGACACTATTTGGAAAAATAAATACTTGAGAACAGAAGTAAAATTTCGTATATATAAATCTGTAGTTCGACCAGTTATGACCTATACAGCAGAGACAAGACCAGAAACACGCAAAACTCAGAGATACTTACAAACAAATGAAATGAAAATATTAAGAATTGCAGGAAGAAGACTTTATGATAGAGAAACAAATGACAACATAAGGCACATAAGTGAAGTAGAGGACATTAACACGTGGTTAAGAAACAGAGAACAAGAATGGAACCAATACATAAATTGAATGTCCGAGCGACGAGTAGTGAAAATAGCTCGCCCTTGGAGCCTGACTACACCACTGAATATTACCCATTTTTCTATTTATTTCTAAAACCTATATTAAATTTTTACAATAAACTTAATGAATACTAATTTTTTTGCATAGCAACATCAGCCATCAAAATACATTATTTCAGGTTAAACATTAGAATTTACACTCGCTTACCATGGAAATACAGCAAATTGACAAAAACTTAAGTGTTGATAATTTAGACGAAATGGCATGGCATGGTATTTCTGAAGAAAATAAATAACTTCATCGGCCTCTTATTCTCTCTAGGATTCGTGGGATATAAGTAGGAGCTCAAGTTGTATTAAAACTAATGTTATGATTAGATTACTTACCCATCCTCTTGGACTGCGTTTTGAAAACGAATAGGTGTACTAAAAATCTTTATATCAACCTAAATACGAGTTTTTAAAAAAAGGTACTAGAACCAATTAAAGAATTACTGACGACAACAATGCTAGTAATATGTAGGCTTGAAAAATTCGACTATTCATCAATATAGTCTCCTTCAAGAGTGACACAATCAGTCCAACGCTTTTCTAACATTTCTATACCTTTCTTATAGAAGAATTTATCTTTGCCTTCAAAATAGGCCTCAGTTTCGGTGATAACTTCTTCATTGGAGCCAAATCTCTTTCCCGCGAACATTTCTTTGAGGTCTATGAATAGGTAATAATCACTGGGGCTAAATCTGGAGAATACGCTGGATGAGGAAGCAATTCGAACTTCACTTCATGCAATTTTATCATCGTAACCATTGATTTGTAACACAGTGCATTATCTTGATGAAAGAGCACTTTTTTCTGGTTCATTTGGAGCCGTTTTTTTCCGATTTCTGCCTTCAAACTCACTAATAACTTTATATAATATTTGCTATTGATGGTTTTTTTCCTTCTTAGCATAATCAATAAAAATTATTCCGTGCGCATCCCAAAATACAGAGGCCAAAACTTTCACCAGCTGTCCACTCAGCTGACTGCTAATTTGATACCGGTGTGCAGTGGTGGATCCATGTTTCATCCATAGTCACATATCGCATGAAAAAGTTCTTTTTATTGTGCTTAAACAGGTCCAAACAGAGCTCAGAATCATCAACACGGTCCACTGTGAGCAAACACGGTACCTATTTCGAACTGAGCTTTCTCATGCTCAAATGTTCATGCAAAATATGACTAACACGTTCTTTTGATATCTTTAGGGTGTCAGCAATTTCACTTTACGGTCATCCAAAACAATTTTGTTGATTTTTTTGATGTTTTCGGGTGTAACCACCTCATTTGGGGGCCCAGAGCGTCCAGCATCATTTGTATCTGTACAGCTGCGTTTAAATTTAGCATACCAGTAAATAATGAGTGATTTTTCAGGAACAGAGTCCCCGTAACACTTATCAAGCCATTGTTTTGCTTGAATGGAAGTTTTTACATCAAGACTAGTGTTTAATCAACACACGAAATTCGATTTTTCCATTGTTTTGAAAATATCAAAAGTAGCGTCACTTCGTCGAAATGCCATGAAATTTTGACACGTATCGTTTGAAGGTTGGTACTTCCTAAAAATCATATAGGTTTTTTTTTTTTTAAAAAGGGCGACATCTATGTGTCAGACCAAAAATTTTCAGCCTACGTATTATTATGGATCCTTCTTTAGCTAAACTAAACTCAGTCTTTAGATTTGACGATGTAATAAATGAGTATCAAACTACATTAAGATTATATTTTGACATAGAAAACATAAAAATATAGACAGCTTTTATTAGCTTAGACCTATTCTAAATGATGAAACAAATTTATTTGGGTCATGTGTTGCCTGATGTAATCTTTTCAGAATTTTTGGAAATGCATGGAGTTTATTGGAAAGAAAAACATACTCACTGTAATTTCTAAAGATCATAAAATAGGAAAAGGGGAGTATAGAAAAGGTTTTGATTGTTATATAAGGTCGTAATACGGTCGTTAAACATTCATTTAAGTATTGCGCTATGTCGTAAAAACATCAGTATTATAATAAAATAGGTTTAGTACCGCTAAATAGTGAAATGGAAATTACAAAGAAACTCATCGAGGCTACGGAAGCCGTCAGCGAAAAGTATAATTCTCGAAAATATAAAAATTACCAAAACAAGTCAGAACTCGAAGAATTTTGTAAACCTGCTACGACTCGATCGTCTTTATTGTCGAACGCTGTTAATACCGGTTTACTTTAGAGACACCGAAAGTAGATATAAATGCTTCGCTAGTAGTTCATAACAGAACTGACAACATTCTCCATAAAGAGCGGACGCCAATATCGGTTCCAGCAATTAGTTCACTTACTTTGGTTCGATTTAAAGGAAATTGATTATGCTGTTCGAAGATATAACTGAAAGTTCTCTACAAAAACGATTCGTTTTTTAAGAGATACATTTGTATACATAGTTGGAATTTTTAGTTTCCATCCATAGCGTTTTTCCAAAAATCATTAGAAATGCTACATTCAAAGTTAAAATTTGTGTATTTGAAAGAAAAAACGTTGATTGTTTAGATGTACAATAAGGAAGTAAGGTGTGCACAAATAATTTAAATTATCTTAGAACCACACGCATGCACTTAAGATTTTTTAAATTTTGTTGGATTGGTATCTTAATTACTCATACATAATTAATATTTTCAAGTGTCTATATAAACATATGAATGCAGAAAAAGTTATGCAAGTGTTACCCTAAAATATACAGCCTATTTTTTTTATGAAAAATCCTGTGTTCAAAGTCACATTTATGTTTAACGTTTCAATGAAAAAAATAAATTCTTAAGAGACAACTAATTTTATGCTGTCTGACTGACATTTCATCTTGTCTTATGTTGTCTTGCGTGAAATAGGTAAAGAAATATCTTTTAAAATTATTTGGTGTGATACACACAGGAACGATGATACACAGATATTAATTAGGCGCCAGCTAAGTATTGAATTAATAAATTTGAGGTTTTACTGAAAATTAAGTGACCCCCAAATTTTAAATACAAAAATTGAATTTGTCACTTTTGAAATTCTTTTAATTATTTATTTAAATTAAAATAGGGTTAGAAATTCAGTGATTCAAAGACGGTTGACAGACCGTTGAAAAAAAAAAAAATATTTTAATATATTTTTTTATTTTTATTATTTATATTTGGTACGTCATTACTAAAGTGCTAACTTTCGAGGATGAGATATCACTAGGACAGGGCGAGCCTTTTGACAATATACAGTTAGAGTATGAATTAAGATCTCAAGGCTCATCTTCAATAATGAAATATTTTCATTATTTGCTGACCTTATTTTCGGTTAAGGCACATTTTCCACGTCAATGCTGACATTAGAGTCCGACGAGCCCAAAACTAAAGCATTTAAAACCCTTTAAGTGAAGGCTAGGGCTTTATTATTAAAGATGACAGAAGCCGCACAACAACTATCAACTAGGAGCGACACGTGGAGTTGAGTAAAAAACTTCTTTACATCAGTTTGATAAAATTTCGTTGTTTATTACTGCATTAAGTGAGATATGGCGGGGGGGGGGGGGGGGGGGGGGGGGGGGGGGGGGGGGGGGGGGGGGGGGGGGGATATTTCAAAATTTTTTCCGAATAAATTAATTACCAAGACAACTTGGCCTCCAAGCAGCTCTGATTTTACGCTGTTGATTTTTTTCTTGTCGGGATCTCTGCCAACTAAAGCTTGACAGTAACATTCCTGGCTTGCCGGGTACTTGCGCCCTCTTGAACTTTAATGTTTTAATTTCTAAATCTTTAACCCTAATGTATTAATATTATTTAGTGATATATTTATATCTTTGAAAATTGTTTACCTTGTAATGAACAACAAATTGAATAAAAAAATAAACTGAAAAAAACACTGACAAATATTATACAAAAATTATTATTACTTCCAGAAAAGAAGCTGCTGCAATATTACATTTACCGTCGTTTCATATCCTTAGGCTGTATTAACACAACAAAATTTTTAAGAAACATAAAATATTTTTTTAGGTTTTTTATACGTATGTGCAGGCATATTTTATGGAAAAGGGGGATTTTTATATACTAAACAAACAAATCAATTTTATGCTGCCTGACCCAAAAAATTCAACTTTCCTAATGTGATTTCGTGCGTGAAATAGGTATAGTCACTTTTTGAAGTTGAATAAATAACCTGAGCAAAACAAGGGTTGATTCATATATGAGTAAAGCTTTTACTATACATTTATAATTTATTACAACAAAATATTACGACACTTGTTAAAGTGAATATTGAATGACTCTATTTTCAAAGAATTCATGGGCGTACCTATTACTAAAGAGAATGCAGCTAGAGCTTGTCAATTTCGGAATAATTTTTGGATATTTTGCTTATCTCCAGTGACTTTTACTTTTCGAAGATAAGAACACTGTATAAAGTCGAAGAAGCACAAGATAAGTATTTATCCCTGGCCGAGGTTCACCAAACGTGTATGAGTGTTTTGATCTTTTTTCAAGTGAGATGTAGGCCGTAACTCGAGTGTCTACTAATGTGGTTAGGGTGTTATTAAACTTCGATTCACTCCCTAAACTTTGCTTTATAGAACTTACAAACAAAAGCAAG
>CM032446.1:146687423-146689923 GCA_019049505.1 Pachyrhynchus sulphureomaculatus | reverse complement strand
TCAAAACTACCCTTCTCCTCTATATATATATATATATATATATATATATATATATATATATATATATATATATATATATATATATATATACATATATATATATATATACATAACATATCCAAGGCATTCGACCGTGTTTGACACGATAGACTGTTGGCTAAGCTACGCTCTTATGGTATGTCTGAAAAAATTCTGTTTGCGGTCGACAAATTTCTTTCTAACACCTTTACAATCAACGCCGGTGTGCCCCAAGGCTCCATACTGTCTCCTACTCTCTTTCTCATTTACATTAATGATCGATCTGCTGGAAAAGACCGGGAATCCAATCTACAGCTTGCAGATGACAGTACGCTGATCTATTCATTCACTTTGAACGTTCGGACATCGGCTACTCAGGCGAATATCCGCAGACAGCAGGAGGTCGTTCAACTTAACAAAGACCTGTAAGAAATTCTATCTTGGGGTGACAGTAACCAAGTGGAATTTAACGCTACAAAAACCCAGGCGGCAGTTTTTTCTAAAAAAGTTAACATTGCTAAATCCGACATAATTATGTGGGGAACTTGAGTCTGTTCTACAAGTATTTTCATGGAAAGTGTTCGAAGGATGTAGCCCGCTTAATTCCTCCCAGAGCGGTGCATGTTAGAAATACACGTCGCGCTAATACTTCACATCCGTCTGAGATTCAGCTTGTTTGTTTCATTGATAATTTATTTTACATTCTAAGTTGTTAAGATTATATCAACTTTTCATATGTAGCACAATTTCAAGGTATTATTTTTCCCATTATAGGCAGCAAGTACCGAATGTCATTTTTAATTAGATATTTAAATTTTACCTAAAATTATAAGCATATTGCTTATTTTATACTGTATGTCTAACCTAAACTAACCTGAAAAGTAATTTTTTTCTGTAATGTGACAGCTGACTTATATGCCATTTATTAATTTTACAATCTGTACTCAGAATTGTCAAGTTACATTTTGTCTGGAAAATTAATTTTTTCATTTAAAAAGGATATTGTCATATTGTATTATATTGACTCTTAAAATAGGCCTGTCGTTATCCTTTAAAGTTCAAACGGAAAGGATACTTGCAAAAAACGTGCATTATACTTGTGATATGTGATATGTTTAAAATTTTAAGCGTCAACGCAACATACATGTAAAGTTTGGAAAAATTAACAGTTTAAGTAACAGAAAAATGAAATTAAACTATAATTTAATTATGTCGTAAAGACTGTGTGGAGGGTTTGTATATAGAGAAGCTTATACAAAAGTCAAATTTTATAGAAAAACAAGAATAAAATTCGAAACTTTTATAGCACTTATGGAACTCCATTTATTTTTTTTTTAAGTTTTTCTCTCTCTTTACTAAAACTCTGCGCATTTTATTAACAACTATATATACAACTAGTCCAATTAAGACCCAAGTTATAAAGCGTAATAATTATACTAATAAAAATGAAAACATCAAATTTTTACTTTATTTGCACAGTAAATAAAGTGATTAATTCGCCTCTCTTTGTTTCCAGAATATATTGGCTATAAAATGCATTAATGACTTATTCATTATTCATTAGAAGAGTAAGAGCTTTAGATCGGTAAAAGCTTCCGTTTTAAGTATATATTGCTTTTTATTTTAAATACGGAAAATTTATATATCTTAATATATATGCTATAGCTGTTTACTTGCTTAGACTAGAAAAGGAATTTTACTGGGTAAATAAGCAAACATTACTCTAATACTGTAAATAGCTGTCTGAAAGCTAATCAGTCCTGTAAACTACAGTATTATATGATTAGACAAATTATTTCTTTATCACAATAATATCTAAAAATAAATTACTTTGATTTTGACTTCTAGTATATTTTTATTTGTTTCAAATTATTTAACTTAGATTTAGTTAAGCTTATTCTGATATTATGGTATTATTACAGTTACTTATATCAATTAGTTAGGCAATTTATACACAAACATCTAGAAGCACTATGAGAAGGTAACATTGCCTTAATAGGCTGCATACAGGGAAATTACCTTACTAGCAGCTAATACTATGGCCAGTTGATGAAAGCATAATCACTTGTAATTTAAAAATGATTAACGTCGTGATGATGGAGTTGGATGACCATGACGTGCCTTTTCATCAAGGCTAGTACTAGTGGGAACTACTGCATCATAAAAGCTTTTAAACTAGATAGGCGACATGGTGGTACATGTATGTATATATATATATATATATATATATATATATATATATATATATATATATATATATATATATATATATATAGAGGAGAAGGGTAGTTTTGACCGACTAGTTAAACAGCAGTATTATGTTCTTGGGGTAAGCGGTCTTTGGAAATGAACTAAAAAAAATCCTTTATAAATTAAAATCATTTTACAACCACAAAATCCTCTGTACTATTCTAACAAAATGAAGTAAAAATTTATTATATTTCTCAGAAATGAGTATATCGAGCTTTTCTAATGTTTTTTC
>CM032446.1:146662325-146687323 GCA_019049505.1 Pachyrhynchus sulphureomaculatus | reverse complement strand
ATATATATATATATATATATATATATATATATATATATATATATATATATATATATATATATATATATATATATATATATATATATATATATTTATATATATATATATATATATATATATATATATATATATTAATGTATATATATATATATATATATATATATATATATATATATATATATATATATATATATATATATATACATATTAATGTATATGTATATATATATATATATATATATATATATATATATATATATGCTGTTCGTCTGATTGGAGACCCGCTTGGGTTACCCAACTCAAACAGAGACCCCCTCTACTTTATAACACCAATGTAGTTTACAAGTTGTCCTGTTTGGGTTGTGTTTCATGTTATATCAGACAGACATCGCAGTTGATAAAACCAAGAATTACACAACACAAAAGCGATTGTCGAATAAATAAGAGGTTATGTGCCTTAGTTGACCATGTTTTAGAAACGGGACATCAGTTCGATTTTGCTAATGTGGACGTTTTGAGAGAGTAAGTAATTACAAGGATCGGCTTTTTCTTAAAATGTGTCACATAAACAAACATAAGGACTGTGTTAATTATAGGGCAGACACCAGTAAATTAATTATAATGTACTGTAATATTTTAAACTTATAAATTTTACAAGTCAATAACTGAACCACCTTATGAATAACTAAACCACTGTATTTGATAATAGTTTTTCGTTTTTGGTCCGATTTCGGATTTATAGCCTGGATTAGTTCATTGTTAACTGTTATTTGTCACTGTGCATAAGTATTTTCTTGTTTCTGTTATGTGTCTAATGTTGTGTTCTTTTATTTTTTATAAATGTTGTGACCATCTCTTAGTTGGTAAGTTTTTAAAATAACTATTTATTTACAAATAAATTTCCTGACACACTGTTTTTTTCTAAAAATTATAGTTTCTCCCGATGAAGTTGTGAAATATAACGAAATATAGGGAGTTTAACAGCAATCGAGTGTTGTCACAGACCGCAAACCCGATAAATAAAAAAAAAAAATCTTTTTGCTATCAAAGTACGGTCGATAAATCTACATTTATATATATATATATATATATATATATATATATATATATATATATATATATATATATTGTAACATTCATTTTTTCTTAGATTTTAAGATCATGTTACGACACTATTTTTCTTTCTATAATTTATTTTTTTATTACATTTTTGTATTTGATTAGGCAGTGATTTAAATTTTTGAACAATGTAACTTAATCGTGTATAACGTGTTGCTAACCTATCTTATTTCGTTTGCATTGATTTTGCGTCGCGGAAGTGAGCCATTTTAAAGACGTCACTTTGAAGAAGGGGCAAAAGATATATAAACGGCTCTATGGAATTTTTAGGGGCTTTTCCGCCAGAATGCCGTAGTGGCTTTTTCCTCCAGCATACCGTATTGGCTTATTCCTTCGTCAAGCCGTAGTAGGTTTTTTTTTCTTCCGTAATGCCGTAGTGCCGTAACGGCTTTTTTTTATTGAGTGTTGTTTTATAGATCTCAAGTTTGATACTTTTTTCCAATCTTAAAATATTCTGCTCATCCTAAGGTATTTCGGGTCAAAAAAGTAATTAGCTACCTAAAAAAGAATAGGAAAGCAGTGGCTGAGACAATATTTTCGATGAGAATCTCATCAAGAGAGGCCCAGCAGCTTATGGAAAATTCACGAGGAGAAGCCAATCAGTAAGTCATAAGCACACAAGTTTAAATATCTCACTTCGTATCTGCAACGTGTATTTCCAACAACTACGTAACACGAGTAATCCGTGAAGTTAATTTTATAAACTTTTAGATCGTGTTTTTTGATATATAAAAAAAATCTACCATTTTAGTGTTGCCTTATGTAAGGTTTTCATTAAATAAAGGCAGTGTCATTTTAAAAACAAATTTTCTTCGCAGTAAAATATGCGTATAAAAATAATTATTATCTGAAACGTCCCAAACAAAAAGTGCTTTACGGTCCCCCTTTAACACCGTAAATCCGGTGTATAAAGTATGCAAAATGATCTCGTTCTTTTTCCTTTGTAATACAAATTTTATGGTAAAATTTATTAACTGTTTAAAACAAGTGAGTGGCAAATAAGTCCAAGACAAATTGTTCAAAACCAAGCTTTACATACAACGCAGACAGTTTGTGAAAAAGTATTTCAGACAAGGCTGTCACAGCTTAAACTCATAAAAGAGTGTTTTACTTTTGATGATTGGTTTTTATTTAACATATTTTTTAGATTATAATTAGACTGCGTCAATTAGGAGATATGACGTAAATAACATGAGCGAATTTAGGGTAGTACCGATTTTTCCTTCACAAAAGTTGCCATTAGTCCGATATATATTCAATTCTATGATATTTGAAAGGGGCCAAAAAGTAATCGAAATAAATAATTGGTTAATGATCTTGCATGATCTTGCTTTTTCGTTAAAATCCAACCATCCAATCCAACCCCCTCCCACATCCCCTTAATCCCTTATATCTGCAGTTAAACACGAAAGAATACGCATAAAAGTCGTTCATTAACAAACCAAAAAATCAAGAAAAATTATCATATTACTATTGAAAATATACAAAATTTACCAACTTTTATCCCATTCCCCCCTTCCTGTTTGTAAAAGAAGTGAAAGAAGTCAATCAAAAACACATTAATTCACGTCAGTTTAGGTATACTTATATCAAATATTACTCGGATATTAAGATCATTTAATTGTTACCGAGCCCAAATGATTGAGCCAATTTTAACGAATGAGGTCTTGCACTGTTTGTATTCACTTTGCAGGTCACACTGACTATATCAAATTTATCCAATAGAATAAAATAAAACGAAGGACATATGATATTATTTTACATGTGATGAACATATTTACAACTGAACTGAAAGCATTTATCTCTAAACAGTATTGTTATTCAAATTGAAAATATTAAAAAACTAACACGATTTTCAAATTCCTCGACTTTAAAAAACCTGAGTAGATGTATAACTAACAAAACACACACACACACACACACACACACACACACACACACACACACACACACACACACACACACACACACACACACACACACACACACGCACGCACGCACGCACGCACGCACGCACGCACGCACGCACGTACGCACGCACGCACGCACGCACCCGCGCACGCAGGCACGATATATAATCTCGTTTAGGAGTTATTATGTCAACAGTCATGTAGACACACCGACAGACAGACGGACAGAACAGACATCCAGATCGACGGAAACTGAATATTACATTTTTCATGACCCAGTGATTCTGAAATATGAGGTAATGAAAAAATCTCGGAACTATCAAGGAACGAAAATAATTAACTTTATCATCATTAGCTTATTTTATCCATAGTCGGATGTAAGCCTCCCTAAGTTTTCTCCAATGAATTTTGTTATTTGCTTTTTGTATCCAGCTGTGTCCTGCTAATCTTTTTATGTCGTCCGTCCATCTTAGCTGTGGTCTACCTCTGCACCTTTGTGTTCTCTGGGCTTCCATTCAACTATAGGACGTGTCCATCTGTGATCATTCATCCTTGCGATATGTTGTATTACATCTATCACCTTTGATCTTCTTCGTATCTCGACATTAGGAATACGATCTTGGAGTCTAATATTTAGCATTATGCTCTCCATTGCTCTTTGGGTTACCTGTAGTTTATTTATTATACTTTCATTTAAAGCCCACGTTTCAGGGACATATGTTAATACCGGCAGTACATATTGATCGAATACTCTGGCGTTTATTGTATTTGGGATGTCTAATTTAAATGTAGATTATAAACTTCCGACCGCAGACCAAGATAACGAGACTTTTCTATATAAGTCAACCTTTAAATTATTTTCTAACTCCGCCTGGGGCGGCTGTAGGTGGATTGAGTAGCTTACAGTTGTCACTGCCGGTCCCAAGCCCGGACAAAGGAGGAAGGTTGTAGCGGTAGGCCAGCTCCCTACCCTATGTAAAAAAAGCCTCTGCTAAAAAACCTAATCCAAAGCCTCGGAATCGAACGGATATACGAAGACGAAAACAGCAAAGAAGAAGGACAACGATATGTGGTACATGGAACATACAAGGTCTCTTCAGGAAAGTAAATGAAGTTGTAAATGAATTAGAAAATCTTCGAGTCGAAATTGCAGTACTGACGGAAACAAAGAAGAAAGGAAAAGGCTCCGAAAGTTGGGGGCATTATGATCACTTTTTATTCCAAAGATGCATTAACACATCAGAAGTACCTGAGGAATGGAAAATATCATACATATCAACAATTCATAAGAAAGGAGACAAAAATAATTGCGATAACTATAGGGGAATAACGGTTACAGGATCTATTAGCAGAATATACTTAAAAATCGAATAGAAACGGAATACGCGGACGTAGAAGCTGAAGAACAGGCAGGCTTTAGAGCAGGAAGATCCACAATAGACCATCTCTTCTCACTGACACAAATCCTAGAAAAGAAAACTGCATTTGATCAGGAAGTCCATGTCTTGTTTGTTGATTTAAAAAAGGCCTACGACAGCGTGCCCCTAATGAGATTGTGGGAAACACTACAACAGAGTAATGTAAGCACCGAAATAATTAAAGCCGTAAAATCCTTATACCAAGACGCAAGAAGTAGTGTGAAAACCAAATATGGTATAACAACAGGGTTCCAGGTCACAAAGGGTCTCAAACAGGGCTGCTGTATATCCCCAACGCTATTTAAAATCTATTTGAAAAGTGCACTGAAGAACTGGAAAAGGAAATGCAGCAGTATGGGATTACCACTGGATGACGATACTACATTGTACACGCTGTCATTCGCAGACGACCAGGTAGTAGTCGCTCAGGACATCGATGATATGGAATACATGAGACGAAAACTTATGGAGGAATATGAAAAATGGGGCCTAGAAGTAAATATTAAAAAGACCGAGTACATGTGCGTCGGAGGACAACAGCAGGACTTGAAACTGGCCACAGGACACACCATCAAACACTGTGCCAGTTATAAGTATTTGGGAACGAGAATATCTAGTGACGGAACACTGGAAGAAGCAATATTCGAGAGGAATATCCAAGGAAGAAAAGCGATTGCAATGCTTAATAGTATACTATGGGACAAAAACATAACCATTGAAAATAAGAAGAGAATTTACAACTCAATAGTGAAAAGTATAATAACTTACAGCTCCCAGGTGTGGCCATTGAAGGAAAGAATAGAAAAAATACTAAAAGCTACAGAAATGGATTTCTGGAGACGAGCAGCCGGAAAATCCAGAAAAGACCGCATACCAAATGACACGATAAGACGAGCTTTAGAAATAAAGCACGATATAGTGGACGAAATCAGAACCCAACAGTTGGTATGGTA
Source organism: Pachyrhynchus sulphureomaculatus (assembly GCA_019049505.1). Taxonomy (NCBI): domain Eukaryota; kingdom Metazoa; phylum Arthropoda; class Insecta; order Coleoptera; family Curculionidae; genus Pachyrhynchus; species Pachyrhynchus sulphureomaculatus. Next base: position 146,681,923 of record CM032446.1, on the reverse strand, counting down.
CGGACATGTACAGAGAATGTCACAAGACCGACTACCTAAAAAGATTTTAAATTGGAACCCTCATGCAAAAAGAAAGCGAGGAAGACCACGCCAGAGCTGGAGAGCAGGAATCAACAAGGAAGTACTCGAGAGAGATCTGGAGGAGATGGAGAAACCGGGGAGGAGTGCCCCCCCCCCCCCCCCCCCCCCCCCCCCCCCCCCCCCCCCCCCCCGGAAATTAGGCATCGGAAGACGGAAGACGTTATAAAACCGATTCATATATATATATATATATATATATATATATATATATATATATATATATATATATATATATATATATATATATATATATAAATTATTTTCTAATATATCGATTTTTTTGTCCTAAATATATGAATATTTGTACCTTTCCTATTCTTTCACCTTCTATTAATAGTTCCTGGCTGTTATCTTTACTTTGGTTGTACAAATATTTGGTTTTGGTAAAGTTTATTTTTAGACCTATTTCTCGAGACTTGTTATTTAATTCCATCAGCATTTTTTGTAATTCCTCTATTGTGTTGGCGATCAGAGTGACATCATCTGCAACGATGTCACTCTAAGTGATTTAATCGTTCACGGTCGGTTAGTATTCCCTTATTTCCCAACTTTAAAGATTTGTCTTTTAGAGTCAACGTAAACAGCTTTGGGGATATCGAGTCGCCTTGTCCAATTCTTCTTTTAATTTTGATTTTATTTGTTTTTTCTTCAAGCATTATTTGTGATGAGGCATTTTTTTATATGTATTCAAGAAAAAGTTGTATATATTTCATCGACTCTGCTGTTACTTAAGGCGTTAAGGACTGCCCATATCTCTATTGAATCAACTGCTTTTTCTTAGTCAACCATTGCTATCCATAAGATGATCTTATATTCATTTGCTTTTTCCCACTAATAATCTAATTGTTTGAAAATGGTCCAAAGTGCTGTATCCCCGTCTAAATCCCACTTGCTCACGTAGTTTATAACTGTCTAATTTGTTCGTTAATGTATATGTTATGATTCTATTAAAGATTTTGTATAGTACGGATAACAGGCTGATGGGTCTGTAATTCTCCAATTTAAATTTGTTCTTTGTATTCCATCGTCCCCTGGTTCTTTGTTGCTGTGCATATGTTGTAGGGCGTTCATTATTTTATCCATTGTTACATCGGAAATTTTTTCAGATTCCACATTTCTTACTATCACTCTATTTCCGTCTTCTTTACTAAATATACAATACATCTACTTAACATACAATAATAAGAGAAGTAGAACCGGTAACTTATTCACTTTTAAGTCCACATTGTAGACGTAGCTCTTAGATTCCAAAAATAATGGAAGACTTTGTTACACTAGTACAGCGTCTCTCAACCTGTGGGGCGAGCCCCACCAGGGGGGCGTGATTAGACTATTGGGGGAGTGCGAGCATATCGACAAGAAATTATTATTAAAAACATTCATTAAAAACATTTAATATAATTTATTGAAAGGAAAGCAAAGCAAAATACATTCTGACATAATAAAAAATAAAATACACTTTTACACTGATATAATACACCTATAAATAGGATTGTATTAGTACTGCACAATGTATTTACCTAATAATTAACATATCAATACTAAATTAAAAACAAGTTTAATAATTATTAGTGACTCCCTTGGGCCTGTTTTGCAGAGCGGAGATTTTCGAAGGATGGTTTAATATTAGAAAATAGACACTCTGAATTCTTCTTCCATATTTAGTTGAGATCTATATTTTGTTTTCAAAGCAGCCACAGCAGAAACTCCGGTTTCGCAAAAGTAGAATGTTGAAAATAGTAATAGTATACGAAATGCTCTTGTTTTCAGTGCAGAAAACTCATCATTCACCCCTCCCCAAAATTCAAAGAGTGATTTATTATTAAATTGTCTTTTGATTTCGCCACTTGCCGTGAAGTCTATGAAGATTTCTTCTTCGGAAGTTGAGAGCCCTTCGGGAGTATTTTGAATGGATTCCTAACCCACTCGTAACTTGCTACCAAGTTGTCGTCAGTAAGAAAATACTGTTTAAAATTATTTGTCAACATGGCTAGATGATTTTCCATGATTACTAAAACAACTTTCACATGTTGTTCTTCAGCCTTGTATGTTTTAACACGTTCACCCACATTTGCAAACATTTCTAGGTTTTTTGCTTTACACTTCTACTCCACAATTCCAATTTTCTACAAAAGGCATTAATTTAATCACTTGTATCGAATATATGTGTATTTGTTCTTTGGAGTTGACGATTTAATGTATTTGGTTTCTGGAATATATCGACTAGGTAGCTCAATTTCATCACAAATAAACTATCTCGAAACTTCTCGGCTTCCGGTCGGGTTTTTCTCTTCTAGAAAAATGGCGATTTCATTTCTTAATTCATAAACACGTTGCAAAACATTTCCCACGTGATAACCATCTTGCTTCGCAATAAAATAGTAACGCTGAATGTTCGGCACCCATGTCTTTAGAAGGTGCAGAAAAAATTCTAGATTTTAGGAGTCTCATTTTAATATAATTTACTACGGTTACAACTGTAGTGAGCACAATATTCAGAGCAGAACTCATTTCTTTGGAAGCCAGAGCTACTCTGTGGATCATACAATGTGTCCACACACACAATGGAGATTTTTGTTTCACAAGTGCTTGTACACTTTGAAATCTTCCAGACATTGAATGAGCACCATCGGTACATATTCCGACGCAATTTTTGCACTCCATATTTGCCTCTTTTATAAAATTATTTAAGACAGCAAATAATGCGAGTGATGTTGCTTTGAGTTCTATTGGTTTGCAGAAAAATAGTTCTTCTGCTGCTGACATACCAACACAAAACCGAATATAGGCAATGAAATGAGCATCTTTATTGTTATCTGTTGCCTCATCAAGCTCAATTGAAAACAATTTGTCACGCAACTTCCCGAAAAGCTGATGCTGTACATCTTCAGCTATATCACCAATTCAACGGGACAGTATCATTTGATATAGGTATGGATAGCAATTGTTTGGCAAAATTATCTACAATCGCAATTGCTGCTGGCAAAACAAGCTCTTCACGAATGGTGTGAGGCTTTTTACATCTGGCTTTTTTATATGAAACTTTTAAGAGGCAAGTAAAGCTTTTTCATTTTTTTAAAAAATGATTTCTGCTTTACATATGATTATAATTTTAATTCGAAAAATTCTCGGGGTTTGTTAAGGTACTCACTATGAAGCGTTTCCAAATGTCGTTTAAGTTTATTTGGCTTCATGCTGTCTACTGCCTAGATTTTTGAACAAACAACAAAAAAAAACTGAAGCCTTTCTTCTTCATTTACTTCAGTACTGGTAAATCCTAAATTTAAGTATTTTTGAGAATATTTTCTTAATTTTATTTTCGGAACCACGCTCGTCTGTGCACTTGTTGATGCTTCATTATCGTCTAATGCTCGCTTACGCCCCCTTAAAAATTTATCACGATTCTGTATAAATTTATTGCTGTGAATACTTAATACCTCGATTTTCAATTAACACGAAAATTACAACATACACATTCACGATAAATCCGATAGCAGTAGAAGGATCAACTCGACTGAGAAGGGCTGTAATTGAACGAGGTGCAGCATTTATATACTTTTGGACAGACTTTCCGAATGTTCAAGACAACTCGGAACTCCTCGCGAAGCCGCTACCGATATGGTGGACGTGACAGAGAGCGATAGAGAGGCATACATTCTAGTTTTGTCAACGCAGCAAATATGTGTTGCCAAATATGAATAAATTTACTTATTCTTGGTAGTTTGTAAGGTTTGTAATTAAGGTCATAGTGTAGCTTTAGCATCAAAAAACTGAAAATACAATATTATTGCATGCATTGTTATTGTATGAGAAGGAGGAAGGCGCGATAAAAATTATGTTTGAAAATTGGGTCGGAAATACTGAAAGGTTGAGAAACGGTGCACTAGTACCTTGCAACGGCTAATCAGTTTCGATTTACAGTAAACCTCATACCAAAAGATAGTCGCAACAATGATGATTGCGTAAGGGTAGATGAATCAAATAAAGGTTGAGCGGAAAAAATGCAGCGTTGATTTATTCTTATCTAATTGGAACTTTTCATTTTTAATATTTAAACTTGTATGCGATGAAGTAGTCATTTTCAAAACATAACGTTCATTGACTGAATTATTATAATTTAAAGATATTAACGAGGGGTATTACTATTAAAACTATATCTGCTATATCCAAAAATAACAAAAAATTTGAAATAATACCAATAACAACCAAAAATTATTACATGAAACCAAAAATATCATCTCCACTTAGTAACTTTATTTATTTAGGCGATAAGATTCATGTTTCAAAAACAAACAATACAATTGTTCCTCCTGTTTCTAAAAAAGAAAGTTGTATCACGTTTCTTTTGATACTGCTATGTTTGTCGTCAGTGAATTCTTTTTCGCTTTGAACTTTATATTTGTAATTATCTTCTACAAAGCAAAAGGTTAATAAAAAAAGCAAAAAACTTTTTGCCAAGAAAATTACTTGAGTGTCTTTATTGTAAAGCAACATAAACAGCAAATAAAACTGTAATCACTAGTTTTTTTCTGTTATCACAGAAATTGATATCGAAACGTTAAAAGTAATAAGATATTTTTTTACAATATTCGATTTCATTCATTATTGTATTTTTGGCAACTCATTATTTTGTAAAAAAAGTGGAAAGATATACAAATTGATTTACGTGATTGCTGCTATTTCCTAATGAAAATTATATTAAATAACAATTACCATAGTTTATTTCAGGTAAATATTAGAGAGATTTTGCAACACTTATTTTGACACGCCTACGTGATTATTTTTATTTTAAGTATGCCAGAAATATAAGGACTCTTTTGTTATCATTATTTAAAGTATGTACAGTTCTAAAAACATGGAATTGTTCCTCTATTTACTACTATGAATGCTATAATTTAATAGATCACAATGAAATCTAATTGCAACCCGGCATGTGAAGCCTGCGCAGTATTAGAACATAATAAGAATTCCTTTATTAATGATAACTGTCTCCTTTATTATTAAAGAGATTTTGCAACGCTTATTTTAGTAAGCCACTGTTTTTATCTTTATTTGAAGAATTCGCCCACCGTTTTAAGCTTGCGCAGTAGCAAAAGGAAGAAATTAAGTACAAAAGACTCAGCTGATATAGTTATTTGAAGCATGCGCCCACCATTTAGAGCTTGGGTAGTACTGAAACAAAATAAGAGAAACTTTTATTAAGGATAACGATTTCTTTTATCTAGAAACTTATAAGAGGGGTTATTTGAAGCTCGCTATTCTTATCGCCTGTTTTTTTCCTACTTAGGTGTACAAACTACTAAGAAAATACACTAAAATTGAAATGATAATCTTTTATTGCAAATAACAGTGACAATAATTAATTACTGTTCAGATTATGTTAAAATTTTGCAATCTTTTGCAAATATATATATATATATATATATATATATATATATATATATATATATATATATATATATATATATATATATGTGTCTTGGCGACACCGACCAGTGATCAACGCTTTGAAAAAGATGGATGAGATTCCATCGAAACGTCAGCGAAACCGTCCATCAAGGGACTTCAAGCTCACACGAGATACCCGAAAAACCACTACTACATTTCACACCCGTGAGAACATTCGTCAAAACATATATATATATATATATATATATATATATATATATATATATATATATATATACTACTCAGTATATATCACCACTACACCAAACACTTTATTTTGCACTCGACGCGCGTTTCGCTAACCATGTTAGCTTCATCAGGAGCGATGATTGACTGTCAATCATCGCTCCTGATGAAGCTAACATGGTTGGCGAAATGCGCGTCGAGTGCAAAAATAAAGTGTTTGGTGTAGTGGTGATATATACTGAGTAGTATCATTGTGCCAAAGATTCCACATTCCCAACTAAGTATATATATATATATATATATATATATATATATATATATATATATATATATATACATATATACACATATATATACCATAACACTGAAAGTAAACAACCAAATTCCAGTGACAGAAGGTATACGACAAGGGGAAGTCTGAGTCCAACATTATTGAATCTTATAACGAACGAAATAATTACAGACATAAAGAACTCAGACATCGGATACAACAAGCCAAATAATATGCTTCGCTGATGATGTGGCCCTACAGCATAGAGCCAAGATAATCTGCAAAGAAAGCTTTTTAGATTGAATCCACTAAGAAGTACAATATGAAAATATCTGTAGAAAAAACTAAAGCAATGGTCTTCGCCAAAGAGCAAATTAGATGTAAACTGATGGTGGATGAAAAAATAGTCCAGCAGGTAAAAAATTTTAAGTACCTAGGGGTTAACATAACCAGTAACAGAGACGTGACAAAAGAAGTACGAAATCAAGCACTTAAAGCAACCATGGTATCGAGACAACTCAAAGACGTAATATGGCGGAATAAATACAAGATGATGGAGAGCAAGACCCGAATCTACAAAACATGTGTAAGACCTATTTTAGCTTATGGTACAGAAACAAGAAGCGAAACACAAAAGACCAAACAGATAATGAGAACAACCCAAATGAAAACGTTAAGAGCAATGACGGGCAGAACGCTAAAAGATGGAATCAGGAACCCGACAATACGAGAAGAATGCGAAGTGATGGTGTGGTAAAATTTGCTAGAGACAGAAGAAGACACTGGCGAAACCACGTCCAACGCATGAACTGTGACATACTAGCCAAACAAGTCATGCTGAGAAAGCCAGACAGGAAACAACCACCAGGAAAACCCCCGAAAAGGTGGAAAAGTAGCTGGGACTCAACATCCATCGAGACGTAAAGTTATGTTAAAGAACAGGATCTTGTCCTAGAAAGAAGAAGAAGAATATATCTATATATATATATATATATATATATATATATATATATATATATATATATATATATATATATATATATATATATACATTTTTGAAATCGAGAATTTTTTTTACATCACTAATTGCAATTATTCAAGTTGAAGTTATCATTTCCCACCTAACACCTATCTTCCAGTAAAATCTGCGTTCAATTATTTACAAAAGTCATGACATAGCCCAATTATATTCTAGTTTATTACCCTAAATAATTTTAGTCGACATATGAAAAACGTCGGTTTATCCTACTTTTGTTTTTTTATAGTGATAATTTTCGTTCAATCTACACCCCATGGATAACATTCCAGAATTTTTCAAGATTTTTGGATCAGTACTTTTCGAGATAGAGGGGCGGACAACGGTTTTTTCAAAATAATGCAAAGAGAGGTGTGCGCATGTAAGACATTATATATATATATATATATATATATATATATATTTTTGAACTCGTGTTTTTACAAGCTTTCATTTGACACTCCACTCGATAGCCTAGTAAATTTTTTTTCACTTCCCTAAAACTAAACCCTTAAGTCAAAATTTAACTTTCAAAACGACACGGCTCTGATGAAGCCATCAATTTCTGTATTAGTACCAAATTTCAACTTTCTACGTCAAATACTTTCGGAGAAAATCGGGTGTGACAGACGGACAGACAGACAGACAGACACCGAAGTGATCTTATAAGTGTTCCGTACGGAACACTAAAAACTAAGTAAAATTAAAAGATATATATATATATATATATATATATATATATATATATATATATATATATATTCAAGCAAGAAAACTTTTTAAGGTACACAGCTCAACTTATTTCTTTTGTTTGAACCACGGTTTTTACAAGGCTAATCTTATGCTAGAACACACTACAACCACATAGAATATTTTATAGCCTTCTATATATATTTATACATATATATATATACATATATATATATATATATATATATATATATATATATATATATATATATATATATATATATATATATATATATATATACAAAGTTGAGAGTACATTTTTTTAGAGCTAGAGAATACTTTAGAAATGTGTAAAAATGTATTATTCTCCTTGGTTTTGAGAGCAGAATGCTCTAAGGTTTTATAAACTAAACATTTTACCTTTCTTGTTGTAAAGCTAATGTTTCGTAGGATTTATGCTAATTTCTACATAAAATATTCTAGAAAGTTAAAAAAAAAACGTATTTGGTCTGGGTTGTAACAATTCTAGAATATTACGTAGAGTAAATGTATTTCTACTAACTGTCGTATTAAACGTACTAGAGTTTTATCAAAGTGTACTGGACATTATATCTAAAGTTTATAAATGTAAAAATGTAAAACTTTGGCATTTCAACTGATTGATTTCTACATAGAAAATTCTAGAAATCATCAATTATTATAGTTGTAAAACTCCATTAAAAGGTTTTATTTATTTCCTACATATTCTTTTATAATTGGTGTTTCTGTTAATAATGTCGATTTTGCTAAGAGCTGGCGTTACTAATACACTTGTTGGTATAGACTAGTGACATATATGATAGTTTGGAAGGTAAATATACGCCATCAAAAACCAATTCGTTGTGAATTGTCATTGTGTGAAAACCATAGTTCTTCATACCTTTAAATATGTCGGGTTTCATACCAGAAAAAGACGTTTTGCGGGGAATTTTAATAACCTTCTTTCATTTGAAAAAAACGGCTGCTGAAAGTTATCGGTTGTTGGTTGAAACTTATGATGAACATGCTCCAACCCAAAAAACTTGGGTGGACCCAGGCCAGCCCTCAACATGACAACCAGTACGTAATATACAGGGAAAGAAAGCTTTGCTGTGTATTTGGTGGGATAGTAGAGGAGCTATGTATTACGAACTGCTGAAACCTGGTGAAGCGATTTCTGGCCATCTATACCGACAATAATTGATAAAGTTGAACCGAACATTGAATTAACAATTATGTAATTATGTATCATACATTTACTACAATTGAAGTTCAAATGTGGGGAGGATTTACGAAAACCTCAATAATTAGAAGGACATGAGTCTCAATATTCCTCTTCTTCATCATCGTCTTCCGATCGCTCGAAAATTTCCAATTCATTATCATCATCTTCGTTGTCAAGTATATTTGTCTCTAAATCGTCAAGGATTTCGGGGTCAAATGCACGTCCTTCTTCGAGATCGCTTTGATACGATGAAGCATTGAGGCAAGCTTGCCCATTACACTGGCCGCAAGCTAAAAAACATTGCAACCCCGATTTCCTGCATCCGCAGCGTGAACCACAACCATTCTTGCAGTTGCAAAATATTGTGTTCAGTAGTTCATCCGGAGCTGGTGGTAATATTGTCGTTATCGGTTCCAGGAGTTCATTTTGCAGTACCCAACCCCATTCCTGGGGTTCTAAATCATTCCCTAACCAAGTTTGAATTTGATAGTATACACGGTGGATATGTTGATAAGCCGCTGCACTTGTTGGTGGAAGATTGGATAACTGCACAGGTTTATTAAGCTTTGTTGACTTCCAATAAGATGCGTACTCCATTTTTATACAATGTTTGTACAGGGCAGTTTTCTTGTTGAAATACTTGAGCCAGTCGATCGAAATTGGGAAGTTTCTCTAATGTTCGAATGAAAGTTTTTTTCCCTTTTCTAAATAGCGCAGAAGTCGTGTCACAGCTACTAAATGCACGCAAAAATAAAATGTGTTTTTTAGAACGGGGATATTTATCGAAACTTTTGGAGGAGTATATTTGTGTTTTAACATTGCCTTTGCCAACTTCTTTTAAGAAAATTTCTTGTTGATGTGATTAAGTACGTCCAATTAAAATGACGAGCAAATCTATATCTTCTCCTATGATGACGGCAGTCCTTTGATGTTTTGATTCTTCAATAGCTGTTTCGATGATAAGAACATCAGCATCATCTCGGGTTTGTTTTGTAGTGATATTAACAGTTTCTAATTTCTCAATAAGCATATTAATAATTTTTTTTTATAACATCGATTTGGCTGATTGGTACAATCATTGTTTCATCGAAACAAACTTCATATAATTTTGAAAGAGCAGCAGTTCTTATTAGCCGTTCCATTGCTTTTATGTTTTTACTATAGTCCGAGTATCCATCAAATACAACAACAATTCGTGAGCCATAATGTGTTTGTAAATATTTTACATATTTATCTAAAACAATGGAGAAAGTATCGTCTTTACTCCTTACGACGCGTTGCAAAAGAAATCCACCATCGATAATGTATGTTACATTATTTTCATTAAGACCGATATCGACAGGTGTCATATAATGTTGCTTTCGTGGTTTTTCTCATACCATTATTATCAAATAAAAATGTTGGATGCGGACTTAGTTCATATTGAAGATATCCTTGAAGATTATTTTCAAATTGTTTGCTTACAGTTATTCTTTGGAAGAGTAGCAATGGATCTACGGAGACTTTATAATCGTTGATCTTGACAGATTTGTGAACAATTGAAAGCGGTAAAATCTTATCGGGGCGTTTTAAAGTTCAAACTAGTTATCTTTACCATAGAGTCTAATTTGATTTCATGGGGTTTGTGACAATTAATTTGGTCATTTCCAACGATTCCAGAAGCTAAGGATACCAACTGTATTTGTTTTTGGAAAGGGATTATGAAGTGTAAACCATTCAACTAGTTTACGTATATCAGTATTATCTCTTTTTACTCTTGAATCATCGTGTTGTTCTGCAGAGTCTAAAGAAATGTTACAAAACTTCTCAATTTCACCACGCCACAAATTGTATTTGTGGCGTACATAGCATACACCCATTTACATAAAACACTTTCTTGCGTACTTCGATCTCGAGATACTCCCACTTCTATCTCCATAGATTTCATAAGACTTTGTTCGATTACCATGTCTGTCCATGGGCCAGAATTAAATTGTTCTGTTCGTTTTACAGTGAAGAATCTATTTTTAAAGTTTCAAAAGTCTGTTCATCCATTGTATTTTCCAATTTGATCATATCTTGAAGATATAAATGGGCTGATTTCGCATATAAAAAGTGACCACTAGCGTGAAAATACGGCAGCATTTTTCGCACTGCATCAAGATGTTCTTTGAAAAGTCCCAGTCTTTCAGCGCGAATAAAGTCCAGTGCTATCCATACCATTTCAAAATATTGTACCCATAACTGTGCTGTATGGCCTCGAGCTTTTAATTCATACAGTTTATTCTGAAATTGATCAATAAATGAGTTCGAGTTACCTACACACCCTTTTACGTCTTCGTAGGAAACAACATGGCAAGTTGTTTGTTTAGTTAACTCATGTAACACACAATCTTCAATCTTCATGTCTTCAAAAATCATCACTGATAATGCAAGTCGTAATAATGTATGACCTCTGACACTTCTTGAATAAGTGTGACCATTCAACATTTTGTCGACAAAATTTGTAGCATATATTTTACCTAGAGCTTCCTTGAGTCCACTTACGTCCATTATATATCCTATGCATCCAAGGAAGGACATGAGCATATGAAATCATCCTAGTTGAACAACTGTTTTACATAATTCTGAGTTAGCATCTGACGCAGCTATCATTTCACGTGCTGAGTAGAGTAGAGGGGTTACACACGTTTTTTGTCCATGTGACCTAGAAATATTTATAGCGCAATGTAAAGTGGTATAAATTGTGTCTAAATTACTGGCAGAATGATCGATAAAAGGAAGAAACATAACCCGAGAAGTTAAAAAATTCTTATTATTTTTAGTAAGCTGTTCAAGATAGCCATTCCACCCTAGCAACGGTGAAATATTCCTCCACTTTCCGTATAACCATAAAAAATCAACTCCATTAAAGTTTTTTTTCTGTTAGTGCTAGATCATCATGTAGATTTTCGACTTGAATCTTGCTGTATCCAGGTACAACTGGTTTTTCATATGCTAGAAGATACATGTGATATTGCTGCCAACTCTTTTGCACTTGGTTTAGTTGTACATTTTTGTATGCGTTCATCGTAAATAACAGCATCTTTTGGAGTAAGTATCTTAATCATCCCCATAACATAAAGAATATTATTACCGTCAAGAGTATGAACATTTATATCCGCATTGTCTTCAACATATTGTACTAGCGCACCTGACTCTGATGATAAAATACGAGGCTGCGGATGGTAAACTGCTGAAATTTCATACTGGACAATATTACCATACGAGGCTGCAAATCCCAAGCTAGATAAAACATCTAATAGTCTTTTAGATCCATATGTTCTATGAAGAAATACAGAAAGGCCTAATAGTAGCTGTAATGAAAATGGCCGTTCTCATATCGAAGCCATTATTGCATGACTTATTGATGTGCATATCGTTTTTAAATGATCTGTTTTTCCTTTTCTATTTTTTATTATGACTTCTTGTAAAAAATGCAATAAAGTTTTTGGTATTTCTTCATTAATATCATCTAACATTTTACTCGAAGGTGAATAAGACTTGGTTTCGACTACAGATGATCGAATATCTTCCCTAACAATAGCTGCTGCAGCTTCTACAATCCGTAACCGTTCTTCTTCAGCATCCCTTTTTTTTATTGTCGTACCAAGCTTTTGATAATACATTAGCTTGTGTATCACGAAAAGATATGATAGTGAATGATCCTACCTTTCTCGTAATTATTAAATATTTTTGTTGAAGTCTTGTAATGATAGTCTTATCATTTGGTACATACTCCGTAAGGACATCTTTAAGCTCTTTCAATATAAATTGTGAATCTTCATGATTTTCTATATAACAAAAAATCTCTTTCATTGCTTGTGTGACTTAATTATCTTCGCGATTATCAGTAGATGGTACTCGACTTAAGAAATTAGTTTAGCAAATGGTATGGTGATACTCTTAAAGTATACGATCTTTTACTAATTCTCCTAAGGAACCGCTTCGTTCTTCTGCTTTTTTGATGACATTGTCTTTGAATTCAAGAGTACTTACTTTACTTATCGTGCGTCTGTACTTCTATTTTTTTTTTTTCGTCTCTACTGCTTCATCAGCTGCTTGGCCACAAAATAAGCATAGTTTTTTGAAATTAAACACTTCATTTTTTTTACGAGGTGCACTTGATGATGGGGAAGGTTCACCTTTTTCTAGGCATCGTTTCGATGCTGTAATAGAATTTTTACTGATGTACACTTTTCGACATTCGACATGCATATTCACAGAGGTTAAAGTATTTAAATAGTTTATGTGACCGTCATTTCTTTCAATATTTGCAGTTTTTAAAATTTGTAAGCTGCACACTACATTAACAGAATCACCTTCTGAAAGTGACTTATCACATATAAAACACAAATCAGCCATAACTCTTAAAATTGTACATCCGTCGTTGCCAAGATACAATTTAAAACTAACGAATAAACTTGGTTAGTAGAAAGTGGTCCCTTGAAAAAGAAATCGGTCTTAACTATACAGTGGAATATCTGTCCCAACTGACTATAAATAGAAAAGATCGTATTATAGGGGTCCGTATTCCAAGGTATAATCATAATAGTAATATAAGTATTTAAGATTTTACACATTTTAAAGAAAAAGTACTTAATTCTTTCTCTACTTAAAATATAATTAAGATATATTAGTTTTTTAATTACACGAAGTAGGTAAGTATTGTTAAACGAATATATTTGATAAATGAAAAATATTATTAAATATAATGTATTAATTAATAAATAATGCAAATTATTCATAATTATGGATTTCTTAGTGATTAATTAACTTTATACCACGTATTATTTACCGGGACTCACGGTTGACCTTGCATTATGCTATGTATGGCTGAGCGCTGCGCGCTCTCCGCGATCTATCTGAAAAACCGTTAAGCGTATAAAAAAAGTTTAGAGAATTTTATGCTCTACAATTTTCATAATAGATGCAAATATCATTGAAACCATAGGAAGCGAGATATTTGTGAAAAACCGATTTTTGTGACCTTTGACCTTGAATATCTTAAGACAAGTTTACAGCTTATTATCTCTCATTCCGAGGTTGACCCTCTTTTTTGCCTTACGTGACTGTACTACTAGGGAAACGGGGGTCACGCGTAGAGGCTGTTATGCAATCCAGTGCCTCAATTATATGAATAAACTTAAATAAAAATAATATATAAATATATTGTACATCTTATAACACAAATTAGATTTTGTGAAGCGAGAAGTTATTCAGAATCAAATGTGTTTTAATTAAATTGAACATTTTCAGCCGGTAAAAATTTTTTCAAGGTCTTCTAACATTAATACAACTCGACATGATTAGTTGCAGACACGGAATTCGGCATCTTTCTAACACTTCTCCATACTCACAAAACAATGAAAATAGCTACCCGTGTACAATTTTATCATATTAAGAAATGGTTAGCTTACACTTACTTAGCTGTACTTATATAAGCAAAATTTTCTAAAAACAATTTGTTACTAGATGCATTTAAACGAGTATTACTTATCACATGAAAAGTTACGTTGTTGTCCGAATAAAACCATAAACAATTTGTCTCAATACCAGAACGTAAGCAAAGTATAGTATATAAAGTATTTGTAACTTTTGTTTATCCGTATTTGTTCTTTCTATTTTCTTTCCTCACGCAAATTCTTAGTTAAGTTAAGTTTAATACTTTGACCAAAAAATGTCCTCTAAAATCCTTTAAGTTTTTCCTACTTTCGTGACTTTTGAGTAAAAATAACATTTTCGTATGCGTATGACATAGTTGCCAAGGTCTTACTTACATAAACTTACCAACAGTTGTCTATACCTTTTTTGTGTAGGTTGGCTCACCTAAAAATAGAAGAAATAAATATTTAAATATCCATATCAAATGATATTACCAGATAGGTGACAGGGCAATTCCAATAAAAGTATAATAGCCAATTCTGTTTCTATCTGTCTCAATTATTATATTCTTAAATATATTATAAAGACTGCACTTGCTTCGGCGACTATGTTTTAGTATTAGGAAATGCGAATGGTGAACTTAAAATATTGTGATATTTCTGAAGTAGTACATTAAGGCTAAAAAAAAATTGTCATATTTAAGAGTATACAAAATACTCGACTATATTTTCTTACTTTGGAAAAATAATAACCATTGATGAAATTTCTGGTTATTTCTTACTAATACATCACAGTGAATTTTTATCCACCACTGTGTTACAATGTAGTAAGGGCTAGCAACAGGCTTTAACAGATTTTACCTGTTGATAGTCGATGACAACCCACGTATCAGTAATTTTAACTTAGCAATATATCGACAGTTATTCAAAACTCGATGATCGAAGCGGGTGAAGACTTCTAAAAAAAGAAATTCCCTCTTCCAAACAATTTTTTATCATGTCCTATATTTGATGGCCAAGCGTTGGAGATAAGTGATGACTGTCGATATATCGATGGCTAGCGATGTTTCAAAATACATTCCTATCCATAGTAAGAGTGATCTAGAGCCTATCATGCGAACTAAAATGAAAAATTGGTTACCTGGTATGCTAGAGGATAATTCGAAATGGTTAATACATAAAATGGCTGACATTTTTTCTGCCCACAAATTTTCATATTCGGATCAGATTGGGGTGTAGCTAAAGGGGGGTTATGCCCCTCCCAAATGTAAAAAATAACAACCCTTGGAAACAGCGCCTTTTTACCGGTAGTTCTTTTTTGTAAAAATCTGCAAATTCCAATCATCGATTTTTAAATTGAGTTTTTATAATTCTACTGTCGGGAAAAAATTTTGTTGTAGAAATCTCTCGTCCTTCCGTCATCGATTTTTAAATTAAGTGTACCTATTTAACGTTTTATTGATTCTAGTTTACGTGTTGGAGAAGCCTCAACTTTGAGAGTTCCAGCGCACAAGAATATTTTTTTCATCAAGAAATTTCGCCACCCGGTTGACATTTGACACCCTCGCTATTCTCTTTGTTTCCTTAAAAGACGCCCTTCGTATCCATATGGCCCTTCCTTTCACCTCTTGAATCTGGTGATGCTAATTTCGGAGGACAAAGATTTAAATTCTTCACTTCTGTTAATAAGGCATATAGATAAAATAACAATTATCTGTTAAGATCGGTAAAAAAATTTTAGTTCTATTGTATTCTGATCAGCGAAAACGCAGTTAAAAATTGAAAAGCCTTCCACTATTTTGAGGATAGATAACTTTATAATAATTATAGATAACTTAATCTATAATTATTATAAATTATTAATAAATGTTTAATAAACCAAACCTTATTCTTCCATTTGTACTAATATATTAAATAGAAGGCTTAAACTTGTTTATTCTTAGAAAATGAAGTTTTCTAACTTTGCTAACGAAACTTAGTGGTTAATAAAGAAAACACGTAGGTTTGTCTTCTCTATCCTATTATTTTCATTAGTTTCAACAATTTTCTAAATCCTGATTAATTTGTTTCTCGGAAACTTTAGCATCTAGAGATAAGTTTTGCAATTAAAATTTAAATTTTAGTTTTTCTCAATGATCAAAAACTGTTGTGTGTAGATTAAATAACCGGTCAAATGCAAGTTGAACTTGCGCAATTACGAGGCTGGTTTGAAAAGTCAGTGCAAAGTCCGAGAGATGGCACCACCGGCGCGTATCGAGGTCATGTTTAGTTAGTAGCATCTCTTGAATTAACGCACACCAAGTTTCAGCCATATTGGTCTATTTCTTTGTGTTTGGCATTCGTGTGAATGGAAGTCGAGTGATTTTCAAGAAATGGACGAAAAAGAATTTCGTGTGGTGATTAAACATTAATTTATGAAAGGCAAAACGCCTTAGGAGACTAAACAGAAGCTTGATAAACATTATGGTGACTCTGCACCTTCGATTAGAACAGTTTATAGGTGGTTTCCAAATTTTCGGACTGGCCATATGGGCACAAGTGACGCTGAACGTTCTGGACGGCCTGTGGAGGTTACGACTCCAGAAATCATTGATCAAATCCATGATATGGTGATGGATGACAGAAGAGTTAAGGTGCGTGAGATTGCTAGTGCTGTGGGCATCTCGACTGAACGGGTACATAATATTTTGCATAAACATTTGGACATGAGAAAGCTATCCGCAAGATGGGTGCCGCGATTGCTCACGTTTGACCAAAAACGGTATCGTGTGAAGTGTTGCAAGGTTGGTTTGCAGCTGTTCCAGAAGAATCCGGAGGACTTTAAGCGTCGTTTCGTCACTGTGGATGAAACATGGATACATTACTATACTCCTGAGACCAAACAACAATCTAAACAATGGGTTACCAAGGGGGAATCTGCACCAAAAAAGGCGAAGACCGTTCCTTCGGCCGGAAAGGTTATGGCGACTGTCTTTTGGGATTCGCAAGGGATAATCCTCATCGACTATCTGGAAAAGGGTAAAACTATTACAGATGAATATTATTCATCGTTATTGGACCGTTTGAAAACCGAGCTGCAAGAAAAACGCAAGAAGTCCTTTTCCATCACGACAACGCACCAGCACACACCTCAGCAGTTGTGGTCGCAAAATTAATGGAAATAGGATTCCAACTCGTTTCACATCCCCCCTATTCTCCAGACTTGGCTCCCTCGGACTACTATTTGTTCCCCAATTTGAAGAAATGGCTGGCGGGACAAAGATTTTATTCAAACGAGGAGGTGATTGCAGACACTAATGGATATTTTGCAGACTTGGACAAATCGTATTATTCGGAAGGGATCAACAAACTAGAACATCGTTGGACGAAGTGTATAAGCCTAAAAGGAGACTATGTCGAAAAATAAAAAAGGTTTACCCCAAACACATAAGTAGTTTTTATTTTTGCACGGACTTTTTAAACCAGCCTCGTAATGTTCCGTACGTTGATTGCTTTTAAAATAAAAAATTTTGTAACGGAGGTATAAAATGTTCAGTGACTTCACAAAACACACCCCAAATGGGTTTTCAACAAAGTTTGTTTCCAATCTTTACTGAAAATTGATGACCTTGAAATTTTTGTTTTTTTTATGTATCAGTAAATTATTAAAGGTAATGCACTCGTGATAATTTTCGTTCAATCTATACCCGTGGAAAATATTCCAGAATTTTTTCAAATTTTTTGATAAGTACTTTTCGACATAAGGCGGGTGGACAGCGATTTTTCGCGATTTTTTCAAAATAATACAAAGAAAAGTGCGCGCAAGCATTACATCGTGTTTTCACAGGCTTTCATTTGATGCCACACTCGATTACCTAGTAAAAATTTTTTTTTTCACTTCTGATTTTTCACCTCCCAAAACTAACCCCTTAAGTCAAAATTTAACTTTCAAAACTACATGGCTCTGATGAGGCCATCAATTCCTATATTATTACCAAATTTCAACTTTCTATGACAAATAGTTTCGGAGAAAATCGGGTGTGACAGACAGACGGACAGACAGACAGGCGGACAGACAGACAGACACCGAAGTTATCTTATAAGTGTTCCGTACGGAACACTAAAAATAACTAAATTCGATGCGACGAACTGTTAAAGAGGCAAAAAAAATGAAAATATTGATTCAAGATAACTAAGATTGCCAAATTAAAGAGCATAAATATGTCAAAAGAAAATATTAACCAATGATTTAAAATTGACCTTAAAAACAAAAAATCATCATTTATAGTACAGAGAAAAAGTCAAAAGTTACAAGGAATTTAAAACTTTTTTCTTTTCAAATTTTATTATTTTAAACCTTGTGAATGAATTTATCTTCAATATAACTTAGTTATTTTGCATTATAAAACTAGTGCAATATGTATTAAATTTATTAGTCTTAAAAGATACTTATCAATTCCTACGTTGATAAATGTATTCACAAGTTTCAAGATATTAAAATATTAGCTCAAAGATTACGTGCCAAAATGATGTATAATGACATTTAATTCTGCTTTGAGAACAATGTATTCATACAGTTTCTTTCACATGTAGGTATATATATATATATATATATATATATATATATATATATATATATATATATATATATATATATATAAAATGTAACATTCATTTTTTCCTAGATTTTAAGAGTATGTAATGTTACTGATTTTTCGCTTTATATTGTACTTCTTTTCATCTTTGTATCGAGCAGTGTATTACACTGGAACGTCTAGCCGCTCATGATACAGGTGCAGTGCGGGTTTCCGATCGAATCTATCGAATTCGTAGTACGCCGGGATTGGTCAAATGTTTGTTTCCGGAGTTTGGTTCCGGCGTCGCCATTTTAGAGATAGAGTTCTCACAGCTTATTTAAGGGTCCGGAGAGCGCGGATCTTGGCTTACTTCCACCGAGCCGCCAAGTGGGCTTACTTCCATCGAGCCGCCAAGTGGGCTTACTTCCACCAAGCCGCCGTGAAGGCTTACTTCCACCGAGCCGCAGACCAGGCTTTTTACCACCTAGCCGCCGAGAAGGCTGATTCTCATCAAGCCGCAGTAGAGGCTTCTGGCAATATTTACGAGAGCCAAGTTAAGCACGAGTTTTTTTTAACGTTAAGCCGTAGTGGGCTTTGTGTGTTTTCTACATGGAGTAGCCAAAGTAGGCTCTTCTCATAAGTGATGGAATGTGTGAAATCGGTTTTGTGTTCCATTGAAGGCCTAGAAGCCCGTAGGAAAACCGTA
>CM032446.1:146479953-146662225 GCA_019049505.1 Pachyrhynchus sulphureomaculatus | reverse complement strand
ACGAAGATAGCTATCAAATTCTCTGAACTATGCGTGGTAAAGAATGCTCTTTTTTATAATCCTATCAAGATGAGATGTCGATATCTGCTAAGGAAAATTTTTTATATGATAAAAACCATAGCATATGGCCGAAAACGTCGAAATTTTATATTAAATAAAAAATTGAATCACTGTTACTCAAAAACGAAGATAGCTATCAAATTCTCTGAACTGTACGTGGTAAAGAATGCTCTTTTCCATAATACAATCAAGACAGGATGTCGATATCTGCTAAGGAAAAAAAATTTTTATATGATAAAAACCATAGCATTATGGCCGAAAACGTCGAAATTTTATATTAAATGAAAATTGAAACACTGTTACTCAAAAACGAAGATAGCTATCAAATTCTCTGAACTGTATTGGTAAAGAATGCTCTTTTTTATAATCCTATCAAGACGGGATGTCGATATCTGCTAAGGGAAAATTTTTTATATGATAAAAACTATAGCATTATGGCCGAAAACGTCGAAATTTAATAATAAATAAAAATTGAAACACTATTATTCAAAAACGAAGATAGCTATCAAATTCTCTGAACTGTACGTGGTAAAGAATGTTCTTTTTTTATAATACAATCAAGACATGATGTCGATATCTGCAAAGGAAAATTTTTTATATGATAAAAACTATAGCATTATGGCCGAAAACGTCGAAATTTAATAATAAATAAAAATTGAAACACTATTATTCCAAAATGAAGATAGCTTTCAAATTCTCTGAACTGTACGTGGTAAAGAATACTCTTTTCTATAATACAATCAAGACGGGATGTCGAGATCTGCTAAGGAAAAAAAATTTTTATATGATAAATACCATAGCATTATGGCCGAAAACGTCGAAATTTTATATTAAATGAAAATTGAAACACTGTTACTCAAAAACGAAGATAGCTATCAAATTCTCTGAACTGTGCGTGGTAAAGAATGCTCTTTTTTTATAATCCTATCAAGACGAGATGTTATCTGCTAAGGAAAAATTTTTTATATGATAAAAACCATAGCATTATGGCCGAAAACGTCGAAATTTTATTTTAAATAAAAATTGAAACACTGTTACTCAAAAACGAAGATAGCTATCAAATTCTCTGAACTATACGTTGTAAAGAATGCTCTTTTTTATAATCCTATCAAGACGGGATGTCGATATCTCCTAAGGAAAATTTTTTATATGATAAAAACTATAGCATTATGGCCGAAAACGTCGAAATTTAATAATAAATAAAAATTGAAACACTATTATTCAAAAACGAAGATAGCTATCAAATTCTCTGAACTGTACGTGGTAAAGAATGCTCTTTTTTATAATACAATCAAGACAGGATGTCGATATCTGCTAAGGAAAATTTTTTATATGATAAAAACCATAGCATTATGGCCGAAAACGTCGAAATTTTATATTAAATAAAAATTGAAACACTGTTACTCAAAAACGAAGATAGCTATCAAATTCTCTGAACTGTACGTGGTAAAGAATGCTCTTTTTTATAATCCTATCAAGACGGGATGTCGATATCTGCTAAGGAAAATTTTTTATATGATAAAAACCATAGCATTATGGCCGAAAACGTCGAAATTTTATATTAAATAAAAATTGAAACACTGTTACTCAAAAACGAAGATAGCTATCAAATTCTCTGAACTGTACGTGGTAAAGAATGCTCTTTTTTATAATCCTATCAAGACGGGATGTCGATATCTGCTAAGGAAAATTTTTTATATGATAAAAACTATAGCATTATGGCCGAAAACGTCGAAATTTAATAATAAATAAAAATTGAAACACTATTATCAAAAACGAAGATAGCTATCAAATTCTCTGAACTGTACGTGGTAAAGAATGCTCTTTTTTATAATACAATCAAGACAGGATGTCGATATCAGCTAAGGAAAATTTTTATATGATAAAAACCATAGCATTATGGCCGAAAACGTCGAAATTTTATATTAAATAAAAATTGAAACACTGTTACTCAAAAACGAAGATAGCTATCAAATTCTCTGAACTGTACGTGGTAAAGAATGCTCTTTTTTATAATCCTATCAAGACGGGATGTCGATATCTGCTAAGGAAAATTTTTTTATATGATAAAAACTATAGCATTATGGCCGAAAACGTCGAAATTTAATAATAAATAAAAATTGAAACACTATTATTCAAAAACGAAGATAGCTATCAAATTCTCTGAACTGTACGTGGTAAAGAATGCTCTTTTTTATAATACAATCAAGACAGGATGTCGATATCTGGTAAGGAAAATTTTTTATATGAAAAAAACCATAGCATTATGGCCGAAAACGTCGAAATTTTATATTAAATAAAAATTGAAACACTGTTATTCAAAAACGAAGATAGCTATCAAATTCTCTGAACTGTACGTGGTAAAGAATGCTCTTTTTTATAATACAATCAAGACAAGATGTCGATATCTGCTAAGGAAAATTTTTTATATGATAAAACCATAGCATTATGGCCGAAAACGTCGAAATTTTATATTAAATAAAAATTGAAACACTGTTACTCAAAAGACGAAGATAGCTATCAAATTCTCTGAACTGTACGTGGCAAAGAATGCTCTTTTTTATAATCCTATCAAGACGGGATGTCGATATCTGCTAAAGAAAAATTTTTTATATGATAAAAACTATAGCATTATGGCCGAAAACGTCGAAATTTAATAATAAATAAAAATTGAAACACTATTATTCAAAAGCGAAGATAGTTATCAAATTCTCTGAACTGTACGTGGTAAAGAATGCTCTTTTTTTATAATACAATCAAGACAGGATGTCGATATCTGCTAAGGAAATTTTTTTATATGATAAAAACCATAACATTATGGCCGAAAACGTCGAAATTTTATATTAAATAAAAATTGAAACACTGTTACTCAAAAAGGAAGATAGCTATCAAATTCTCTGAACTGTACATGGTAAAAAATGCTTTTAGCGAAAATGTATAATTTATAATAGTTTACATTTTAGCAGACTATAAGCCCCCTAAATTGAGTTCCAAATTTTTAATTTTTCTTTTACTTAGGAAATATTCTCAAAAAATAGAATTTTTATTGAAATCACTATAACTAGCTAAACTGTATTTACTCGCAATTTTGCTGTTTAGTATGTAATATCATCTTTAATATGATGTTAGTTTAGTAGATACTAAAATGATTTTGCACGTTACGCCTATTTCAATAATTATTTAAAAAACTGCAGGGTGAAGGAAGAAAAAAATTAGAACAAAATTTAAAAATTCATCTTTATTTTTCTGCATAATCTCCTTCGAGCTCAATACATTTCATTTAGCGATATTCCCATGATATTGAGCCATTTTTATAAAATGATTTTTCTTGACGTAAAATAGTCATTCACAGCGTAGAGCACTTCGTCGTTTTCGTGAAAACGTTGCCTTCCAAGAAATTTTGTGGATGGCTAAGCAATTCATGGATTTTGGCCACAGCAACGAGTGACGTATGAACAGGTGCATTGTCGTGACGCCATGCTTTAACGAAGTCTCACAACAAGAAGTTTTAGTATTAGTAAAAAAAAAATAATAAGATATCTGTTGCCTTGATTATTTACCTCACCTATTCGATTTTCATCCATATAGTTGCACCTATCCTCACCATTTAGACTATTGTGGGTAGAAGAGGAAGGAAGAAGCGCCTAAACAGAATTATTGCCTCTCGTGAGATGCCTTGCTCTGAGGTAATGCAGTATGTGGTCATACTTGAACATTAATACGTCGAGATTTGCCTTTGTGGGCGAAACTGTTGCCTTTACATGGGTCATACAATCAGGAATTTACCCTATAGATGTGATTGTTTCACCAACAGTTCGCAACCCTTGGCCAATTGTACTCAGGTCCTTGTAACACACATACAAGAATCATTTTAAAGAAATGAATTTTCAAAAATTTTGACTTTTGAAAAATAACCGTCACCCTAGCACGGCGCCGGCGTACTGTTTTGGTTGAGTTTGGATTCAGCAGACAATCAATTTCAAACTATAAAATAAAATAAAACGATACAGATAAGACTATAGACACTTCCACGAATATGAAATATTTACCTTCTACACCATTTAATGTTGAAATTTCCATATTCTTACTTAAAGATGCATCTTTTGTATTTGTTCCGGTAGAGTTTCTTGCTGCCTTGAACATAACATGTCTTATTATCTCGACGATGGTAGCTTTGAACTTACATTATCATCTTTTTTTTATAACTTAAATTTCTTTGAATAAAATATGGACACCACTGAATATGCTTTTTACAATAGCTAAGATCCCAACCGAGCAAATATTTGTCACCAACAAAATATTTTATTATTGTGTCATTGTATTTACTTAATTTAGGGAAAGGATAAAGTAATCATCGATTTCTAAACGGGGAAAAAAAATTTACTTATTTAATATACTCCTTGCGACGATAATTAAAAATGTATTAATTTAGTACAATGACCAGAAATTAATTGGTTATACCTTTCCCAGTCTTGTTGTGTCTTTAGAATTACAACATCGAGAAACAACTAGTAGTGAGAGAATAGATTGAGTACAATCATAAACTTTTTCCTGGAAGTTGCCTGCTTGAAAATGCATTGTATATTGGTGCCATTATTGAAATTAAGTTAAAAACAAAATATAGAAAAATTAACGAGTATTAAAGTTCTACTCGACTTAAACTGCACATTCCTGAACAAACTACAAAAGATTTTCTGGAATAAAATATTTCTTAGTAGATGTATATTCTCTAAATATATAAAAGTTAGTTCGGTTTTGGAAAAAAAAAACTTAGCCAATGTTGCAAGCAATACATAGTATAAAACAAATTCCCCCGCCGAGTCTGTCTGTCTGTGCACGATTTTCTCAGTAACTACTCAACGGATATTATTCCGGCTTTCACTAATGGATATGGTATTTTACCAGGAAGTTTTAGGTATGAATTTTAGAATATGTTCTATGAATGAGCCGATCTATGATGATGAATGTCGATGAAGGCGAAAAAAAATCAATCGTCGGAGAGGTATCTTCACGTGCGCTGCGTAAATAGTTAGAGATACGTAAAAACAATGTATAGCAATACTTGTTCGCCTCAAATAATTTTATAAAAAAATCCGCAACAGCATATGTCTATCTACAAAGTTGAACCCAAATTATGGAAGTAAAAATATTAAAAATAGACGAGTTCAGATACTTTACTAATTTAGGTAACGAAATATAAATCCTTATCAAATTAAATACGTTCCTTCTTTTGTGCATTTAATGAAGATAAAAACAGTCTTTAAATCGTAACATTCGGATAGTTTCTGAACTCACACCGCCGCCGTTACTATATACTCCTGGAACTCCACCGCACAAACTGATTATAAAAGTAGGCTCTTCTATAATATTGCTGCGTATTCCAATCCACCAAAATTATGAAAGAGTACTATAATACAAATAAAGGCCCTCAAGAATTTTTTGATTGAATGCACAATTCTGACAGGCTGTAGGGCTGAAGAAACTGTCTTGATTCCGAAAATCCCATGGATAGCAACCCACTTACCGTTTCAATTTAAATTGCTCCAGTTTCTTGTAAAACTGTCTTCTTCGGTGACGATCAATAAACCAAAGGAATAAACATGAAACGTAGCTGGTGTTTATTGCTTTTCGCTTAGCCAGTTATACGTGGCCCTGTCACGTGGAATATCCAAACATAACCTGCTTATTCTGGCACACAGGGAAGAGACACTTAATGTGATGTATAAAAAAATATTTTAACTATCTTAAAAATATATTTTAGACATGCAATTTTTGTCTATACTATTAAACAGTAATATAGCAGCAATTTCCGTGCGAAGCCGGGCGAGACCCTAGCTATTTATATTTTCTATCGTTATTTATTGACTATTTTGAATCCTAATTGATTAACTGAATTATACTGATCGCCGATTTAAATGACCTCTCATGTTCACGTACTCGTATATAATACAAGTCTTTAGTAGACTCTTCAAAAGCAATTTTGAAGCTTATGTCTAGTAATATCGACATACACTGATTTATACACACGTGAGCAGCAAATATATTATAAAAACCCTTTGATGTTATACCTAATAATAACTGTTACATGCAAATAATAGTGAAATTAGACCATGCATATTCGATTGGTTTCATTCCATAGTCTTCCACTTCAGTGGAAATAATATTTTTTAAAAAGGAAATAACTCTTAAAAATTGTTAATATTATCAAAAATTGTAAAATTTGCTATTTTCCTTGACGTGAGTTAAAAAACTTTGAAATTTATGAATTTAATCCATGCCCTCTATATAGATAAGTTGGTATAGTATTTTTCAAGAACTGAGAAAGTGGCAAATTGATGCAATAAAAATATTAAACGACCGTTAGGATCTTCGTACGTACCCGGCCGTAACAGGGTGGTAATTGATATATATATATATATATATATATATATATATATATATATATATATATATATATATATATATATATATATATATATATATACCTCCCTTTCAATCTAACATTTTATTGGCTACTTCGTGTTTATAGATATAAAGAATATTCTTCATTTTATCTGCAGTATTATACTCAAATAGAGTGTATTATAAAATTCAATAGTGTCTTAAAATGTCCGAAGCCCTTTGCATCAGAAGCCGCAAATGTTTGCCCGTTGAGGCAAAAGTGATAGTTAAAAGTGTTTATTTAAAGTTAGTGGAGCGATGTCACGAAAAGTATTTTTCATTGACAGAGACATCAGCTTTAACAAGTATCCCTGAAAGTACAGTTTAGAGAATTGTAAATAATTCGATAGCGCCTAAAAAATACGAAAAGACAAAGGTGTATCGAAACGTATTGATTTCTGTCAAGAAGACTTAATCCGCCGCAAAATTTATGAAATGTATGCAGAACAAAAAGTCCCTACGTTATTGTCACTTTCGTGGAGCCTGTCCGAGGATAATTGTGGTATAAAATATTCCGCTACAACTTTATGGCGTATTTTACGTCGTTTGGGGTTTTTGTTCAAAAAAATAAACAAAAGGCAAGTTAAAATGGAATCACGGCGCTTACAAAAACTCAGAATGGAATATCTTGAAAAAACAAAAACAGCTAGATCGGAAAATCGAACGATAATCTACCTAGATGAGACTTGGTATGACACCCACGACACACCCAGTAAAGGTTGGATTGATAAATCTAAAAAATGCCACACCAAAGCTCCATCAAATAAAAGTAAAAGAATAACTATTTTACATGCGGGGTCAGAAGAAGGCTGGATATCAGAATGTATATTTCTAGCAGCCACGAATATTTCAGGTTCCAGCTTGGATTATCATTGTGATATAACCGCTGAAGTTTTTGAAGATTGGCTTCAAAACAAAGTAATGCCGAATATACCACCGTATAGCTGTATTGTGACGGATAATGCATTCTATCATGGTCGCCAAATGAATAAGGTACCAAGTTCCACCGGTAGAAAAAGGGAAATATGAGCCTTTTTGTGCGAACGTGACATATATTTCCATGAAAGTTATACAGTTAAACAATGTTGTTTTAAAAAGTTACAATTTTTCAAAGGAATATGTTTGTGATAAAATTACAAAGGAAGCAGAACACGAAATAATTCGGCTTCCACCATATTATTGTATCTTTAATGCGATCGAGTTGATATGGCATAAAATAAAGTCTAATATACGTGTTCACAATAATACACCCACTTTAAACAGTAGTGTGATTGAGTTGATAAAGACGGAAGACAAAAATATAACCTTTGAAAACTGGATAAACTATATTTAACTTGTCAAAAAAATTGAAAACTCATATAGAGATATGTACATAAATATAAATAGTTTAGAACCCGTAAAAAAACTTATTATTGATTTGCAAGATAGTAGCGATAGCGAAATTGAACTAGATATTAATTAATAACTAAAATTGTAACAAATGTACGCGAGGACACTGTACACTGTTTTAATATCTTTTTGTAATTACTATATTGTGTATTATTCAGTACATAAAATTTTAAAATTCAACTGTCTTATCACAATAAAATTTTAAACCCAACAATTATACAATCAGGTATAGTGCGACCCTGCACGATGTCTTGTCATTAAACAGCCATAAATTATTCACTTTCGAATCTTGTTGATTTTTGAATGGGTATAGGTCACTTTCTTAGATCGTGAAAAATACTATACTGATAGTAGTTTTCCATTACGGTTCCATGTCGGTAATAGGAGAATTTTTCTATAACAAATATTTTCTAAATCGGATAGATTTATTGTAAAATTGAAATGAAGTTAAGTATGTTAAATTAACTAAGTTAATTCCAACCCGATAAGTTATAAATAAATAATAATTCTGTTCAATTCTAGAAATTATGTCAAAAGTAATAATTTTATAATGTCAAAATAGGTCAGTGAGACAATGACAGACTGGGTCTTAAAATACCCCGAGCTGAAATTAAAATTCCTCTAATTCTTTTTCTTCTTCGTCTGAGTAAATTACTTTAGGAAAATCGGCAGTGCAATAATATTTTTATTCTGCGTTTTATATGATAATAACATACATTTTTTGAGTGGGCAACAATAAAGAAAACTCATCATTGACGTATTGAGGATAGATTTTTGTGGTCTGTCACATTAAAACTGGTCTAATTTGGACATGGATTTAAATTGACAAGAGGAGCTCAAATTATGAGACTGTGGAATATAGGAACAGAAAATTGGTCTCTATGATTAAAACGATAAATTGAACATTGGGTAACATTCTAAAAATAAATGAGTTTTAACCTGTTTCGATATCTTAGCTTCCGATTTTTCTAATAAACCTTATAAAAACGATGGTGACATTTATTACCAAAATATTACATATTCAAAAAGAAAAGTCACTTAGATGGGTAACCGGGTTTAACTTTTAGAACTAGCTATCCAATTTTTATGGAAAACCGAGAAAAATTCAGAAAAGCCTTAAACAACCCTTGTGAAAAAAATGCACCAATTTTTAATCATTTAAAATCATACTGTTAACACCTTCATCATTGCATTAATAACTTACCAATAGTAAGAGGAAGTATAGCAGCTGCATTTTGTAGTTTTTTCTTTAAAATAATACTTCTTTCATCAGAAAAAAACATCTATCTTCTACATGGGCCATATGTTCTCTGAAAAAAAAAGGTAGTTTTATACAATTTTGAATAACTCAGTTTAAACAACTTATTACTTTTCAGTTGAGTTGATGTCATTCCATAAAATCTACCAATTTACGGCTAAGCATATATATATATATATATATATATATATATATATATATATATATATATATATATATATATATATATATACATATATATATATACATATATATGTATGATTTTGTTATTTTTCTTTGACCCTGTACGAACTTTTTTTTATTTTTATTTTTCAATTTTCTTGGGTTTGGAGGTCAATTATAGAATGAAACTTCCTAAACTTTATTGTAATCCTTTCCTTTTATTGACTTTTCGGCACAGTTTGCCTTTCACATTTTTTTTTTGTCGGGTTTGGCTAAAATTGTACATATTATATCCGTAAAATGCTATTTGGAAATGCATATCTTATTAATTTATTAAAACTAAAATAATTAACTTTATGAGTGTTCTTACGTTGGACGTGGATGTTTAGGTTAATATTTATCTTTGCCCATTTCACTGAATCACAACGTACTCTTTTTTCATTTTTCGTTACAAGAACCATATGTTAATTAGTTTTCATTGTCATTTATTTTATTTTAATTTAAAAATTGGGACGAACACAACATGTAGACTGGTTATTGTTTCTTTTTTGTTGTTGATAACGGTTGGTATTTTTTGTATCATAATAGATTCCAATATTTCTCTTTTTTCCTATTGTTCTCAGTGATTAAAATCTTGGTTCCTTCATAATTGCTTTTCCTCTTCGTGCTTTGTTAGTGCTGTTCTATTATTTTTGTCATACTTGTGTCCCTTTATCCTATTTTCCAAATATTGGCTAGTGTGCCCACCTTCACAATTATTGCAAGGAATCTGGTATACAACATTGCTCTTTTTGTTTTTTGGAGTTTTGGTTTTTAATTTTGAAAAGTTGGTTGCCAGTAAGTTATGGGCTCTATGAGCGATATTTATATTATGCTTTTTAAAAAGTTTTTCAATTTTTTGTGAAAATCCGTTTAAGTATGGTAAAACGATATGCTTTGTTTTTTTTGGGCTTTTTTGTTGTTGGTTTTTGTTTTCGGTAGAATTATAAAATTTATGTATCCGTCTTTTGAATATTTGGTTTATAAGATATACCGGGTAGTTATTTAATTCCAGTGCTTTTTTGGCTTTGTTTATTGATTCTTTCCGATATTCTGGGTCTGTTAGGGATATTGCCCGATCCGCCAGACCAATGACTGATTTCTTGTATTTTAGTGGATGGTTTGGTTGGTTATAATTTAGATATCTAGATGACCATGTTTGCTTTGTGTACCACCATGTTTTTATATTTTGGTCTGTGTTGTGTAATGTTAGGCCAAGGAAATTTATTTTTTTATCTATTCCTATTTCTATTGTGAACTGTAGTTTTTTATTGTAATTGTTAAACTTGTTTAAAATATATTGTACACAATTTTTTGGAATGGCAGTAATACAATCGTCAACGAACCTATAGAAAAATGGTATTTCAAATGGTATATGGAAAAGGATATTCTCCTCTAATTCCTCCATTACTAATTGTGCCACCACACTGGATATGGATGAACCCATTGCACATCCGTCTATTTGTTGATATAGATTTTCTTCAAATTGAAAATATCACTGAGAACAACAGGAAAAAAAAAGAAATATTGGAATCTATGATACAAAAAATACCAACCGCTATCAACAACAAAAAAGAAACAAATAACCTGAGCCAAATATATATGGCAGTACTATAAATGCAGTCTACATGTTGTGTTCGTCCCAATTTTTAATTAAAATAAAATAAATGACAATGAAAACTAATTAACATATGATTCGTGTAACGAAAAATGAAAAAAGAGTACGTTGTGATTCAGTGAAATGAGCAAAGATAAATATTAACCTAAACATCCACGTCCAAGGTAAGAACACTCATAAAGTTAATTATTTTAGTTTTAATAAATTATGCATTTTCAAATAGCATTTTACGGAGAAAATGTGTACAATTTTAGTCAAACCCGACAAAAAAAAAAAAAAATTTGAGAAAGGCAAACTGTGCCGAAACGTCAATAAAAGGAAATGATCACAATAAAGTTTAGGAAGTATCATTCTATAATTGGCCTCCAAACCCAAGAAATATATATATATATATATATATATATATATATATATATATATATATATATATATATATATATATACGAGGCTGGTTTGAAAAGTCCGTGCAAAAAATAAAAACTACTTATGTGTTTGGGGTAAACCTTTTTTATTTTTCGACATAGTCTCCTTTTAGGCTTATACACTTCGTCCAACGATGTTCTAGTTTGTTGATCCCTTCCGAATAATAGGATTTGTCCAAGTCTGCAAAATATCCATTAGTGTCTGCAATCACCTCCTCGTTTGAATAAAATCTTTGTCCCGCCAGCCATTTCTTCAAATTGGGGAACAAATAGTAGTCCGAGGGAGCCAAGTCTGGAGAATAGGGGGATGTGAAACGAGTTGGAATCCTATTTCCATTAATTTTGCGACCACAACTGCTGAGGTGTGTGCTGGTGCGTTGTCGTGATGGAAAAGGACTTTCTTGTGGGCCAATCGCGGGCGTTTTTCTTGCAGCTCGGTTTTCAAACGGTCCAGTAACGATGAATAATATTCACCTGTAATAGTTTTACCCTTTTCCAGATAGTCGATGAGGATTATCCCTTGCGAATCCCAAAAGACAGTCGCCATAACCTTTCCGGCCGAAGGAACGGTCTTCGCCTTTTTTGGTGCAGATTCCCCCTTGGTAACCCATTGTTTAGATTGTTGTTTGGTCTCAGGAGTATAGTAATGTATCCATGTTTCATCCACAGTGACGAAACGACGCTTAAAGTCCTCCGGATTCTTCTGGAACAGCTGCAAACCATCCTTGCAACACTTCACACGATTCCGTTTTTGGTCAAGCGTGAGCATTCGCGGCACCCATCTTGCGGATAGCTTTCTCATGTCCAAATGTTTATGCAAAATATTATGTACCCGTTCAGTCGAGATGCCCACAGCACTAGCAATCTCACGCACCTTAACTCTTCTGTCATCCATCACCATATCATGGATTTGATCAATGATTTCTGGAGTCGTAACCTCCACAGGCCGTCCAGAACGTTCAGCGTCACTTGTGCCCATATGGCCAGTCAGAAAATTTTGAAACCACTTATGAACTGTTCTAATCGAAGGTGCAGAGTCACCATATTGTTTATCAAGCTTCTCTTTAGTCTCCTGAGGCGTTTTGCCTTTCATAAAGTAATGTTTATTCACCACACGAAATTCTTTTTCGTCCATTTCTTAAAAATCACTCGACTTCCTTGATTCACACGAATGCCAAACACAAAGAAATAGACCAATATGGCTGAAACTTGGTGTGCGCTCATTCAAGAGATGCTACTAACTAAACATGACCTCGATACGCGCCGGTGGTGCCATCTCTAGGACTTTGCACGGACTTTTCAAACCAGCCTCGTATATATATATATATATATATATATATATATATATATATATATATAT
This sequence comes from Pachyrhynchus sulphureomaculatus, assembly GCA_019049505.1. NCBI lineage: Eukaryota > Metazoa > Arthropoda > Insecta > Coleoptera > Curculionidae > Pachyrhynchus > Pachyrhynchus sulphureomaculatus. The sequence goes on along the minus strand of CM032446.1, from coordinate 146,649,476 downwards.
ATATATATATATATATGCCTATTTTAAATTTCCTGAATTTACAAATGAAATCTCCATTCTTTTGTACCTCCTTATATCTACCTTTCTCTCTTAAACAACTGCGAACACCTATCATCAGAATTTCCTAGTACACATTAATGCTCAAGACACCCTCTATAAAGAGCAATAAAAGCCCATAATGACTGGGTTTTCCAAAAAATCGAAAAGTACAATTCTCCCAATTTTTAGTTACATAAAATTTATTTCTTAACTCTTGAAATCTGGTTTTAACAAATTAATATAATTGAGTGAGAAAAGTTATTTGAGTACTAGGAAATTGACTGAAAAATTTCAAGTAGGCAAGACTCAAATTATCATATTGGTACAAAATAAAAAGGAAGTTAGAAATTTATATCACGAAGGTGGCAACGCGGAACAAAGAAGAAAATTCGTCTTCAATTAATCTTGTAATATCTGGGCCTATAATTCAAGCAAAATCCCTCGAAGTTGCTCAAAGTCTAGAACCAGGTGACCCCAATGCATCAAATGAATGGTTAGAAAGATTTTGTCGTCGGCACGATATTACCTTCAAGACAGTATGTGAAAAGTTGTTGGTCATTTTAAATAATTATGCCCCAGATGATGTGTTTAATGCAGACGAAACGAGTTTCTACTATCGAGCATTGCCAATAAAAATATATGCACTAAAAAATAAAAACTATTCCGTAAGAAAAACTGGAAAACAAGGAATTACAATTTTGTTCTGCGCAAATCTGAAAGCTGAAAATAAAGTATCACTTATCATAGGCAAAAGCAAAAAATCCTAAATGTTTTAAGAGGGCACACATCTATAAGTTGCCTCTCAATGAGTCTCAAACAAAAAAGTGTGAATGTCAGCAGACATCATATTTACAAGGATTCACAAATTTGATACCAAGATCAAGAAGTAGAATAAAAAAGTGCTATTGTTTCTGGATAATACAACATCTAACTGTAAAACTGCACTGGATAATGTCAAACTTGTTTTTCTTTCACCAAACACTACTTTACATTGCCAGCCGTTGGACGAAGGTATTATCCAGAATTTTAAAATGCTCTAACGGATCTACTTTAATAAGAGGCTTTTAACATATGCTCACTTCAAGAAGTGGAGAAAAACATTGCCATAGCCAACGACAACGCATTGATATGAGTTTCGATGGCCTAGAAAAATTTGTCATCGATGACAATAAAGAAGTGCTTTTCTAAAGCCGGATTTATGTGTAATACAGAATATTCCGCTCGCATAACTATTTTCTATCATAAAGGGCACATTTGTGAATTTAATATATGTATGTATGTACATACAACATACATATATATGTATATATACGTACTTTCCAAGTAACTTCAGTTTAATCTTGTTTTTTATTTTTTAAACTGAAACTACAACTATTTAAAATAATTACTAAATAAGCAATGCAAAATGCATATCTTCTTCTTGAAGGGCAATATCCGATATGAACGTAGGCGGCCTGTGATTAGTCCCTTTTTAAGTGTTGCACAGACAAAGGCCTACAGTTTATCGCCGGTTTCGAATGGACAAAGTGAGGGGGCTTTACTAGGCATGATACTATGGGTAGTTTGCAGGACATCAGTTGTTTTAATTTTCTTATGTTTCCTATTATGTATGAAATGCCAGATGAGATTTTGGCGAAACGTCGTGCAAATTCATTGTTAGACGAACGGATTGAAACTCGGAATTTTAATGTATTATTTTATATATATATATATATATATATATATATATATATATATATATATATATATATTAAATTTATAATCTAATTATAATTAATTCTAAATGTTAGATATACTATCACATACAAAATTAAAATATTAAACCTCATTCACTCGGGCTTCGTGAATTATCTTGACTGCCGAGCTAGGAGAGCAGGATGATTCGCACATGCGCCCCTGCTGCTTTACTGTAAGTTTCCTTTTTGTCCTGAAAAACTGCTCTTTGGATACCCCTACCCCTTTTCCATCCCATCTATAGTAATTGGATCATATCCGTTCTTTATGGCTATTGTTTTGATTATGTTCAGTTCTTTTAGATAATTGTTCGTACTTAGTAGAGTGTTAGTTAATCTGTGTATGAGACTGTGGAAGGTTGACATTTTGATCTGCCAGGATTGATTTGATTTAGCATGTATAATGGTGTCTGTTGTAGTTGGTTTATGGAAAATATCAAACTCTATTTTATTCTCTACATTTCAAAATTTTTAATTCTATAATAATAATTAGTGGGACAAACGGGACGCAGCCTACAACAAAGATTAAAAGAACACAATACTCTATTTTAAATAAACAAAAATTCACAGACTTTGCTGAACACTGCTAGACAATAATCACCTTTTTAATAGCGAGAAGATATCGTTGCTCTACAGTGCTCAAAAAGGGAATTCTTAGCATAAAAGAATTAATTAAAATTTAATTAAAATTAAGAAAAATTTAAATTAAACATAATATAAAAATAATGAACATCCAAATAGAATTTGGAAACTCCCCCATGTTAAGATAGACTACCAGTAATTAACCCAATTTTATTACCTCTTAATTTAAATTTACCATTCAAATGTAATATTTTTGAATTAAGTTTAGTCTTATTGTAAACCTCTTCGAAATACGTGTCAGAGTGATCTGAATAAATTCAGTAAAACAGTTATACTGTATTTTATTTAAAAAATGTAAATATTAAGATGTTTCACCTAGAACCGACCAGAAACACCATAAATTTTAGGATTACATTTGTTACAATAATAAGATAAACAATACATACCTAATTATGGTCTTTTCCTGGAACACACTACTAAAAATGTACTAATGGTATTGTAAACTTCCATTAATTTCCAACTCATTAATTATTTAAGTGATTATTTTTATTTAGTTTTGTTTCATACTATGTCGCTATGCGTCAAAAGCGTAACACTTTAAATTTACAAGGAAAAAAAATTGTAAAATAATTTCTCTAGTAGTTCCTTATAAACACGTAATTCTAAATGAAGTATTGACTAACCTCATCCAAACACTATAAGTCAATATAAACGACATGTGCCCACCGCCCCTACGGAATTATAAGCTAATGTTCTCTTTTCACCTCGGCTCTAGAACATAGCTACGCCACTGCAGAGGGGATAATTTTATCATATGTAAAGTAGCCGGTACAAGTTAATATTCAATAAACATAAAACCAATTTTTGAAAATCAAATTTGTGGCAGTATTATCTGAAACATTACATTTTAAAATTAGTTCAAAATTTTTTTAAATTCTGCGCAGATTCCTGTTAATTTAGGTTTTAATTATTAAAATTGTCATTGCGTACAGTAAACCGTGAAATATTAAATTAGAACTGTTTGTTTTATTAATTACGGTATTTCAGGCGTAAATATTTGAAAACTATGTCATGCGTAAATCTTTCATAAAATTTGTTTATTTTTCATATTGAATGCAATTAACTATACGTTGGTTTTGACAATGTTTTCGTCACACCGAAATAAACACCAAAATGGTTTAAACTGATTTAAACAAAACATTTATAAAGTTGAAATGTAAATAATTATTTAAATAATCCTCTATATTTATATTCTGTGGTATAACGAAATTGATTTAACAGGACTAAAGTTAATTCGTGTCTATAATATATAACACAAAATCATAAAATCAAGCGACTTATTTCGTATAAAGGAAAAAAGGTAACTTCTGGTATATCCATTGTGTAAGATTGTTAAAACGTATCTAAAGAAAGAATCGTTTTGATGCATTTTCACCTAAAGGTTGTCTAAGGGCAGTCTACATATAACTATTTTTGTCCTTCTCCAGCGATCACGATCAGTTATACTTCCCATATTAAGTATATCTGAATCCCGCGCGCGTATGGCTTGTCCAATACTACCACATCAAAAAGAGAGCCGTGCGTTTCAAACAGTGATAAAAATATTCAAAGAAGAGTTTATCATTTATTTTACCATATATAATTTGACAAATTTTTATATTCTATCTGGCTTCAGGATCATATTTCTCTACAGAAATAGGAATCCTTTTACAGAATTGCCTTGTTACCTCTGGTTCCACATATCTTCAAGTTTTAGGTCGCATAAATTATAGTTTTGAAAATACCTTGTGCAATGTTATTCTAGGTTTTTGCCTGAGGCTATCTGAACATGAAAGCCCTAGAAAATCGTAGCATATGTACCCTAACAGTGGAGGACTGCGCTCCAGTACAGGAAAGGATGAGTAGTCTGCAAAAAAAGAAATAGGTAACGATAGGTCCCTAAAGGCTTTACTAGTAGTGAGAGATGAATGGACTAACGGACTGGTCTTCCCAAATAAAGGACATATCTGATAGAAAAATGGATCTAAACAAAAAGAGGGAGCGGGAACATATGCGTACTGTTCATGTACGGTGACACAGCTATCAATATTCCTAGACATGTATACATCGGTTTTCAAGCGGAAACATACATCTTTATGAGCGGAATATAACCCGAACGATCGTCTAACTTTGTGCGGACAGCATAGCCACCCAGATTGCTTTAAAACAGGCAGGGTAAACTCGCAATTGATAAGTGAGTGTTAAAACTTGCTGGTGAATCTGTAGGACAGAGACCTAGTTCTCGTCTAGGTATTTGGCCATATTATTGTCCCATAGAGCGACTTAACCATACCTGGGCTAAAATAAGAAAGGAAAAGACCTGAAGACGTTGACAGAGATTCTTACATGACATTAGCACGTTGATGAGCACCTAACATGTATCTGGAACAAAGATGCAGATTACGGGTAGTGCTGGGAGGAGGGGGAGACAGCTCTTCATCTAATTATATGTTGCTCAGCAATCACCAGAGCAAAAAAACATTTGGAATCCCCAATAATTTTATACTAGGAGTGTATTAAGAAGATTCAACTTTAAAAGTCTTTCTTAAAAGTTGCTGACCTCCTAAAACCTTAAAATGAGGTTGACAAATCATGGGCTATTCAAAGACCTAAGTGCTGTAACCATTTATATGCGATTAAGTCGTAACTATCTGTATCCCTGTTTCCTAAAGTAAGACTCAGCAATGTATGTAAACTATAGGAAAAACATCTAATAAAAAAAAAACAATTAATGAATATCTCAATTATCCTAATTTTAGTGGATGCGGATACTTTCGACGATGAGCGTCAACACTTTACGTCGAGAGCACAGTTCAACGATTCACTCATAAGATAAGAGGCTCAGTAGATGAAAAAGTGTTGGAGAATCTTTCATATATAATGAATCATCAATTCAATATTTTAATTAAGACAGGACAATTACATAAATATTCATTAAGTTCATATTTTTTTACCTTCTTTTAACTGTTTTTATCTATTATAATTTCAGCCATACAAGATCATACATTACATATACCATAGAAGGAACATAACATTTGCAAATGCTTCAGAACAATTTATTAAAAAATATATGTTGTGACAAAATTAACTTCAACTTAACAAGAAAAAATACCAAATTATCAAAAATTTTTAGAGATTTTTTTTTTCCTGTAGGATGTTATTATTTCTTGTTCGAGTTATTTCAGAAGACACATCGTTTTAGGTTGGAAGCCTTTCTTGTCGTTGGGAATTTATCTTCTATTGGCTGAATAAGGAAAGTATGAACGTATAAATTGCAATTTAAAGTGGCGTTCAGTTGATTTAGTTATAAATATGTCCCGCACAACCTAGGATATTCTATATAGAGAGCGACTGCACATTTAAGTTAAATAAAATAGCAAACAACTACGGTTTTAAACCTTCCTTATTTTTTTCACTTTAGCAAGGTTTGCTACCTTACATTTGTTAGTAGAAAATCGTTTACTATTTCAGTATTAATCTTGGAAACGTTAATAGAAAAACCTATTTAAAATTCTGTTTTTATTTGGTTCAAACCTAAACAGTTGTTACCATAAAACTCCAAGTCCACTGTTAAGAATGCTTCAGTTGTTCTCACGCGTTACCGAGGAATTTTTTTTAAATAAATAAAAACTTTTCTCAATTATTGTTAAATATTATTTTTGCTAGGTGTTATGTATTATTATTTTGACTTGTTATTGGAATAACTCTACCTAAAATTCGAAAATCTTTAATTATTGAAGAAAATCGTCAGTCCGAAAAGTCTCACACCTTTAACTAATTAATTGCAACTATGAGAAAACATGCTTAAATTAATATTTGAAACTGAACCAACGAGGAGTAAAACAACTACGGAATATTTTATTTAGAAGTTACAGCATTGTCATAAAAATGTAAACTAAATTAATGTCAAAAAAATCTCCATACACTTAACAATTACCAATAATAGTTTGACGGAGTTTAACGGAAAGTAACAACTTCGTTTAAATTAATATTTATTGAGACCGCCTCGATAATCTCCTGTAACCTTTTTGTCATTCTTGCAACCAGCTTTCTAGTAACTTCTGCTGGAATGTTCTCCCATTCGTTCAATATTCTGTTTTTTAATTCTTCTCTATTTGAAACATTATGTTTGCGAACGCGCCGTTTAAGTTCCTCCCATAAATGCTCGATCTGGTTAACCTCGGATGATTACGGAGGTGTATGAAGCTACTATCGCACATTATGGATCGTCCATTCTCGCACCAAGTTTGCGGTATGATTCGGTTCATTGTCCTGTTGGAAAATGTATCTTTTTTCGAGTGCTAATTTTTGGACACTTTCTCTTAAATTGTCTCTCAAAATGTTCAGATAAACATGCTGATCCATGGTACCATTAATAAAATGTAAATTTTCAACCCCTCCAGCGGACATACATCCCTAAAGCAGACCACTGCCAACCCCTTGTCTCACCGTGGAACAAAGGTTTTTAATACCGAATGCGGTATTCGTCTTTCTTCTAACTTTAGTTGTACCATTAGACCCAATAAGGTTAATTTTAGTTTCATCAGTAAAGATTACGGATTCCCAAAATTCAGGAGATTCAGTAACGTATTCCCCAGCAAAAGCTAACCGCTTTTTGATATTAGCTTCCGAAATTAACGGATTCTTCCTGGCTGCACACCACTTATAGCCTCCCTGTGTAAACAATTTCTTACTGTCTGTGAACAAACATTTTTCGAAAATAGTTCCCGTACTTCTTCTTTTAATTTCGATGCATTTTTCTTGGGATCTATAATGATTTGTCTAATAATACTGGCCCCTTTACATGGAGTCAGTTTCTTGGGACGACCGGAGCGTAGTCGAATTTTATAGGAACCCGTTGATTTATACTGGTTTACAATGTACTGAACAGTATCATGCGACTTTTTAACAATTTTTCCTATATTTCTGTACGATTTTCCATATTTCCACAAATCAATTATGATCTTTCAAACTTGAAATGGAATTTGACAAATTCTCTCGTTTATTTTAATACTACTTTGAAAACCCACTGCAAAATTACTAGCAACAAGTGACAGATTATAAAGAATGGCCGAAAATTGTTCATTTTTTTTCAGTTTAGCGAGCATTAGATAGCCTGATAAAGTACGGCAGATTATAACGTGTTTTTTCAATGAAGTTCTTGAGTGTATGGAGACTTTTTTGTCATTAATTTTGTTTACATTTTCACACATACATAACAATAATGTAACTTCTAAATAAAATGGTCTGTAGTTGCTTTTAATACTAATTCTCGTTGGTTAAGTTTCAAATAATAATTTAAAAATGTTTTCTCATAGTTCCAATTAATTAGTTAAACATAACAGAAAAATAGTATAGAAAGTAGGTGGTGTAAGGAGACATTCTGGACTGACTGTATGTATATGTATATAAATATATATATATATATATATATATATATATATATATATATATATATATATATATATATATATATATATAAAACAGGGTGTGATGAAATTCACTGCATAATGTATATACTACGAGTATATTGGTATTATGTGCAAAATAAAAATGAAGAAACGCTTTATCTAACTTTTCCGAAGTAGTCTATGTATGTTTGATAATAACACAAACTGAAAATGGCATTCGTTTATGGTAAAAATTTTAACAATAGTAAGTTAAAACTAATTGTTAGTATGAAAATATTTCGTACAAAATATTGACTAAAAATGGTTACAACAAAAGGCATGCACAATGGGAATACACAAGACTTTATGGAAAGTAAACAATAATTCCTCTCTTAAAAATTCATAATACAAAGAGGTAAAAACTATGAGAATGTGAAGACAAAAAATATAAAAAAGAAGTTTATTCATTTGATCCTAAATATGATATTATTATTATTATAAATAAACTAAAAGTGGTTATGTTAAATACTTAATATGCCCACTATTCTATTCAAAGCTTTAATTATTTTTGTGTGTTTAGTTATTAATTCATTTTTGTCCTTATGTGGCTGCTTGAATGATTTCTTGGCTTTCACCATTTCAAATTATGACCTTCTGAGTAATTTTCTCCCCTAGCCGATTACACTGGTCTACAACATTTTTTTCTTCCACAAGCGCTAAATTAACGGAATATATTTCCATGCTGAGTTTAAATATGTTCTCAGATTTTATCCATCAGGCAGGATTTTTTTGTGGCACGTGTTTAAACTTTTAAAATAATTAGTACTTACAAAACACTAAATAATACACGGGTAATTTTGTCTAACCTAAAAAGTTTTATATGATGATTTTGCCTTCGGGATGTCTCTTTTTATGGTTCAGCAGTAGTCGGCCAGCATATTGGGACTCCATTTGCCTTGGTACCTCTTTCCCTTAGTAGAAATCTGCTGACGAAAACGCTTGCCATGCTCATCAGAGACAGCCCCAAGATTTTCAGGGAAGAAGTCTAGGTGGGAGTTCGAGAAGTGAATTTTTGAGGACATGTTGCAGCCCATTTCTTTGTATGAAGTCAGAAGATCATTCACTATTTCACTATAGTTTTTTTCTTTATTATTGCCAAGAAATCCACAGATATTTTTGAATGATTTCCACGCTGCTTTTTCCGGTGGATGTAACAGTTCCTCAAAATGTTCATCATCCGATGTTAATGATCTTATTTAGGGCCCTATAAAAATTCCTTCCTTTCGGGATCTACTAATGGGGTATTTGAATCATTTGTATGCCCAGGAATAAGAGATTCACGTTTAGGCTATTGTTTCCTTATGTAGTGAGACTTTATATTCCTGCTATTCCATTCACACAAGAAACAGCAGAATTTCGTGTATCCAAGTTGCAAACCTAACAATAAAGCTATAACCTTCAAATCACCACAGGTATTCCAGTTATATTTAGTATACCGAATTTTTTCTAACAGCAATTTAATATTTCATATGACTCATTTATGTCACTGGCACGCGCGACAGGTATTGATGGTAATTCATTCCCATTATGGAGTAGTTCAGCCTTCAAACTGACTTTCGATGAGTCTATGAACAATCACCAGCTTTACACCCCAAAATAAAGCTCATAACATTTTTTCACAAGCGGTGTAAAATTTCGCCTCTGAGACTTGAAGGTCAGTTCACTACACACGTAGCAATCATTGTTTGGTTAATTTATACACTTTTCTTAGCATTTTTAAACGTTTATAAAAAAAAACTTACAAATAAAAACAATAAACAGCACAAAAATAAGTAGGTACACATGTTACCAGACTCACTACAATTACAATACTGGCTACTGGCCCTCTGCTTGCCAAAAAAGTACAATATTTGTAAAAGATAGGACAGGTTTGAACATCATTAGGTCTGGACAGAGTTAAAACATGTTTCAACATGAATAAGTCTGCCTAGTGCCAAATTATTCTGAATACAAATTCCACTTCTATATTTACAAGAATTATAATAACAATGAAATCCTAATATAGAGAAGTATATTATACAAAAATGACAATCACAAGAAAACTATGCCTGATAGAAGAAATCTGATAACATATTTGAATTCAGCATAAAAAACTGTTTCCTTGTGAAAAAAAATCATGTTGACCAGTGTTATCTGTCAAGTTACTTTCATATTTTAATTAATCACTTTAAAGAGATCCTTAAAAAGATATTAATTCAAATATAGCCAAATCTGGGTTATTTAGTGGCCATCTTAATCTCCAAATCCGCAAATTCATAGTGTTATTTAAGAAATCGGCTACGTGAGAAAGTGAATTGGTTGAGTGCCCTCCTCTTGCCAAAATATTTTCAACAATTCCTCATATTATTTTAAAGTAAGTTGCCCATTTAAATTTCTCTCAAAAAATATTGGTCCTATTAGTATTTAATAGGCTACACCAATCCTGATAAAATTATCGGACAGAGTGTTTTATTTCTTATATCTCTTGAGGATTTTTGTCAGTACAATAGTGAACACGTCTTTTATTAAAAACTTTGTCTATTGAGAAAACGGACTCACCCTTCCAAGCAATTTTATTTAACAGTTTTCCAGCTGCAAAAAAGGTATATGGATATCAAAGTTGGGTAGCTGTTTCTCAAATATTAATCATATTACTTTTTTCTCACATTTCTTTGTTTTATGTCAAGTCCTGAAGAACTATAAGCGATTTAGTATTTTCTCAGAAAGAGTCAAAGGAAGGTACAGGGTATCTTTAAAAATTTCAAAAAATTTACAAGGGTGTTTCTTAAAAATTAACAAAGCACATGGATTTTTTTGTTCCAGATTCATAACGTATACTCTAATAGGCTCTGCAACTAACACCAATAAGCATATGGTATATTTATAAAAAAAATAATAATCATATATTCAATTACTTTGTTACAGGTGAACAACAAGGATATTTCAATTAAAACTGAGCATCTGATTCGTGACCAAACATTCTGCTTTTACTGATACATATCTCTTTTAAAATAATGTGACACGGTTTATTAGCTTCAGTTCGTAGGGAGCGTGACACCGCAAAATTTTCCACAAATTTTCAAATATTCATGTTAATTAGTGTGTATTTTAATAGTAATTTATAGCTATATGCGTTGCAGTTAACATTTTATCTGTTACAGAAATAATGTGTAACATTATTATCATTTTAATGCTTGCGGAAAAGCATGTTGTGCTTTTGTTGAGAATATAGTGAAATAATTAAACATTCTAAATCTCATTATTGACAGTTTTACACAAAATTTATTTAATTATTTTGTAAAATTTATTTAAATAATATTAAATAAATGATATAAAGTAGAGGATTTTTTTGTTTTTGAGGCTTGTTTAAAGAGTTATTCTACGAAGAACTACTACAGTGCAAAGAAAGTATATAAAATTACTTAGAAAATTTTGGAAAAAATTATTTTTATTTTCCATGGAATTTCACAAAAATATTTATTTCATATCTCAAACTATTTAGACTGACACATGTCCACCCTGCCATAAGGTATATTTTTTTCTCCTTTTTTTTTTATGGGTTTAGCACACGTGCTACAGGGAAGTCCCTAAAGTGCTACAGGAGCGACATGTGTGCGGAGAAAGCGATTCACGTTGTTCTTGAATCGCTGCAAATTGTACTCGGTGGGAAATACAGTCCTGGGCAAATTATTCCAAAGGGATAATGTTCTCCATATAAAAGACTGCTTGAAAAGCGTTGTACGAGGAGTGAAATGCTGAACCTTATACGGATGTGAAGTATTAGCGCGACGTGTACTTCTAACATGCACCGCTCTAGGAGGAATTAAGCGGGCCACATCCTTCGAACACTTTCCATGAAAATACTTGTAGAATATGCTCAAGACGCCAACCGTTCTTCGATGCTCCAATGAATCAAGGCCGCCGGTCCGGGTCTCCAATCAGACGAACAGCTCTTCTCTGAATCGAATCCAACGAATGCAGTGTATGTTTGGGAGCGGAGCTCCAAACATGAGAGCAGTATTCCATAGTTGGTCAAATTTGAGCTTTGTAAAAAATTAACAGTTTTTGTGGAGTGTAAAGCTTTGTGGTTCGAAATAATATTCCCAATTTTTGAGAAGCTCTCCTTGGTATGCCTGCAACATGTTCATGCCAGGACATTTGCTCCCAAATTAACGCCCAACACATTGAGTGACGATGTTAGAGGAATGGAGTGCAGGTTCAGCAACGTAAACTTTTTTAGAATAAACTGCCGCCTGGGTTTTTGTAGCATTAAATTCCACTTTGTTACTGTCACCCCAAGATAGAATTGCTTCCAGGTCTTTGTTAAGTTGAATGACCTCCTAATGTCTGCGGATATTTGTCTGAGTAGCCGATGTCCGAGCGTTCAAAGAGAGTGAAGAGATAAGTGTACTGTCATCTGCAAAGCTGTAGATTGGATTCTCGGTCTTTTCCAGCAGATCGTTAATATACATGAGAAAGAGAGTAGGAGACAGTATGGAGCCTTGGGGTACACCGGCCTTGATAGTGAAGGTGAAAGAAATCCGTCGCCTGCCACTCGTAAAGAACGCTCTTTGAGGAAACATGAGAGCCACAAACAGAACTTTTCAGACATACCATAAGAACGTAGCTTAGCCAAAAGTCCATCGTGCCAAACACGGTCGAATGCTTTGGATATGTCAAGAGCAACCGCTAGAGATTCTCCAAAGTGTTCAATTGCGTTGTGCCAAACATGTGTTACATAAGTCAGAAGATCTCCTGTCGATCTATTTTTACGAAAGCCATATTGGTGATCGCTAATAATGTTGAATCCTTCAATATATTTTAGAAGATGCTGATTGATAGCCTTTTCCATGACTTTCGATATTATTGGAAGCAGTGTCATTGGTCGGTAGTTATTTGGCAAGGTCTTCTTGCCTTTTTTTGGTATCGGCTGAACTATGGCACATTTCCAGCAGGAAGGAAATATTCCCTTTCTGTAGGATAGGTTGAAAACTCTACAGAAAACTGGTGTTAGTTCCCTCGCACAGTTTTTGAGAACTATGGCAGGTATTCCGTCAGCGCCAGAAGCCTTTTTGGTGTCTAGCTTCATCAAAACACGTTTTATGATACGCTGCCTAAAGACAATATCGGGCATCCTTGACTGCACTATGGGAATAGTAGGTGGTGTTTTTCCTTGAAAATCGACAGTAGAAAGTGAAGCAAAGAGTTTAGCCAACAATTTCACTTTCTCAACAGGTGTCGTTGCAATAGAATTATCTGGCCGTGTGAGTGGTGGTATAGTGGATTTAGTGAAATTTTGACTAACTGCCTTAGCGACTGACCAAAAGGACCTGGAATTGTTGGGACAAGCGAGAAGTTTGTTTCTAATCCGTTGATTGTGTTCCTCCTTGGTTTCGTCGATAATATCTTTGCATCTGTTCCTGGCACGAACAAAGGTGTTACGATTTATGGTGTTACGATTTTCACGCCATTGTCAGTATGCAAGATGTTTAGAAGCAACAGCTTCGTTGCATTTTCGGTCAAACCAAGGCTTGACGTTGGAAGAGCATTTCTTCGAAAAGGGGATGTAAGCCTCCATAGTGGCTAAAATAACTTCGGAAACCTCCCTGGTACAGTCAAATGGGTCGTCGGATCGAAAACAAACGTCTAACCAAGGGAAAGTTCGAAAATATTCCATGAGATTTTCCCATTTAGCAGATTTGTAGTGCCGAATCTTGCGCGGTTTAGGCACCTCTCTGTCACGGAATACTCGATGTCGAAAGTAGTTTATGGTCGGAAGAACCTAAAGGCGGATTTACGCTGACCGTGTAAATCTCCGGATTGGTGGTTAAAAACAGATCAAGAAGACTGGTGAACTCCCCGTCTCGATCAGGGATCCGTATTGGTTCGGCAATAAGCTGAGTTAAGCCACAACTGATTGAAAATGATTCGGCTTCACGACCTTGTTCATCGGTAGTATTTGAATATTTAAGCCAGTTGATGTTGTGGACATTAAAGTCACCCAGGATGGCAATTTCGGCATTTGGATAGTTAATTTGTAAATGATCGATGGTGTCTGCAAGAGAAGCGAAAAGTGTTCTAAAGTTAGTATCACTTGATGGTCGATAAAGGATACAGATGAACCTTGTGGTTGGCCGAGTCGTTATTTTTAACCACATAACATCAAAGTTTGGGGGCTCCAGAGCCTCTTCTCGTTGGCAAGAGAGGTCGCTTCTGACAAAAAGACAGATTTTAAAGTTAGGGCTAAATCGGAAATAGAAGTCGTACCGACGATAAAGGTAGTTGACTGTGCTGGTCGATGAACTGACCTTGGTTTCACAGAGAGCGAGTACATGAGGTTTATTTGATTGCAGGTGTTGGTACACTGAATTTATGTTCGAGTTTAAACCTCGTATGTTGCAAATATCAATTTTAAAATTCTGATCTTTGCATGTCGACGCCCCTAAACCAGCCCCCACCCGGAGATCCGAACGGGGGGCTATTTTACCTCCGGAATTTTTTGTAACCAGGTGCCTCATCATACTATTTGGTCCTACAGTCCGGGACATCGGCACAGCCATGAAACGTTAAGCAACTTCACGCAGCCTAAGCCGATGCGATGGTATCACACCGGGCGATGCTGGTGGAATCTGGGCATCTACCATCTAAGTTGTTCTTTAAGTCGCCTCCTACGACAGGCAGAACGTACCGGGGAGATATTCTATCCCGCTCCCCCACGGGGTGCTAATGTGCTGCTAATTATTACTTCATTAAATTTTCACCTGCTTTATGTCGTTATGTCTGTCATGCAAATGATGATACTTTACTTTAAAGAAAATATGTCCCAAGTTATTTATTAGTTTAGCATGTTTCTATATCATTAATTTTATTTTTATTTTAGAACCTGCGTTTCAAAAATTTGAAAAAAGATTTAGTTGAGTATTATATAATGCTGAAATAGGTAAGTTTTACAGAAACTTGTGTGTGTCTTTAAATTGTGAGTAAGTAGAATTTTACGTTAATAAAGGGTTTCGCCATTATTTTCGGTTTATTATCATTTTTCCTAAGGAAAAGAAAGCCCGAAATATATTCTGAAATAAAAAGCAGTGTTCCAACAAAACTTAGACGACGACGTTGATCTCCAGGGAAAAGGCGATGTGAACGAATCATGGTAATCCATAAAGGAATGGCTCAGAAAAACAGCAATGTCCATCCTACCAACAGAACCCTGAAAGAATAACAAGGAAGGAAGTTTACCGATCCTGATGGCACCGTTGAGGTATGGAGAAGATACTGCACTAACCTGTTTAAAGACAATCAACAACAAACTATGAGGAAAACTATGAAGATGAACCTTCCATCCACTTCTCAGAAATCGAAAAAACCATCGATCAATAAAGAAACGAAAAGGCTCCTGGGGCAGACGCCGTGACTACCGAAACTATGGGACAGAAAGAGGGGGGCAGACTGACCCTTTTTTTGACTCAAGAAAACGGGCTCCTTGGGCCCCCGGGCCAACATCAACTTCTACAAATCATTGAGCGCAAGCCCTACTGAACTGGCTAAAGATACTGTATCCCGCCTACGGTGCTACCGTTCACGCTAAAAATGGTATATTTGAATTAGGCCTTATTGGATAATGAGCCAGTAGCGACGGCCCAAAATATCTGAAAGATGAACAGTTTCTATGCCAGTTGAACCTGTCAAAGGGACAAGCTGCTACTGCCCACGCTACTTTTTTTCCCGTAGTTCTTGGTCCACCAGGAAATTTTCAGGGGTGTTCTAACCTCTATTGATAAAAACGATTTTAATTTACTTTTAAATCCTTTATTTGTAAAATTCTATTTAATTTATTTATAAACATTTAGGTCCGATATAATTTGGGATTTTTCTAAACCACTTAAAATCTAAAAAAAAAAAACGCAACTAAAAATTATCAAATAAGTTCTTGATATGAGCACCTCAAGTAAATTTCTGATTTATATAGACGCCAAGAAACTTTTAGGGCCTTCTAAAGATTCGTGTAATCGGTCGTTTTATTCTTAGTTCAAAATTGAACGAATATGGTTTTATCAATATTAAGCTGCGAACCATTTATTTTACACCAATCTGAGACGCATTATCCTTAGCGGCTAGATCTCCAGGATTATTCTCCTATATAGAGATTTTACTATAATCAGTGTACAGACGTGGATGGACTTATTCCATATTATACTTTGGTAGATCGTTTGTATTAACATCAAACAGGGAAGGTAATAAACATTAACTTTGGAACTCTTGGTTTTATTTCAAGAATGTGAGACTATTCACAATGATATGATTGAATTCTTGACATGATATGATATGACAAAGAAGAGTGTCATTTGCTAACCATGTCCAGCTGGAGCGAGGATGGCCAGTCAATCATCCATCAATCTTCAAGCGCAACATGTGTCGAGTGCAAAAATAAAGTAATTAGTGTAGTGGTAACTACTGGTGCGATTGTTGCAGCAAAAAATTCCAAAATCTCAACGTAGGAAAGTCAAAAGTTAAAACAACAACATAATTTTTCGTTTTTATCAAATTACTCGTAATGAATTTTCTGTCTTATATTGTTCAGCGTTTTTACCGGTTGAAATTAATGACGACCACCATTTTACAATAGTTCATCGCACAAACTTAGTCTAGTAGCGAATGGTAGCAATTTAATACCCGAAATTTGTCAGGTTTTTTAGAGAACCAGTTTCGAGGAGAAAACTCACTCCAAATATTCCACGGTTGAGCGGAACGAGATAGTCAGAATATTACGAGGGCCATTCAATGAGTAAAGAGACAAGCTCTTACTTAAAATCGGTTTATTGGATTGCTACAAAATTTAGCATACTTTTCGACATCTCCCCCCAACGTTAATACACTTGTCCCACCGTCTTGATTCCTGTGGCAAAGAGTTCTTTCGGTTGACTTCGAAGCCACTCTTGCATTTTTTCTTTCACTTTTTCATTGTCGGTGAACCCCTTTGCACGTAGGGCATCTTTGAGAGGTCCCAACAGGTAAAAACCAGACGGAGCCAGGTCTGGGCTGTATGCGTGATGAGGCAAGATTTCCTAACCCAGTTCTTGAGTCTCGATTCTTTATGAGCTTCTGTAAGCTGCCTGGGAACCCATCTGGCACACGTTTTTCGGTACTGTAAATGGTTCTGAATTATATTGTGAACAGCTCCAACGCTTACCCCAACCTCCTGAGCAATCATTTCAAAAGTAATTTTTCTGTTATCACGAATAAGTCCATCAATCTTCGATTCCAATGAGGGATCGTAAACTTCGATCACTTCGCTATTCATCACACACTCTTGATCGGCCACTTTTGAACCGACCTATATACTTGTAAACGTTCGCACGGTTCATGCAATTTTATCCATATCGTAATACCATTCTAGAATATATTTTACTTGACTTAACACCTTCTGCTACTAAAAATGTGATGACAGAACGCTACTCTTCTAAAGTGCAGTCTTCCAATAGACTCGCCATGGTAAACTGGATATTTTGAGGTTATGTTTACATTACATGATCTGACTAAAACTTATCACAAGGTTGCCAACTTGCACTCCTGGAAGTATAGAATTCGTTAAATGAGTTTAAAGTGGGACCAATTAGCTCTTTACTTATTGAATAACCCTTATAAAAGAGTCCAAGAATTTTTAAAGAATATTTGAAAGAGGTTGCTGAAGCCTTAGAAACGACTTTTGTGGATCATTTTTAATGTTCGTTAAAAGCGCCTTTCAGCTTCATTCAGCAGCCAACAGATCATCATTCTTAGTGGCTATACTTTTGATCCCAACGTATTCTGCAATATAAGAACTTGTTGTAAATGCTTTGCAATCAAAAACCTTTGACTTGGTTAAAACCTTTGAGCGCATTAATCGAATCGTAGGTTTGTTAAAAAACCATAGTGACAATGCAGAAACAATTACTAATTGATGAACTGCTGAAGGATGCACATCAACTGGCAGAGCAGTTGAAAGTGGAACTGACCATCCCGAGGAGTGTAGGAAGGCAACAGCATAGGAGTAACCCTCCAGCACTGCGTCTGAATTCTGGATGAGGTCTCTGATCATACCGTATCTGGACTTTATAATTACATCTTTGGAATTGTAAGCTTCTAATGAGAACTTTGCACTCACTTATCTGCATCATTCGCAAATGGTAAATACTAATATCAAAAATTTTAAGCAAAAGAAATATTATTTTGCCAGTTTCTATTGATTGGATGGCGTAGATTTAGATGCCGAACTAGAAATATGGTGTGATATGTGGATGGACAAGAAATTAACAGAAAACGAGCTGAAAAATCTCGATTCGGCGAAAGTGATCAAAAAAACCGATTGTTTTTTTTCCTACGATAAAAAAAACTCTTTTGATTCTGCTTGCACAGCCATGCATGACTTATACTATTGAGCGCTCTTCCAGAACCCTCAGAAGAATAAAAACTTGGCTGCGAAGCACGATGGGGTTAGATCGCTTGACGAGACATATATATATATATATATATATATATATATATATATATATATATATATATATATATATATATATATATATATATATATATATATATATATATATATATATATATATATATATATATATATATATATATATATATATGTGTGTGTGTGTGTGTGTGTGTGTGTGTGTTCGTGCATGAATATACACATATTATTTTCTAATGTATGAAAATATCTGTTATCAGTTTTATTTATTATTGAGCGTACGTGAATTTACAAATAACACTACACTGTTATACTTTATTCAAAGACAAAACTTTAGCATCATAAATTTGCAAAATAGATTCTATTCCTAGGAAAATAAATATCTGTTGAAATAAAGCCTCAGATTGAGTTTAAATCACAAGAGACGGGCAAAACTTGCGAACGTGTCAGCAACTCTGAGCGCTTTTAAACTAATAAATATGGTACAACCACAACTCGAATGCAAATTTTCCGTTATTACCCTATCTGCTCTATCTACAAAACGTTTTGATGCACAGCGTCTTTAAGACGTTCAGATTGCTAATTTAATTAAGTTTAGGCGTTCCAAACAGTCTCTTTTGATAATTCATGTCAACTGTTCCGCGTAACGAGAATATTTGCTGGTTAGCATAAAATACTAATAGTTTTCGGTCATATTGTGGGGCTTCACTTTTGAATACGTAGGCTATATAATTATAAGCCAGAGAGTTGATATTTTATGGACGGACAGCTACATTTGGTGAATCATATCACAGTCTATCATCTGGTACTAATTCTGGGGGTTACGAAAAAAAAAAAACCTGCAACGAAAGAGAAAAAGGAACACCATAAGGAAAAGTGTACAAATAAATCAATAGTTGTACTATTTAGATGACTGTCCATGCTTACTCTGTGTCCTAAGTGGGTATCTTGGCCGGCCCAGTTAAAGCGACAAAATTAAAACAATACGTTTGTAAGTATGTGTTCTATGTAAAAAGGATAGTACAATTGTACATACATACAATAGTACAACGTATTTTATTTATATACGAAGTTTTGATAATTGATTGATAATTATTTTAACATTGAAATATAAACTTGTGTATGGTAAGTAATAAGTAATTATTTTAAAATATCACAATTATTTTTTTTACTAAATTGGTTTAAAGTCGATTATCTTCTTTATTATTAAAATCCGCTATTTTTTATTTAACAGCTGTTGGGGCGTACCTTATTAGTTTGTTGGTTATATTTTTGTATAACTAATTTAGACACATTTATTTCATTTCAATTGTGCTGGATGCAATGTACATCCATACGAAATAAATAAATAAATGTACTTTAAATGTGTAAAGGATCTTCATATAAAATATCCTAAGTTCTCCGTGACAAATTTAAAACTTAACGAACTGTACCAATCTCACTTGCTGCTATATTCTACACTTTCTGCAAATTTATTAATCACTATGTCAGTACATATCTCTTTAAAAAAACATTGACCTTTACGATACCTTACCCCCGTGATTGATAAACATTCACTGAAAAGAAAACAGAAAGCACTGCGATTGCAAAGAAGCCGCAAATCTTTCGGTTTTAGAACAGAATTTTCTTTTATCAAATTTATTGAGAGAGAGAGAGAAAAAATTTATGAGAAATTCCAACAAAAATGTGCGAATAAATATTTACAAACAAGAAATATCAGCGTGTGAAAATTGACGTGATTTATTTGTATCAGTAAGTTTTTTCTTGCCTTCCCCAGAAAAATCTTCATTTAGTAAAACAGAAGTTGATAGTTGGCTACTACTTTGTCTTTGGAAGTATATCTATCTTCTGTCTAGACTGCTAATAGAATTATGTTACATGCAGTGGTCTCATCAAAATAAAAAGTAATAAACTTGTCCATATTTGAATAACGCAGAGAAAATTTCTAGTTTAATTAATCCAATCTATTCCATAGTGATATTTTTTCTTTTTTTTAATATTCGATAGAAGACCATATTACTTTTATTTATATGTATTATTTAATCACTAAGACTTTTTCCAGAAACTCTTGCATTCTTATAAAACGCAAACACTAAACCTAATCCTATAAACCATACAAAGAATAAGCCAAAATACTTTTGCGGTAACAATGCCTGTTAAAACTGGTCACTGCATCTGGCTCCTTTACCAGTATTATATTCACGTTTTTGTACTTCACCTTTATTATTTTAAATCCTTGGTATAGATAACTTTTTGAGTGAGTATTGAATACAAGTCCACTACTAAATACAGTGTTCAACTGAAATTGATTAGATCGTAGCATTGTGGGTAAAATTAAAACAAAAAAGAATAGCCAAGTGCAAGCCTTGCGCAATTAGTGTTCCGTACAGTGATTGCTTTTAGAATAAAAAAAATTGTTACCCTAAATGAGGTTTCAACAAAGTTTGTTTCCGATCTTTGTTGAAAACTTATGATCTTGAAATTTTTTTTTTTTTATATATATACCAGAAAAATTATCACTCTGATGACTGATAATTTTCGTTCAATCTACACCTTGTGGAAAATATTCCAGAATTGTTTCTCAATTTTTTGATTAGTACTGAGATGTGTCTGCAAGTATTACCTTACATATATTTTTGAACTCGTATTTTTATAAGCTTTCGTTTGACACTCCACTCGATGACTGCTAAAATTTTTTTTTCACTTCCGATTTCACTCCCCAATACTAACTCCTTAAGTCAAAATTTAACTTTCAAAACTACACGGCCTACCACAATTCTTATATTTGTGCCAAATTTCAACTTTCTATGTCAAATAGTTTCGGAGAAAATCGGGTGTGACAGACGGACAGACCCCAAAGTGATCTTATAAGTGTTCCGTACGGAACACTAAATTTCTAAGTAATGAATTTAAAATTACTTTTGCTCCCAATTTCTTACCGTAAAGTGCTAAGCGCTATAATTCTCTTTGTGGAACTTTACATTAGTAAAAATTTGCAGCGTAATTTTTTTTTTATCGTTCACCTCTCCGCCTGAGTAGGGATTTTACCTATAGGCGAGAATGTCCTAATATCCGTCAACGTTGTCTAAGTGTCGAAACATACATTTTTTATTTCACAACACCTTTTAGACAACGCGGTAGTGCTGCCTCGGACGTTATTGCATTTCTGCGAACAACTACTACCTATGTACGTGGCCAAGCCAAATATATTTAAATAAATTAATAACTAAGTATACCGACCCGCAGGATTGAACCCTCGAGCTTCCGCACCGTAACCAAGGTACTGTGCCACGGAGCCACGGGTCGCCACTTGTACATACTTTACAATTTATGGTAGGTAATAGCACGAGTAGAAATATGTCAGCATGTACGGATATTACTTATGAAGGACACGAGTATTTCTTATAATGGTGTATACAATATCTTGCAATTTAATGATTGCTTTTGTAAAAGCTGTTATATTTAATTAAAGCGGTTTTATGTTCTTTACAAAATACATGTATAGTTATTAAACTAGTGTATCAAACGCTTATCACCCGACAAAACTATGACAACCCTTAAAGTAAAATGTTGAATTTTTTATGACTTGTTATAAAAGACCATTCAATGAACTTCAGTAGTAACTAGAAAGAAATCATTCTGTCACTGTTTCATTTATTAGTGATCATGATGTGCAACACCCTACTGATTATGTTAATTAGTTTAAGGAGCTCCTGACAATATCTGACGAAAATTCTCACATCATTATTTAGGCAAAATTTGTGGTTAATGAACAGAGATTAACAACTCAAGATAAAAGTATATAGGGAAGCATGAAAGACCAGTACAAAAGTCGTAAAATCAATCGTAAAAAAGTTTACTATTAAGGAACTTTAACAGTTTTGCTTTAATGTACAACATGACTTAAAAATACTTAAATAAAACTTTGTTTCCTAAATAGTGTATATTTTTATAGCAGTTGCAAACTTTTTTACAGAAGCTACCAACAAATATGCTTAATGCAATAATAATAAAAAATATTGATAAATATACCGGCAAATTTTAGTTTATGTAAAATATTAAATCACTTTGTTATAATATTGTACAACCTACTGTCAAAATTCTTTTGATATTGATGTCTTAAATGCTTCAGCAGCTCTAGAGAAAAACCTTCTTTGTACAACATGCCGCTTGTAAGATTGAACCAATTTCAAAATAAACTTTTGTAGTAAATACCGTGACTACAGCTTATTGTTTGTCTCTTTTATTCTATGTTAGGTTAAAAGTGTATCAAGTTAAGTACCACAAAAATATGTACCATAATCCAAATATTATGGAAATCGTACATTTTCTTATATGTTTAAAGCCTTAAATAAAGTCAACAATACTCAAGATTACATCTTCAATTTATTAAAGTTAATATAAAAAAAAATTAACTTAATTGAGCTGTGTATAAACACACAAAGGTAATTTCATGTTTATCTTCAAGCTTGTAACACGGTTTTAAATGTTTAGTGTATTTCATACTTTATTGAAGTGTCATCACCTCTAAAAGAAACCTAAATTAACCTCTCAATTTACTGAATTATGACAATTATTTTGTGCATCTTTTGAAAATATGTAAGGAGCTACAAAGGTTAAGTTAAATAGTGTGTTCGTGTCCGGTTTTGTTTTTCACCAACTCTATTTAACGTCGGATGTGTTGCAGAGCTCACAGAGAACTAATATTCAATAACGATGGCATATATTGTTTTGACACATCAGATGTTTTAATAGGCTCACGATCCTCAATTTTGTAATATCCCCAATCTCAACAACTCAAACATGATTTTGGCAAACCAATATAACCATTTAAAGGCTACTGTTTCAAATCGTTAATTAATCAGTTTCTATAAATATTTCTATCTATTAAGCTATTATTGCATAAAATCTGTAGAGCTTTTACAGATCCCATATATTAATGTCCTTGGCGTTATTTTGGATAAAAAACTTTCGTTGAAATTTTAGATAGAGAATATTGTTTTAAAAGGACTTAAAATGTAAGGATTTATAGAGATAAGTACAAAATATAATACTACAAAGGAACTTGCTAAAAAACTTGGGAAATTTCTTTATTTCTCCAGAATTAAAACGAAAGTATTGTATTCGTGAAGAAATCACATTCTGCGAGATTTTATAATTATGTTTTAAGGTATCTAGATCACGAAAAACATAGTCTCCTTTTTCCGTCGGTCTGTCTTACTGTTGCATGATAAATTTTGAATGTAATAAGATCTCGATTAAATTTAGTGCAGATGTAGTACTTGAGGTAAGAATAAAACTTATAGTTTCGAAACGAAACGGCTTTAGAAGAAGTGGAAATAGATAAATTCTCAATATTTTTAATAACTTTATGAGTTCGTTTGGATAATGAACAAATTGAAAACATAATTATTTAGAGTTACATAGGTAAGAAGTTAGAGGGACGAGGGAGGTTTTTAGGGAGGATTGCTTCGTATACTTAATTTTATATATCATTTACAGTGTCCTTTTAATCAAAGCATCTGAGGATTGTGTTATTTTTTCAATATTTTTCATTTCCACAGAAGTAATATGTAGAGAAAAATATGAGGTTTCCATTGTAAATATCTCTGAAGCCTGTCCAGTACTCTTTTTTTTGTGTGATTAATATCATATTTTTTAAATGTAGCCCTTTGATAGACGTCTAACGTTTTTTTATTTTCATTATTAAGGGACGTAAAAATATCTTGAAGAATCCAACATTATTAGCGATCACCAATATGGCTTTCGTAAACATAGACCAACTTATCTTCTGACTTATGTAACACATGTTTGGAACAACGCAATTGAACACTTTGGGGAATCTCGAGCGGTTGCTCTTGACATATCCAAAGCATTCGACCGTGTTTGGCACGATGGGCTGTTGGCTAAGCTACGTTCTTGTGGTATGTCTGAGGTGTTCTGTTTGTGGCTCTCATGTTTCCTCAGTGAGCGTTCTTTACGAGTGGCGGTCGACGGATTTCTTTCTAACACCTTCACTGTCAATACCGGTGTGCCCCAGGGCTCCATACTATCTCCTACTCTCTTTCTCATTTACATTAACGATCTGCTGGAAAAGACCGGAAATCCAGTCTACAGCTTTACAGATGACAGTACACTTATCTCTTCATTCACTTTGAACGTTCGGACATCGGCTGCTCAGGCGAGTGTCCGCAGACAGCGGGAAGTTGTTCAACTTAACAAAGATCTGGAAAAAATTCTATCTTGGGGTGACAGTAGCCAAGTGGAATTTAACGCTAAAAAAACCCAGGCGGCAGTTTTTTCTAAAAAAGTGGGAGCAAATATGTTCTGGCATGAACATGTCGCAGGCATAGCAAAGAGAGCTTCTCAAAAGTTGGAAATATTATTTCGAACCAGAAAGCTTTACACTCCACAACAAGTGTTAATTCTTTACAAAGCCAAATTCAACCAACTATGGAATACTGCTCCCATGTTTGGTGCTCCACTCCCAAACATACACTGTATTTGTTGGATTCTATTCAGAGAAGAGCTGTTCATCTGATTGGAGACCCGGAACTGACCCGCGGCCTTGATTTGGAACATCGAAGAACGGTTGGCGACTTGAGCCTATTCTACAAGTATTTTCATGGAAAGTGTTCGGAGGATGTGGCCCGTTTAATTCCTCCCAGAGCGGTGCATGTTAGAAATACGCGTCGTGCTGATACTTCACATCCGCATGAGGTTCAGCTTGTTACTTCTCGTACAACGCTTTTCAAGCAGTCTTTTATATGGAGAACATTATCCCTTTGGAATAATTTGCCCAGGACTGTGTTTCTCAGCGATTACAATTTACAGCAATTCAAGAACAACGTGAATCGCTTTTTCCGCACACGTGTCGCTCCTGTAGCGCTTTAGGGACCTCCCTGCAGCACGTGTGCTAGACCCATAAAAAAAACGTGAAAAAAAAGCTAATGAAAGTTCTCCAGCCAAGAATAATAAATTGTAAAATTCTTGACCTACGTATAAATTTTAAAAACACATCATTTATATCATTCTTGCTGGAAACAGGTTAGGTATATAAAACAGCTTCTCATTAAAAAAAGTTTATCATATTTTCTTAAATTGTAATATAATTTAACATAAGAAAGAGGATACCTTTCTCATAATTGAATTAGGAGAAATAAAAAAATATATAAATACTATAAGTTTTAATAGAACTAATGAAGAATTAATAGAAATATGTTTAACTTTATAATAATAGCAAAACAACAGAAGTTACATGCTTGATTAGCAAACCCTCTTCACGGACGACGGCGGCGTCAAACTGGCTAACGTGAGGACAGGTGTTTCCAGAAGGAGATGTCTTCTTACTAGCTATAGACGACTAGGTAATTTCAACCAAAACAGTTTAAAATGCATTCTGCGCAGAATCCTTAATCTAGCCAACCTAAATAAGAACACCTAGGAGACAAATACCATGAGAAGACTGTCAACACAATAAAAAACAAAGGAAGATGAACAGCCTTCAAATGATTGCCATAATTCCATCATAAATGGGTGATACCGGGCTTATTTTATATACCCTCAATCGATTGCCTATCATTGGAAAACCATGCATAACAAAATCGTCAATAAAATAGATTTACTATAATTTCAGACCGATATATAAACTTTAAGGTACATCACTAATACTGGTTGTGATAAAGCTATCTATGTGAAACATTATAAAAATACCTTTGGCGCTTTTACGTAAGCATTTCTTAAGTATTCAAACTGTTTCGCATCAAACAGAAAACAAAATATTACCTGTGGTAGTTATCACTTTTTTCTGGTCCATGTGTTGTTAAATTGGCTTTAATTTACTCCCAGTGATGAGGCGTGGTGCACAGTTTATAATTTTTCCTTAATCTTGTTGCTCTACTCACGGATAAACCAAGAAAGTCGTTACTGAAACTTCTTTTCGAAATATAAGATAAATTTCCCTTTCTTTTTTTATATCCTCTTAATTATTTGGTATTATTCATTTTTCTTTTTCTTACTCATTCTTAACAGCCTACTAATGACACACACACACACACACACACACACACACACACACACACACACACACACACACACACACACACACACACACACACACACACACACACACACACACACACACACACACACACACACACACACACACACACACACACACACACATATATATATATATATATATATATATATATATATATATATATATATATATATATATATTCCAATCGAGAACCTAGTACTCAATCCGTACTTAGCAAAACATTAAAAGGATTTAGACAGTCAGGTCATGTTAAGGATCGTTTTAATTCTGGACCTCCATAAGTTAAAACAAGCGATGATAAAAAGTTATGTTTTATTGGAAATTACAGAATATCCCCATACAGCCACTCGTCAGCTTTACCTAGACCACAACATAAGTCGTATACTGAATGAAGAAAAATTACATCCATACAAATCCATTCTATTGCAAGAATTATCTGAAGATGACTACGAAAGACGCGTTAAATTTTGCGAGGTCATGATGATCCTAACCTAATTCATAATATTGTGTTTTCTGACGAGGACACATTTTGTCTTAACAGAAGAGTTAATAAGTATCACTGCCGGTACTAGTCTACTGAGAATCCCCACTGGATAATCGACAGTCATTCTTAAAGGCCACAAAAGACAAACGTGTGGGCAGTGATTCGTGGACGTCATATCATTGGTCCTTTTTTTATCGACGAAAATCTTACAGGACAGCGGCATTTACAGTTACTCCAAGAACAAGTTATTCCAACTTATGCAGGTCTTTATCCCGATGAAAATAATTTACCCCCAACAGGAATCTGTGGTATCAACAGAACGGAGCACCTCCTCACTATGAAATCGCATCATATTTGGACGCGATTTTTCCTAATCGATGAATAGGCAAAAGAGGTGCTGTAGAATGGCCCGCAAGAAGTCCCGAGTTTACGCCACTCGATTTTTTTATGGGGTTGTTTGAAAACGAAAGTTTACCTAAGTCGACCTGAAACTGTAGAAGATTTACGACAAAAAATTCAATACGAAGTAGTACAGATCTCCTCGGATTCTCTGCAAAACTCTGTTCAGGCTGTTTATGACAGATTGGGTCATTGCCTCGCTGTTAACGGTAGTCATTTTGAGCAGCTGTTATCTTAAAAATAAACTTAGAGTATTTATTAATAGCTTTTTGCCTTTTTTTTTATTTTAAATTTCAAACGACATGATTCCAAAACAGTTCAATTTAGACATATGGTATGTTAGACAAATAATATCTAGAATTTTTAGTAGGACTCAAAAATAAAATAATATGCAGGGCTTTCCATTTTAAAAAAAATCAAGATGGCGTAATTTCTTCGAACTAACGCAAAACATTTTATTGTCAACGTCAGCATGTGTGCAGTATAACACCCTGTAACTTTTATTTAAACATTTTTTTGATACACTTATTAATAAATGCTATGGAATCATTATTCCATACATATGGGGCATCCTATATATGTATATATATGCATGTAAATATGTATATAGATTTTTGATAATACAGCTTTTTACATGCTACCTTAATATTTTAAAGATTGAACAACAAGATTCTCTAACTTTCGGAATTTTTGGCATCCATTAACTCGATGCAATTTTTACGCGTTGATCTTGTAGTTGCGACGTAGATTCTTGGTTGTCTGTAGAACCATGAATATTTTTATTTAGTGAGTCGTAGTCATGAACCCAACGCGCTTTTAACTAGACATAGTTATAACCAAACAGCTTGATTTTGACCCAAACAACCGTAATGTGGTTGCAACCTGAACAGTCCTCAGGTAGTTATAACCCAAACGCTCCTAAAGTGCTTGCGAGTCAAACAAATCTAATGTAGTTTCTTTGTAAGAAGCATACCACATAATTAGTTGCAGAAAATTTCAAAATATCTGAAATTTCTAACCTTGAAAATCAAATACTTTCGCCAGATTTTTAGCTTATCAAGGCAAAAAGCCTAGCTAGGCTCTTTCTCTGTAGAAATATTAGCCAAACATAAACTATATTTTTACATTACAAAATATAAAACTGCAAATTCAACTCGGATTAAGTTCTTGTCACTGCAACATGATTCGGGAGAAAGAGAAGATCGTATTGTCCGATTGTTATAGGATAGAGCGAAATCCCATCCACTATTAGAATTTCTGACTGAACGGAATTTTACGAAATTATTCTAAAAGATACCTGTAGATGTGATATTTTATAGTTTCCTTTATTACTGGCAGTTTTTTCGGTAAATATCCTAAGCATTGGAAAGATGACTGTTTCGACGTACGATTGATCATACTCGAGGCTTTCTTTTTCGAAATCGTTCCATATCGGCAGAATAGTTCACTTGGTCCGATGTGTCATCCTTAAATTCTTCGTTTTTATCAGGCTTTTGCTTTGTTTAAAAGAAAATTGACATTATTTATTGCTTTAAAAAGTAGTTTTTCCAATATGTAACACCTATGCAGTGTCATCAATACGAGTAAGTTAATTTATTAAAAAATATAATTTATAATAAACTAAATATCTGTGGATCGGTGGAGAACAGGGAAGCCTTATTTTAAATGATGGTCAAGTGATTGGTGTGTATAATCATTATATCTCTCTAGGAAGAAGAATAGATAGGAAAGGTAGAACAAAACAAAAAATAGAATATAGAATCAGTAAAGGAAAAGCCTTCATACCAAACCTCAATTCCGTTCTTCGGTCAAAAACCACTTCAAAAGAAAAGCACTACATCTACAATGCGATTTTTAAAAGCATTGTACTCAACAGCTGCGAAGCATTTCAGGTGTTTAGAAATGGACTACTGGCGTAGATCGGCTGGTGCATCAAGAATGGACAGAATCAAAAATAATAAAATAAGAGAAATCATGAAGTTAACAAGAACAGTAATATATGATGTCCAACAAAAACAATTTGTCTGGTACGGGCACATAGGAAGAATGACAGAACAGCATATCCCAAGACTAAGTTTAAATAAAATGGACACCTCTAGAAAGAAAAAAAAGGGGAAGGCCGAAAGCAACCTGGATTGGCGGAATGCAGAAAGACATGTCGCCCGGGATATTGGATAGAAAAAAGAGGTTGGCGACTGGGAAGTGGAATATGTAGAATGTTGTGAAGTCGAATATGATGATGATAATTAATAATTGAGGTTATGTTTACTTTGTTTATGATGAAATAAATTTTTTAACAAGCAAAAATTTTGGTACAAATTAGGCATCTGCTTGTTACTATAATTAACTAAAAGCTAATATTTTTATTGGTAACCAAATTAGTATTTTTTTTAAATGATACAATACTCATAATTGCTTAAATTAACATGTTTTAACATACAGTACAAAATGCCTTACCGTTAAATTATGAGAAATAAAGATATCTTCAATATTTTGTATTAAAATGCAACTAACCATAATTAAACGTAAATTTTCTTGTTATTTACTAGTCGATTTAACGCACAAGTCTGAGCCGTCGCTAAGATTGCCAATTTAATTAGTTCCAGGCTGTCCCAACTATTTCTACCGATAATTCACGTCAACTGCGTTTGGAGAAAATTTGTGGTTATGGATCGACTGATAAAATAATATGAAATAAAAGTGTATAGAGAAGTAGAAAAGTAGTTTTGATATACAGAAATTAGAAACTATATCTTAGAATCAATTTGTTGTTAAGATAGTTGAAGTTGTTCTAACTTTCTCAATAGCTTCTTTTTACTGTATGTACCAAGTAAATAAAAACAAAGAAAACAAAATGGAAATATTAATAAATATATAATAAATAAAAATGATTACTAATAAAGATTCATTGTAAATTAATTTCGATGAGAATTTTCTTTAATCTATATATATATATATATATATATATATATATATATATATATATATATATATATATATATATATATATGTATATATACACATTTGATTTTCTCGAAGTTTAGTGACACGATGATTTGATGTTATGTGTTTGAAAACGAAAAGGTTTGTTGTTTTGTTATTCGTAGTTTTAGGATTTTTTCATTCGTTCTGTAGGCACATTGTAGATACTTTGTTGGTGTCGATAGTCAATGTCAAACCATTTATTTATTGTTATTAGTGTATTTTTGGTCAATAAGTACCTAATGATGTGAGATTCATTTAGGCAACAAATATTATTTTAGTAGTTCCTTAATTTACCTGCTTCATTTAGTTTCGAGTTCCCTGCTATTTACTAAGCTTGTTCTGAAATATCTACTAAAAATTGTGCGCAATTATTGAATTTACTTTCACAATTTTTACGTAGTTAATTTCAGTTCGAGGTATATGGTGCAATTATTTAAACATTATTAAGTAGTTTTTTAATGTACCGTACGAAACCCGATACTCGATTTTCTCCGAAACTATTTGATACAGAAAGTTGAAGTTTAGATCAAATACAGGAACTGATGACCCAAGAGCCTTGTAGTTTTGAAAGTTAAATTTTTACTTAAGGGGTTAGTTTTGGAGGGTGAAATCGAAAGTAAAGCGGGTTATCGAGTGGCGTGTCAACTGAAAGCTTGTAAAGAGATATATGGAAAAATAAAATTATTCGAGAAGATTATATTTTTATGACCCATGACTGATCGGGATAATATACTAAACATAGAGTTGGGTCTAGTACAAATTAGTACTTCTTGTGAATTAATATAATAAATAGTAACAAGAAAATAGTAGGTTGTCAAAATTTACTTGACCCGAATTATTACTAATGATGAATTATGTTTTGTTAATTATAAAGATATACCTAAAATAAAGTTTTAAGTACAACTCAATGAGATGTTCAGTGCGTAAATTTACTTTCAATTTATTTAAGTTGCTACATAGGCCACTCTACCAAATTATAATACAAGCTCGTTAATAACTCATAGATTCTTTTATTATTTAGTCGTAACTTCGAGAGACAACATTGCTCAGATTGTTAATTTAATTAGACTTCCCAAACAGTTTCGGCCGATAATTCATCTCAAATGTTCCGCATTCTGCGACAACTTGTGGTTGGAGAGACTGACTGATATCCCAATATTAAATGGAAGTGTATAGAAAAGTAGTAAAGTTTTGGTATATAGAAGTCATAAAATGTATTATAAAATAAGTTTGACACTAAAGCATAGTGGAAGTTGTTCAAACTTTCTTAATAGCTTTGTCCGTGTTAATACACTAAAACGTGGCTCTTATAACTGAGCAGTTTCGATCATTTTAATCCCAGATTAAATTTTGCAGTGTTCTTATTAAAATGAAAATTTTTTCTACCAGTTTTATATATATATAAGTACTAAAATTTCACGATTTCCATGTAGGTTGACCTAGCAACATTAACTAGTTAGCAGAAATAATTTAGTACATTCCTAGGGGAATGTTTTTTTATTAGACTAATGGTTCTACAGTTTTGCATATAGCGACGACAAAAAATTAATGAAGATTTATGTCTAGCAAATACCGGAAACGCATAGCATTTTTTTATATTTGACCTGAACTAACCTGAACTAACCTGAACTAACCTGAACTAACCTGACTTATGTAACACATGTTTGAAACAAGGCAATTGAACACTTTGGAGAATCTCGAGCGGTTGCTCTTGACATATCCAAGGCATTCGACCGTGTTTGGCACGATGGACTGTTGGCTAAGCTACGCTCTTGTGGTATGTCTGAAAAGTTCTGTTTGTGGGTCTCATGTTTCCTCAGAGAGCGTTCTTTACGAGTGGCGGCCGACGGATCTCTTTCTAACACCTTCACTATCAACGCCGGTGTGCCCCAAGGCTCCATACTGTCTCCTACTCTTTTTCTCATTTACATTAACGAACTGCTGGAAAAGACCGGGAATCCAATATACAGCTTTGCAGATGACAGTACGCTTACCTCTTCATTCACTTTAAAACGCTCGGACATCTGCTACTCAGGCGAATATCCGCAGACAGCAGGAGGTCGTTCAACTTAACAAAGACCTGGAAGAAATTCTATCTTGGTGTAACAGTAACCAAGTAGAATTTAACGCTACAAAAATCCAGGCGGCAATTTTTTCTAAACAAGTTAACGTTGCTGAAACCGACATAGTCATGTTGGGGCACTCCATTCCCCTAGCATCCTCACTCAATTTGTTGGGCGTTAATTTGGGAGCAAATATATCCTGGCATGAACATGTTACAGGCATAGCAAGGAGAGCTTCTCAAAAATTGGGATTATTATTTCGAACCAGAAAGCTTTACACTCCACAACAACTGTAAATTCTTTACAAAGTTCAAATTCGACCAACTATGGAATACTGCTCCCATGTTTGGGGCTCCGCTCCCAAACATACACTGCATTTGTTGGATTCTGTTCAGAGAAGGGCTGTTCGTCTGATTGGAGACCCGGAACTGACCGGCGGCCTTGATTCGCTGGAACATCGAAGAACGGTTGGCGACTTGATTCTGTTCTACAAGTATTTTCATGGCAAGTGTGCGAAGGATGAAGTTCGCTTAATTCTTCCCAGACCGGTGCATGTTACAAATACACGTCGCGCTAATACTTCACATCCGTATGAGGTTCAACTTGTTACTCCGCGTACAACGCTTTTCAAGCAGTCTTTTATATAGAGAACATCATCCGTTTGAAATAATTTGCCCAGGGCTGTGTTTCCTATCAAGTACAACTTACAGCGATTCAAGAACAACGTTAATCGCTTTTTCCGCACACATGCCGCTCCTGTAGCGCTTTAGGGACTTCCCTGCAGTATCTATGCTAGAACCATAAAAAAAAGTGTCCCGTACGGGGATTGCTTTTAAAATAAAATAAAATCCCTACCTAGGCTAAATTAATTAGGTCCCTGACAATATAAGATCCACTATGTATTTTCACCTTTTTTCTTAGTAAATAATGTATAATAGTTATAGCATCTTATCCACCTGATAGCCAATAAATCATTCTAATTCAATCTAGAATCTTGTTAAAAAAGTGTAAAACAAATATTAACCACCTAAATATTTGTTTAATTATAAACAAACAAAATAAAATTATTTTCTCTCGGTACCAATCCGTGTATGTACTGAGAAGTATATTAAAAAACCTCCACCATACTGTCAAGCAACATAGTTTTTATAATTTTTGCTATACCAGATAAATTATCAAATGTAATGCACTCATGATAATTTTGGTTCAATCTACACCTTATGGAGAATATTCCAGAATTTGTTCAAAATTTTCTGATCGATACTTATCGAGATAGGTGGGTGCAGCGATTTTTGGCAATTTTTTTCAAATATTACAAAGAAGAGTGTGAGCAATTATTACATCATATATGTTTTTTAACTCGTGTTTTCACAAGCTTTCATTTGACATCCCACTCGATGACCTGATAATTTTTTTTTTACATTCGATTTCACCCCCAAGTCAAAATTTTACTTTCAAACTACCCGGCTCTCATTGGGCAATCAATTCATATATTTGTGCCAAATTGCAACTTTCTGTGTGAAATAGTTTCGGGAAAATTAGGTGTGACAGACGGACACCGAAGTGATCCCATAAATGTTCCGTAAGAAACACTAAAACAACAGACTTCAGGTATTTTAAAAGGGACTAATTAATACGCAATAAAAAAATAAAATAAAACTACTTATAACACGGGAGCACCCGCTTTATGCACAGGAGTCTATCAGGTCTATCTTTAATTACACATATACAGGGAGAACCAGGAAAACAGCTGAAATTAAGATATCACTAATCAATAATTAGATATTTTATCACTTTCTGTCGTAAATCTTTAAAAATTTATTAAATATATTCCGAATATTATGATTTTCAATATCTCATTAACAAGATAACGTTAATTGAGAGTAGATGCTGTTCCACTAATTTTTCAAATAAAAAGTCTATAAGAGCTAGGTTAAAACGATAGGGAAGTAGCCAGTACTCTCAATAAAGTCTCTGATCATCACCTTGATGCAGAGGCGTATCTACAATTTTCATTTTCTGCAGTAAGTAACCAGACCTGGCTTTATTAATAGAGAAATAATAGTGTCGGTTATGAGAGGCGGCCATAGCGTAGTGAGTAAAGTGTTTGCTTTTCTACGCCGGCAACCTGGGTTCGTATCTCGGATCGGGAAAATAAAAAATGAGTTTGTCTTGAGTTTGTTGGTAAGTCAATATTCATTTTTATAATAGAGTAATGTTAATAGAACTAATGATATTATAATCTAGGTGCTTTTATTGACAGCCTGCATAATAAGAGTGTTCTGTTGCCAATTTTCTTTGATATCGGTATAACTTTAACGCATATAAAAGTTACTTGCTAACTTCTAAGAATTTTTAAATAGATTAATTGTTGTTTATATAATAGCTTGAAGCAATGAAGAGTCACTTAGAGTTATTATAAAATTAAAGAAATATTTTTAATTTAAACGTTGGAAGAAGTAAGAATTTATTTTATACAAAATAAGACTCTATCTGCATATTCCAGTAACCCAGCAGTATGTTTATAAAAATTGATCTTTTTTTACACCTAATAAAACAGTATACCCCTACTCATGCCTTATTTTGGAATACCAATCAACAACAAGCTATAAGAAGATAATCCAAAATATAATGTTGACAGATTTCAGCAAGCAAAGGGTGCCACTCACTCTGACTTCCCTACTTTTTCCAATAGCGGCCACCAACAAGTTGGCGCCAGCAGTTCTTCGTTACATACATATTAAATACGGTATAACAAATAGGAGTAATTTCAAAGATTCAAATTTTAGGATATATGGTCTATAATGGTCATTCACATGTCCTGGCAAACCTTAACATCTATCATATTTGGATATTTCTACTGCACGCCTAAAAAATTATGTCACTTTAGTGGTTAAGTATTTACATTATCGTTCCCGTGCTTTCGATGTTTTAAATGTGATGGGGTATCTTCTATTTATTGCTAATAGTTTTCAAATTTCAGAGTCTTTAATTACTGTAAACTGTCAGGGAAGAAACAAAAATAAATACTAAAAAATTGAGAATAAAAATAGAATATTCCTTATGATCTTCTGTGTATTTAATGTTGCTTCTATTTAACAACTAGTAATGAAAAATTAATAAACAAGAAACAAAAGAAACTTACTTTTCGATTAATATACCTCAAAATAAAATCCACGGAACAACATACATACATAACAATATCCTACCATGGCACGCTATATGAAAAATTGGCCAATATTTTATCAAAACATAATTTGAAAATTGCGTTCAAATCGCAAAATACCCTTTACACTGCCAAAGATAAGACGGACATATTTCAAAATCTGGTGTTTATAAGTTCAACTGCTCGGATTGTAACAGTATATATATATATATATATTGGGCAAAAACCAGCTATGCAGCGCATTTTAGATCATATAGACTACAAAAAACAGATTCTTTATTTGCAAACCACTGTACAGAAAATCAACACCCCTTTCCTGATTTACATAAAACCGAAATTTTACATTATGCAGAGAAAGATTTTAAATTAAATATCTTAGAATCATTACAAATTTATAAATATCCGAAAAACTAAAACTGTAATCTGTTCAATGATGAACTAGACCTTTTCTATTGACCGCTACTTACCGTCATAAAACCATAAAATTACTACCTACCACTTAAGATTAATTATATTAATCCTAGAATTAAAAATAAGAATGTTTTATGCCTATCACCTAAGTTTAATTTCAGTATGATTTGTCTATGTAACTCAGTTTAGTACATAAGCTTGATAATGACCGCATAGGTCGAAACTGCCGTCGCAAAATTTTGCAATATAGTAATAATACATAATAAGTGTTTCATTTCTACTCGTCAAAAAGAAAAAATCAATAATTTATTTTGTAACAAATCATTCGAAGAAACTGTCGTATAGCGAAACATGTCATGGTGTTAAAAATAAAAATTCAGTAGCAATTTAAGTAGTGTTTTACTTTTTTACAAAACTTTAGTTATGGATTTCCCCAAGTATCAATCGAAATAATTTATTCAGTCGATGTCATCCCATGTTACATCAAAAAGCAGTTCATAATTAAAGCTGAATTTGCAAATACATTCCACAAACTTGAACTTTTTAAATTATGCCCTTTGGATATTTACTTTATTATAATATATTTTAAATTAATAGATATTTTAATTCCTAAAAATAATAATTAATTAGAATTTGATACATATATAAAAAGATGCAAATGATCTTGTAACGTGAAGAATTAAAAAAATTGGAATCTTCTTCTTCTTTCGACTTATAGCTAGCACTATTGCCTATTTTCTTTCTTCCTTGATCTATATATCGTCACTTCATCTCTTTCTTAGACGTCCCATTGATCTTCTTCCATTCGGCGACTTGTTCCTTGCTATCCGTACTATCCTGTGGTTTGCCATTCTTCCTATGTATCGATTCCGTTACATTTTTCTTCCTCTTATCCACTGGTTGATATTCTCTATATTACATGTGCGTCTTATGTCTTCACTTCTTTCTTTATCCCTCAGTGTCTTATTTGTACATCTTCTAAGTATTTTTATTTCAGTTGATTCCAGTATCCTCTGTGTTAAACTTGTATCCGGTCTTGTTTCAAATGTGTAACTTACTGGTCGAATCACGCTCTTGTATATTCTTGTTTTGGTCTCGACGGAGAGAAATTTATTTCTAAATATGGTATCACTGAGGCATCTATGCCTCTATGCTACCCTATTAGACTTGTCGACTTGATGTTTTATTTCTTCCTCGAAAACGTGCCACTCGCAACGTAGGTGCAAATTCATTGTTAGACGAACGGATTGAAACCCGAAATTCTCATGTATTACATTCCATCCGTGAAAACCTCTATTGTAACATATATATACATACATACATATAAATTTTGCGAAACTTTTTTGAAAGGAAAACGCATTTTGTCAACCTTAATGCGCATTTAACGTGAGCATTGAGAAAAGCTGAACGACAAGAAATGGAAGGAAACACCTTCATAATCCCTTAATTGACATCAGAAGTCTAACGGGGAGCTGCTGAAAAGGAAAAAAAAAAACGATTGAGAAGAAAAAATGGATGCGACCTCTAAATACAAATATTTTTTTCTAAAAATTTAGGGACTTCATTTTTTCATAGGATTGAACATTTTGCGGAGGTAGGACCAAAGAAATTTAAAAAAAATATATGTTTATATTTATATATGTTCTTTTCAGGGTTTCATTATGAAATGTAAAAATTGTCCAAATAAAATCTATCCCTTAAAGGCCTGTTTAGTGTTGATTTGACTGAAGCCAACCTTCGTTGTTGGATAATATAAATAGGCTAGTTTTATAATCTTAGGTCTAGTCAATCTTCGCTTCTGATGATGCTTATTTAGCGAAGGAGTTTAAATTTTGAAAAGGAAAGTTAGTTAGATACTACTTTTGATCAGTATTTAACACTATTTTCAGGTAAGGTCTTCCAAGAAATTATATTATTATGTTTGATGCCATGTTATAAATGATATAAAATTGTTTATTGGAAAAGTTCCAAAATTTAAAAAGAAAAACGAAATATGTTATCAAATACGTAATCTTACAGGTTAATTAGAAAATTATATTAAATATCTCTTGACGAAACGCCCAGTGTGACAAAACAAAAATGTATGCATAAAAATAATTGCAGCTAAACTCATTAAACGTGCTTAGAAATTTTATGTCCTCGTGAGGTTAAACTAAACATTACAATAGCGATTTACTTTTGGTTACAACCATTTCCAACTGAAACTTCTAGAAAATCGTGGTTTTATACTGAGGTGAACGAGGCGATAAAGACTTTTTATTCGGTTATGTATACATGGTTTCTATCTTTAATAGTAATAGAACCGTCGGGATCACGGTTTTGTTTCAAGTAATGTTACTTAAAAATTTTGTGGAAAATGGGCAGTCACAGAAATGAAATCTTTCGTCATAATAGATACACACGTTCGTAGGTTTATAGAGAGTGATTCAGACTTGCTGGTCTATTAGAAGTATCTAAAAAGTGACAAATTTAGGCTAGGGAAGGGTAATTCAAAATAAATAAAATTTCGAGTCAATTTTAAATAAACGATTGAATGCATCCTAACAGGAACAACCAAACAATTACGATCTATAGTAGGAATAGAGCATTTAAAAACATACTTTTATTCTAATAATGATGATAATAATAATAAAAAATAGCCACCAAAACCATCATAAGAAACTCCGAGAGGTTGCTCTAAGATATCTACAACAAAACTGGTCGAAACTTTATATGTTTTCATTAATTGAAGACTTCAATAACTATTATAATTATATGAGGAAAAGCGAGCCTAGAGAAAGTTGCCCTCTCGGAAACCCAAAATAACAACTTTCATATCTTCTCAAAACAGCAAAGAACAAGAGATACAAAAATAACGCTTAGGGACAGACCAACAATAATAAGTGCAGGCAAACACACCGAAACTATTTACCTTCTACTAACAGGCAACCCAATATAGGGACACCTTGAGCTTCTGACACCACAGAACATTGAAAACACCCCAAACAACAGTAAACCACTAAAAGAAGACCGAGCAAAAGAAAATGGATCTGCCAAAAGTGTCGTGCCGACGAGTAAGCTGACACCCACCAAGGTGGGAAAATCAGGGCAACGCATCAGTTGTACCACCGAAATCAACGAACACATCATGCGTTGCTATAACAGAATCACAAAACATGACAAAAAAATTACTAAGAAAAAAAATTACTCGCCCCCCTGGACCCACCGAAATCAATCCCAAACACAACCGATACAGATGCGGGACAAACACAACTACCAGAGTCAAACCAAGCCAAGGATAACATGCAACTACCAAGGCTAACAGATGAAATGAACAGAACAGTGATGCGCTGTTACTACACCGCCACCAAACTCGAAAACAAGCTCTACAATATCCATACGGATAAAACAGCCCCCACCAATAGACCCGATATTCCTTTTCAATTCAAAAAAGGGAAAGTCACCTATCTAATTGACATAGCTGTCCCCAACGCCACAAACATCCAAACGAAATACACAGAAAAAATCTTCAAATACACAGACCTTGCAAAAGAAATAAAAAGGCTATGGAAACAAGAAAAAGTCATCGTAGTCCCCCTCGTCATATCAGCTAAAGGCCTTACAACAACAACCTTCACACCACACTTAGTACAATTAGGACTCAACATAAACATACACAAAAACATTCAGAAGTCAGTGATATTGAAAACTTGTAACATTGTTAGGGCATTCCTTAATAGACAATGGTAATAGTCTTTGTGCTGACTTGGCTTAAGCCCGTCAGCCAACCATGGAACCACATTGACCAAATATGAGAAAGAAGAATAAAAATAATATCTAGTGACTCCGGCTTGGAAAAATCAGGAACCGTAAATCTCTGCGAAGTAAGACGGTTCGGCTAGTGAACTTCAAGGGTTCCCGACTACCATCAGTGATCCACATCGACCAAATCATTCCAACAGTCCATGTAACATGGAAAACGTTGAAAGACAATGGGTCAACATCCCATCGTTGTTACGAGAAATAATGAAACAGATTCTTATGACAACCCATTTCAATCTGATGGAGATAAGGTGGAGGAGCTGGAAGACGGATGATCTTATATGACGACCCTGGCAATCCACAATGACGCCTTAAGGGGACTAATAGACTCAGAAATGAGTATACAAGTCATACTGCTACTAAAAACCATTCCACTAAGCAATGATATTTGACTATACTAACGAAAGATCAAAATATGTGGAGAAATATATAAAGCCACAGTACCCCGCAAATGCTAATGAACGTCTTCTGGGTGAACTTTTAGAAATGTATTGATTGGGGTACTAAACAACGCCGTCTATCGCTTTACCTCAGAATAAATGTTAAGCCAAAAGCATACTGTGGTAAGCAATAGAGTAAAAGAAAATAAAAAACGTATAGAACAGACCCCAGTGCAGAAAATAGCTTAGTAACATCTCCATACTCATCACAACATTTTTAAATAATCATTAATCACCATCAATCAACAATGTCTTGAAAGAATATGAGCTCTAGTGCAGGCTGAGAAACGAATAAAATATATTGTCAATAATAAGATTTTCTTCACCCAACTACCTCGCTTACTTAAGGAAAAAATACCTAAAGTTAAAACACTTCCACCCCTAGAACTAGTAAATACTCTCTGGAATGACATTTATGACCTATATATTATGAGTCTAGTATTTTTTTTTCGAAATATTGACCTGTATATATTTATAATATATAATGAATAATAACTAGAGACCTGATTATATGCATTTGCATATTTTCATATGCATTTGCATATTTAGATCATTCTCACCGATTATTGCATATTTTACCGAAAATCTAGTAATGATACATATTTTAACTATATTTACAATATTTCTCGGTATTACTAGGCAATTGAATTGCTCAGGGTATTGTTAATGTCGCCGTCTGGAACCGATCTTATCGCCGGGACATTACCTGCAATAGTCTAATCATCGATTAGGTTATAGTGCCAAGGGAATACCCAAAATTACGACGGTATTTTATTCCTTTGTTTCTTGGTCGGGATATTAAGTGATAAGTAGTTAGAATATTTGTCTGAGCGTGGATCAAGACCATTAAATGTGGACCCTCCTACTCTAGATTGCTTCCGAACTTACTGTACACAGTTCCAAACATAAAAAGAAGTTAGGCAGGCAATCACAAAGGAAGAGGTCTTCAAATACAACCAAAGGCACGAAGATCTGATACGTTCTCTAGCATCCACGAACATCTATCTAGATTACGTAATATCTGACTGAATGAGGGACAACAAATTCTTGAGTAGTTTAGCGACGGCAGAACGGTGCTTATACAAAAAAAGGCGATTTTACTCCCAAAACACCCAACTTCTTCAACTTTTTCTTATAAAAAAAATATTCACTAGTATTATCCATAACAGGTTACTCAGCACAATTGAACCCGTAGTGTAGGAAAAAAATGATCTGAAGGTTTGTAAGGAAAAACTCCTGATTGATAAATGTATTACACAGGAATCCATGCAATACAACATACAACTGCCCTTAGCACAGATTGATTATCGAAAAGCATTTGACACAAAACCTCACGAATTGATGCTACTTGGCGTTTCACAACATCGCATGCAGGATACGGCAACTAATAAAATCGTCCCCCGCAAATAGTATAAGAAACGGCTAAAAACATCTGGTAGTCAGAAATCATAGAACGTAATAAAGTTGCTTCTACC
The DNA here is from genome assembly GCA_019049505.1 of Pachyrhynchus sulphureomaculatus. Lineage (NCBI taxonomy): Eukaryota > Metazoa > Arthropoda > Insecta > Coleoptera > Curculionidae > Pachyrhynchus > Pachyrhynchus sulphureomaculatus. The sequence continues at coordinate 146,607,918 of CM032446.1, read as the reverse complement.
AATATTATGGTTGTACCGGTACTTTTGCATTCCTTTAAATTAGTGAAATGGACAACACAAACTGCAAGATCTGGATTTTAGCCCACGAAAAATTATGCATACGACTTAAAGTCATTATCTTCGCTCCTTTGTTTTTTGAATACATCCTTTACAACATCAAGGTGGAGGAGGACTTTTAAGCTCAGAGTGTCTGCCTAATTGAATTGTGATGGAACTATGCAGGGTTGCGAAGAGTTCCGATTATTTTAAATGGAAAGAAGTGTCAGCTTAGGTGTTTAGGGCTCTGGAAGGCGCAGCGGAACAATTTGTTCGGACGGTAAGCTTCAGCGACGTCACTGAACAGTAAAATGGCGAAATTCTAGATTTAAAACTACCCAGACTTAAGATAGATATTAGAGCGTGGAAACAACAGCAGTTTCATAGGCTACATATATAAAAGCCTCAACATGGAGGGGTTTACAGAAACATCAATTCGCTACAGGAGTCGAGAAATCTTATTTCAACTTCCTTGTCGAGATGGTATGATTAATAACTTATTGTATAGCAACCGGTTTACCGAACTGAAGGACATTAAGTGTAGAGCATGCAGCAAAGAACCAGAATCGCTTATGCATTTACTTTAAGCTTTCCCTACATGATGATAAAACAACAAAAAATGTGTCATTTACTGAGTTAGCCGTTACTTGACGGAAATTCATTGTAAATTAACAAAATTAATCACTAATATGTTTCACAATTTCCACTTTATTATTTTTTTTTTTCCGTTACAATTATTTCAACATGACAATGTCTTCATCAGACGGAAGATATTCTAAACTAATTTAGAATATCTTCCATCGGAAAAAGATACTGTCGTGTTGAAACAATTGTAACGAAAAAAAATAATAAAGTGGAAATTGTGAAACATATTAATGTTAAGTTTTGTTAATTAACAAAAAAGGTTTTTGCAATGAAGTTTTGGGTGCGTCTAGAAACAAATATAGTAACGTTCTAAGTACAAAGATTTCGACTACGAACTGGAGACTTTGTTCCCATGACATTCAATAATAATTATGGTGCTAGTCCTAGGAGTTTTAAAAAGAAATAAGAACGCATTCCCAATTAACCTGAGGAAGATACCAGCTTACTGAATCTTGGCTGATTCACTTGAAATGAAGGTGCAGTAGATAATTATGCTTTGTTCTCTTAAATTGCTTAGGCAGATGAGTTTATTTCATGATCCTTAACCGAATGGACTTAAGGCGTGATGATCATTTTTCTGACCATACCTCGTGATAACTTATGTTGATCTGAGATACGAAATTTGTCGAATTCGATTTTTCTTTATTTTTCAGACAGTCATAATATTAATATTTAATACGCAAAGAACGCAATAGTTACAAAGAACAACTTATTATGTATTCGGTGATATATAATCAGACTTATACCAATTAAAATAATCATTATGCAGCCTATACAGAAAACAAGAAGGCTCTCGATTCAGTACAGTATGAGTGGTTCCTAGTAATAAAGGTCTAGAAAACTGACGTTGTATTGCAAACTTCTCAGAGCACAGCATATCAACGAGGAGAATGAAGAGTCAGATATGTGAGTGTGATCTCTTAAGACTCCTGTGGTTCTGTCTTGCACTGTCGAGCCAGCTAGACTTAACTAAATCCTGATTTCTAATTAAGACCAAGAAAGAGGAGGTAATGGTAAGATACAACGAATTGTACCAAGTACGCATACCTAATACTCCATCGGAGGCTGATACGGCACCTACTCGTACAAACTGACAGAGTTGTTGACACGACCAACACTTCAACGAAGGTACCGCAGTTTTCGAAGGTTCCCTCTCAGGCATATAATGTGAAACAAATAAGAACGGACGAAGGCTCATACTTCAGCGGACTACCCACTGTTCTCTTAATCGTCAATCAATCACGAGACGTCACAGATTATTAAGTATGCATGGTTAGTACAATTCGTTATATCTTACTATTATGTTCCTTAAGTACCTGGATAAGTACTAATAAAATTTGCTCTCTTGTTTGTCCATCCTAGTCCGACTGATGAGCCGTAATACAGCGAAACGCATCTTGGGAGGGATTGACGAATAAGAGAACAGTTGGTAAGCTGCCGAAATATGGGCATTCGTCCGTTTTCAGTTGTTTTACATTATATACCTGAGGGGGAACCCACGAAAGCTGCTCGATCTACATTGAAGTGTGGGCCGTGTCAACAACCCTGTCGGTTTGTAGTTGCCGGGTCAGCCTCCGATGGAGTATTAGGTATGGGTACTTAGTACAATTCGTTGTATCTTCCCAATATGTTTCGTAAGTACCCGGATAAGTATTAGTAAATTCTGTTCTCTTATTTGTCGATCCTAGAACCACTGATGAGCCTTGATACGTGACCGAATTAGAGAACAGTGGGTAGACTACTGAAATATTGGCCTTCGTCCATTTTCAGTCAGTAAATAATCTACCATGTATGAACGACTTCAAACTAATGACAGCATCTAAAAACTAGCTCAAATATCTACTGAAGATCCTGAAAGAGTTCACCAGAGATATAAGAATGTAATTCGGACTAGATAAATGCTTCAACCCATAGGAAGATAATGAGAATAATGAAGCAATGTGGGCAGAACAAGTCTAAGTACCTGGGAATGAAAAATTAGAACACTGTTCTTTAAATTACAGAAACACCATTTTTAAAGTACAACTGAAAGAACAATTCTCCCCCAATATCAAAGAGGTAGAAAACTAGTGGATCTAAGCAACTAGACCAAAAATAATAAAGCTGCATATATATTCTTCTTCTCTTTTTTTGTATTTTTTTATTTTATATTATATATATATATATATATATATATATATATATATATATATATATATATATATATATATATATATAGATATATATATATATATATATATATATATATATATATATATATATATATATATATATGTATATATATATATATATATATATATATATATATATATATATATATATATATATATATATATATATATATTCTCTTCTCTATACCGATGTATTCTTATTGTATGTATTTTTACCTAGTGTTTAGGCAGTACTTGTATTTTGTATTAATGAATTTTTATTTTTTATATTTGTTTTTTTTTTTATTTTTTTGTATATTGTATGCTTAGCTACTGGCTCGGTTGAGATGAGCAGTTCATAACTGGACTTTGCCGAGTTAAAAATAAAGACATTTTATTATTATTTCCCATAGCACGCCAAATCATTATTGCTACAACGGGCAATATGCAAAGGAGACGATTCTCTCACCACCAAACAGACCAACAGAAACTACAAGTATCGGTTGCGATACCTCTATATAGAATGACCAATGTAGATATGAAAATACACGATGCCATCTAGGATCCGATAACATATAATAAGCCCCCCTCAGAGTAACCCCTACAATATTTGAGTATGCATCATATCAATTTTATATAAATAGTAATTAAAATTTCTGTTAGAGAAGAGGGGAGTAAGGTGGAAGGAGGTAACAAGGCCAGCCCGGAATAGAGAAGGATGGAGGGAAATATGGAAGACTCCAACCTAACCCAACCCACTCACATCAGCCTACACCGAGAGATATCATGGCTAAGGATTAAGTTAAGTTAAAAATTTCGTAACACTTCTAGAAAGTATGCTATAATCAATACAATCAATAACTGGGAAAAGTTTATTCACCTTTATTTTGTCGACGACATTGTCTTAATAACAGACAGTATGCAAGAAGCACAAACTATGCTGCACATGCTTCAAGAAGCTTCAGGAAGGGTTGGTTTAAAAATCAATCTATCTAAGACTCAGTTTATGATAAATCTTTTATTGAACAACACTATAAAACTAAATAACGTGGAGATCGAGCAAGTACATCGATATAAATACTTAGGACATAAAGTCAATTTAGGACTACATCTTAAATGGAATTGGACTGGATATGTTGCAAGGTTTAAGGACGGACGATGGGCAAAAAAAATATAGAGTGGTAACCAAGATGCGAAGCCCATCGAAGTAGATGTAGACCACCAAGTCGGTGAACAGATGATTTGAAGAGAATGGCTGGAAATTGGGTACAAGTGGCCCAGAACAGAAAAAAGTGAGACTTGAGGGAGGCTTTCGTCCAGCAGTAGACGGTATAAGCTGATGACGATGACGATGACAGTGCTGAATTATAATTTAAAAAATAACTGTTTTCTGCTGTTCGTTTTCCTAAAAATAAATATTATTAAACCACAAACAAATTGCAAATTTAAAAATAGAACTTATTGTTTTTTTTCTTTGTATCATTCACCTCTCCATCTCGATAGGTGCTTTTAATCCTCCTACTATATCTCTATTGCGAAATATTTACGGGATATCATAATATCCAGTAACGTTGTTTAAGTGCCGAAACATGCATTTTGTATTTCACGGCACTTTTAAGATAACGCGGTCGTTTTAAACACATAACACCCAACAGATGGACGAAATCGAACCGGCGATCATTAGGTTACGATGCAAGATCTTAACTCACTAAGCTACCGAGGCTGGCGATATCGTATATATTATGAAATATTATCACCAATAAATACTTACTTACTTAAACACAAAATACTAATCAATCTAACTAGCCAAAAAAGAGACAGCATAACGCATAAGAAGCTCAATTAAGATTATATCATTGCATAGAACTAAGTTTACCAATTTCTCAATTAGAGGTGGTTGACACCCTTAGCAAGGGTTCAAGACGCTAAATTATATAAGTGCTTGTTAAAGTAGCTCAGGAGGTATACAATGCATTAAGCTTAAGGCGAGAGAAATTCTCTCCGTATATTTTTTAAATTTTGCTCTTTATATTTAAACTGTGCTTCCTAAGTGTCTTTCCTCCTTATCAAATGTCAATAAAAATTCATAACTAAATTTTCCAAATCAAAACTCTTCTGCGTGTAAAATTTGAATCAAATACGGATTAAGCATCAACTTTGCACTTATTATGTGTAGCTTCTGTAAATTGGAAACTTGTTGACATATCGAATTATTTCGTTGCTAACTTTAACATGCAAACTATTATCTGTCCAATTTCAGTCAACTGGTTTCGAAAGCTTCTGTTTACGTATATTACTGGTTTAAAAACATTTATAATTAAAAAGTGAATTACAAAAATACCAATATTAAATTATTACGGGAAAAATACAATGCATATTTTTCTAAAAAGTTGCTGTTGATTTCGCCACACCCCTCCTTTTTTTCAATAAACAAATAAAATCAACAGTTTGAATGTTGTAGCCGATATTTGAATAAATATTTTTACACTACTCGTTTAGGTAACGATAGTACATTTGTTCATGACTGTTTATGATATTATTATGTTACTTTCAATGTGAAAAATTGTTAGTTTAGTGTAGTGAATGTTTGTCTGGCGATAGAATCTTGGACTTATAGCTTGAAAACGAAAAACTTCAAGTTTAATTGGTTCCAGGAACGTTAGCAATTGCTTTTTAGTGTCCCGTAAGGAATACTCATAAGATCACTTCAGTGTCCGTCCGTCTGTCTGTCCGTCCGTTTGTCTGTCTGCCTGTCACACCCGATTTTCTTCCAAACTATTTGACACAGAAAGTTGAAATTTGGCACCAATATAGGAATTGATGGCATCATTACAGCCGTCTAGTTTTGAAAATTTTGACTTAAGGGGTTAGTTTTGGGGGGTGAATTTTTTTTTACCAGGTCATCGAGTGGGGCGTCAAATGAAAGGTTGTAAAAAACGGGTTCAAAAATATATATAATGTACTACTTGCGCACAATTCTTTTTGTATTATTTATAAAAAGTGCGAAAAAATCGCTGCCCCCCCACCTCAAAAAGTACTGATCAAAAAATTTGGAAAAAATTCTGGAATATTGTCTACAGGGTGTAGATTAAACGAAAATTATCACGAGTGCATTACCTTTAATAATTTATCCGGTGTACAAAAAAAAACAAAAATTTCAAGGTCATCAGTTTTTACTAAAGATCGGAAAAAACTTTGTTGAAAACTCATTTGGGATGTGTTTTCTGAAGTCACTGATCATTTTATACTTCCGCAGCGAAAATGTTTATTTCAAAAGCAGTCAACGTACGGAACACTTCCACTTGACCGGTTATTTTATATTACAAAGGTATCACACAATTTTTAATTTTTTTTTTTCATTAAACTTGTCATGAAACTTCTAGTTAAACCCCAACCACATTGAATATCCCATTTGTTTTGTTTACCAGTCGTAAAGTCAAAACGATCTTTGTATATTATTATTAAATACTATTTTTTTTAGAATTAAAAATAACTAACAAATAATATAACTCCAAAATTTCTCAATTCCAAGAACCCTCTAAATGACATATAACTTGATATAATCGAAGTAGCCGATCTAACTCTTTCTGCTACACCCAACCACTTATATGTTTGACTATAACTAATGTTTACAGTTTGTTCCTTACTGAAACCAGGAAAGGCTCTTGTAACAATATTGAAAATATAAAAAATATATCGACCTCTTCTTCGAAGCGATACTATTCTAAAATTTTTCATTCCATTAATACTTCCAATATTAAAAGTGTACCCAATTCGAAAACGATGTCAGACCGACCTACAGATATACAGACAAATACACAGATGGACAAACAGACAGACATGCCCGCAGATTGACGCAAGCTAGGGACTCGGTACCTTGAATCGTGAAGAATCGCAAAAACCCTATATGAGATTTTTTTTACAATTATCAAAAGAAGTAAAAGTGGCATAGTTTAAAATAAATGTTAGAAGCACCATACTTTGTTTCTCGATTTTAACATTTTATCTACTTGAGCTAGCGTTAATGTCAATAATTATATTTTTATAACATTTTACTCAAATTACTATTGCTTAACTGTTCATGATATGCACGCAAGGTGCATATAAAAATGACCAGAATTAGGACTGACCTCGTTGGTAAAAATGCACAACTTTTCCGCAGTAACAGCAAGCAACATGAATCAAATTTAATGATTTTAAAATAATTATAGAGTTTTAAAATAGTTTGGTCACAATGCATTTGTTACAAATTGTGTTCAGCGCACCACCTAGAATGCTAATGGACCTAACCCGTTTATTTTAAGAAAAAAAGAAATGTTTAGTACTAGTAAAATTGTAGCGTTAAAAAAAAAAATTAAGTAGTAGCACACATCGCGTTTTTGACATACGACATCAATTTTATTTTTTTGAATGGAACAATCTGTATATTATTTTTCAGATTTTTTGAAACTCGTTGAAACAATTGTACAGATTTAGGAGCAAACACGTTTTTTGTAACTTTGTTGAAGTTGGCCCAGCAGGTTTCAGAACAGTGTAGCAGCACTGCCAAAAGCATTTGTCAATGTTTAGAATTTTGATAGTAGTAAGTTAAAATAAAAAATGTTTCGGAAAGTGAAAAACGGAATATATACGACGTTTTCATTAAAAATATTTTTAACAAAGGATAAGCTCAACGGGAATATACTATAGGATTTATGAAAGACGAAGAAGAATCCCTAGCTAAAATACATTTCTACATCTTAACTGAAACAACGTTGAAAAAATTCAAAGAGGTATAAATTACCAGAAGCTGGGAAGAAAGAATATATTATATGCTATTATTACTACAACAAATAAACTAAAATTAATTGTATAAAATGCTAAACTTGTGTCCCATTCTTTGCAACTTGTTTCTCATAAATTCGTGTTGGTATTTCTATAACTGCCCAAATAACTTCTTGGCCTAATCATTTAAAATTACGACCTCACATTTTAATTTGCGCTTAGACGATTCAGCGTAAAGTTTCTTTTACCTTTTTATCTATTTAAATATTAAATAGCCGTAAAGACGTCTGCAACACAGTTAAATTTGGCCAAATCTGCCAGTACATAAAGGGAAACTCTCATTTAAAAATTCGATTACTGCGAGAATGATGTCTACCAGAAGTGGACGATTACAAAGGATGACAATGACAGAATAGAATACAGACTAGAACCGGCAAAATTTAGGAGAATGATCTTCTAAAACAAAAATGAGACGTGGGACAGAAAATGCAAGAAAGTAGACACATATTTAGGAGGAATTCCTGAAATCACTAAAAACAGGAGACACCAATAAACTGAATATAAATTCCATAAAATTAAAGGAATGGCAGCATTACGAAAATAGAGAGCAGTATGCAACGCAATCACCAACCAATTACCATATTCAGGGCCAACATATAAACATAAAAGAAGAGATGGTTTGGAAAGCGGTTCGGTTAATGAAGAACAGAAAAGCGACTGGACCAGAGGACATCCCTGCGGAATTGCGAATAAATGGGATTAGGAAGTTAATAATAATGCTGAGACACATATTCGAAGAATATATAAGTATATAAATATAAAAAATAATATATAAATAAAGAAGAAGAAGAAGAATATAAAAGGAAAGAGAATATCTCAGAATTGGAAAGAAGTATGGATAACACCAATCCACAAAAAGGGAAATAGAACTAGCTGTTAAAACTATAGATGTATATCAGTAACGAGCAGCCTCAGTCGACTCTATGGAAAAATTTTAAGAAATATAATTGAGGATGAATATAGTCCCCACGAGATTGAACAAGAATCTTTTTTTAGAACTGGTAGATCGTGTGCAGACAATATGTTTAGTGTAATTCACTTAAACGAAAAAAGGCATCAACGAACAGAGAGCTCTGTTGACGTAACCATTCCGTCCCAGTGAAAAAACTATGGCAAATATTAGAACGATCAACCATAAACAGTACAGCAATAGCCGCAGTAAAACAGCTGTAAGAACAGTCACGTTCCCGAATAAAGTTGGGCAACATTCTCTCCGAAAATTTTTCTGTAACAAAGGGTGTCAGACAAGGGTGCTGTCTGTCTCCTACATTATTCAAAATTTATCCGAATGAGACATTAGAGAGATGGCGAAGAGCATGTGGAGGAACAAGAATACAGCTGACCGCGTATAAAGACACCGAGGCACTATGACAGCGCGGCACGTCGAAATGACAGCACAGAGGCATATCCAGCTTCACACGAAATTATTTGCAATTTACATTGCAATTGCATAACATAATTCGCAGCTTCGAATCAAAATACATGTACTTTATTTGTATAAATATAATTTCTTTAAATACAATATATGTAATAATTTGCGAAAATTTTAGAAAAGCAACTTTTTCTCCCGCGTGTCAATATAATTTTTCTGCGTGCCAGCTATGACACGCGTATCATAGGTTCGCCCACCCGTGTTTTAGGATTTTCAGTGACGATCTGATTACTTTATGTTGTAGGCGATCGATGCGTTGATTTTGTAGAAATAATCTGAGGTGGTCTGTTGTTCCTTTTGCGGTAGGGAAATGTGATTCTGATTTTGCGTTTATGAGGTTCCTGTAGTTTGGTTTATGCGCTATTTTGTTTTTGTATGACTTTTCCTGTAGTTTCAATGCAAATTGAATTTTATAATGTAAAGAGTTTAGTTGTTTCAATAATTTATAAGGTCATTTTTTCCGAAGGACCGAACGATGAAAATGTCATCGGCGTATTCGAACTGAAATTTCTGGTTTCAGAGGCTGTTTAGTTTAACGCCTTTGCCTTAAAGTAGTCGTGAAGAGGTAGGCTATGGCTGGTAACAGCATACAGTATACACGAAACTAGCAGGAATTTGCATGCCAATTCGCACAATTACCCATCATATTATTATATATAGCCAGTCCAAAAAGTCTATATACTATTTTTCTGTTATGTTTAACTAATTAATTGGAACTATGAGAAAACATGTTTAAATTAATATTTGAAACTTAACCAACGAGGATTAGTATTGAAAACAACAATGTAAACAAAATTAATGTCAAAAAAGTGTCCATACACTCAAGAACTGCATTGAAAAAAACACGTTATAATCAGCTGCATTTTATCAAGCTATCTGTTGCTCGCTAAACTAAAAACAAATGAATAATTTTCGGCCATACTTTATAATTTGTCACTTGTTGCTAGTAATTTTGCATTTGGGTTTCTAAAGTAGTATTAAAGATGAGCGAGAGAAATTGTGAAATTCCATTTTAAGTTCAAAAGATGATAATTGATTTGTGATGAAAAATCGTACAGAAATATAAGAAAAATTGTTAAAAATCGCATGAGATTATTCAGTGCATTGTAAACCAGTATAAATCAACGGGTTCCTATAAAATTCGACCACGCTCCGGTCGTCCCAAGAAACTGACTCCACGTGAAGAGGTAAGTATTATTAGACGAATAATTATAGATCCCAAGAAAAGTGCACCAAAATTAAAAGAAGAAGTAAGGGAAATATTTTCGAAAAATGTTTGTTCACAAACAGTGTTTACACAGGGCAGGCTATAATTTCGGAAGCTAATCGCAAAAAGCGGTTAGCTATTGCTAGGGAATACGTTACTAAATCTCCTGAACTTCGGCAATCCGTAATGTGATGAAACTAAAATTCACCTTTTTGAGTCTGGCAGAACTAAAGTTTGGAGAAGGAAGAATACCGCATTCGATAGTAAAAACATTTGTTCCACGGTGAGACAAGGGGATGGCAGTGTTCTGCTTTGGGGATGCATGTGAGGGGTTGGAAATTTACATTTTAACAATGGTACTATTCATCAGCATGTTTATCTGAACATTTTGAGAGACAATTTAAGAGAAAGTGCCCAAAAATTAGCACTCAAAAAAGCTACATTTTCCAACAGTACAATGATCCGAAACATACCGCAAACTTGGTGAAAGAATGAATGATCCATAATGTGCGATAGCAGCTTCATACACCTCCTCAATCATTCGACGTTAAGTCCATCGAGCATTTATAGGAGGAACTTAAACGGCGCGTTCGCAAACATAATGTTCCAAATAGAGAAGAATTAAAAAACAGAATATTGAACAAATGAGAGAAGATGTCAGCAGAAGTTACTAGAAAGCTGGTTGTAAGCATGACAAAAATGTTACAGAAGATTATCAAGGCCAACGGCGGTCCCACTAAATATTAATTTAAACGAAGTTGTTATTTTTCGTTAAACTCCGTCAAACTATTATTGGTAATTCTTAAGTGTATGAAGACTTTTTTGGCATTAATTTTGTTTACATTTTTATAACAATGATGTAACTTCTAAATAAAATGTTTCGTAGTTGTTTTTAATACTAATTCTCGTTGTTTAAGTTTCAAATATTATTTTAAACATGTTTTCTCATAGTTCCAATTAATTAGTTAAACATAACAGAAAAATAGTATAGAAATCAGGTGGTGTATGGAGACTTTTTGGACTGACTGTATATATAATAAAACCACTGATAGCCTAATAGCCGATCACAAAGTACCTTTTAAGAATAATCTAACCAATCTATTTGCCAGAACTGTAAATAAAAAAAATATGTTTAAAATCGTGCAAGGTCAATCGGTGAACAATATCAAGTAGCCCTGTAAAAATGGCATTCATTTTTGTGCGGTTTTAAATATTAATATTTGTAATACTCAAGGGGTAAGCAAATAAAGCATAAAATGCATCATGATTTTTCATTATCATTGACAACAAGGAAACCTACAGGATATACTATATTTTCTAAGAGTGTTATAAAAAGACTGTTTACTACTCTTGAATATCATCGATTGTACGTAGTATGGCGAAATTTTTTTAAGACAAGCTCAAAACGGTTTATATGCCTATCAAATTTTGTCTATATAGTACAAAATTAGACAACCAAACAGGTTGACAACATTACTATGGCTGTGCTCCAAAATACACACGGAAAACACATTTCTCCATCGGTTAATATATACATATATATATATATATATATATATATATATATATATATATATATATATATATATATGTATATATATTCATAACACATTAAAATTCTGGGTTACAATCCGTTCGTCTAACGATGAATTTGCACGCCGTTTTGCCAAAATCTCATTTGGCATTTTCAAGTGCTCTTGCTGCTGCTGCTGCTACTCGATACTGTGATCTTACTGGTGCTGCCGCTCGAAGCTAACTAGTATATATATATATATATATATATATATATATATATATATATATATATATAATTGGAAGAACAATAACGGGGATAATAACAGACTAACAAACAATGTGTAATACGTATAGGAGCACCCCAAAATTAGAGGCGAGAGAAAAAAAAGATGTAGAGTTCTTTGTTATCTTACTGTATTTTTATTCTCAAAATCTAGCTTTCGTCTATTGTTATAGACTTCATCAGGAGATCTACAAGTCAAAAAAAAAACACTAGGATCAGTTAGTATTAACGTTCAAATAGTCAACAACCTCGAGACAAAATGTGGGCTTTTTTATTCCTCTCATCAATCACAAACTTAAATTCACAACTGTCTTCTTTTTGTATTATCAGGAAATAGTAAGAATCAATTAAACAACATTGAAGTAATAACCCCAATAAATTTAAATTTAAAACTTTCAAAACTAAAATTATCTTATTATTCTTTTTCTTGCTTTTTTTTCCTTTTTTGACATGACACATTTAAAATTTAACATAACCTATAGACGCCCTACAACGTATAGGCACCGAATATTTATAGAAAATCGGATATTTAAGCAAATAAGGTCAGATTAAACCAAATTGACAGACGCTCACTTACTACTAACCAGAAAAAACCATCAACTCTGAGTTATTTATACAAATTACAGGGTCAGTTATTCCTTACGTAAGCTTCATTGGTTTTAATTGTTTTAGTGAATTTTTGAGACAACAAATACGTATAAATTGAACTTAAATCTTCTACATCTTTATGATTGACACTATTATACAGTTCTTTATGTAACACATAATATATATATATATATATATATATATATATATATATATATATATATATACATATATAATATATTGAAGAACAGCTGATAGCGTGCGACCCTGCCATAAAATACTGTTTAAGATTAATGTAACTAACTTATTTGTCACAACTGTAAATCCTAGAATTATGTTAAAAGTCGTGCGAGGCAACACGAAAATTGGTGAATAATATCAAGTAATCGTGTGTAAATGACATTCGATTTTCCGCAGCATTAAAGGTTAGTCTTTGTGATGCCAAATTAGGGCACGCAAATAATAAAAAATGTATCATAATAGCCCACATGACATAGTTTCTACGAATGTGAAAAGAGTATGCTTGAATGATATTAATTGCACATAACGTGACAAGAGATTTTTGACGCAAGCCAAAAGCTGTTCAGATGCCTATCATATAATACAAAGTTAGACAACTAGACATAGTACTTTTCACAAACTTTTTAGATGCTCTTTCGAAAGTAATATAATGCAACCAGTATACAAATTAAATGTCTGTACTGAACATTACAAATGAAATCGTTTATTATATTTAAATTGGTTATTTACTGAGTGAATAGAAATTACCAAAAAATATTATAAATGGTGCTTTTGAATTTTAAAATAAAACTTATTTTAAAATTCACTCGCATAGTGAAATTAAATTTGGAAGTAATGTTGCCATGTTTGAACTAGCAATTTCATATAAACTTTTATAAAAAATAAGATTTTAATAAAAAAAAACGGTTATCGACATTAAAAAACCAACTACACTTTAAGTTTTATGTTTTAATACAAATTATTGATGGAACACAGTAAATTTCTTTGAAAAAAAGTTTATTTGAACATAAAGATGGGAACACTTATACTAAATAGTTGAGTTTATTTTAGTTTACTTCATTACCCTAAAAAGAATCTTATATTACTGTATTTTGTCCAAATTAGGTCAGAAAAGAATGTAGTGGCACAAAAAACAGTACTGCAGTCTGTCAAGTAAGAACGTGCCCAGCGGTAGATTCTAGCAATTCAATAAAAGATTGATAGGGGGAGCCTTTGTCTACGATGCATTTTAGTAAAAATAGCGTAAAATCCAAAACGAGTCACTTGTTTGCGCGTCGGTTCGAGGCAGTCTTATTTTGATCCCATTCACCTAAAATGACATATTCCGCGGCAACTAAATATATTAAAAACTCGGTATCGTTCGTGAAGAAGTAGATGAATCGTTTTAAAGAAGCGATAATTGCCGATGACTTGCCAAAACGTGGCTCGATAGGCAAAGTCACTCCCGAAGTCGAAAAACGAATCGTGTCTTTATTTTGACGGGACCTGAAATTGACTCTGCGTCAAGGAGTGGTAAAATTAAGAAAATTGGGTTTGAATGTGTCCCATGAGACCATTCGACAACATCTTTATGCTCATGATGTCAAATTCCGAAGCACGTTGAAGAAGCCTTTGCTGGGGGAGAAATCTCGTCGCGAAGCTGCTCGCTTGGGCCCACGAAAGTGGCCCTCACAATCACCGGATGCCAACTCTATTGAAATGTTTTTGTGTCCTTTATAAAGAGGAAAGACAGACGACTTTGACTCAATTGTCTAGCCAGATTCGAAAAATTTGCAGGGTATGCAGAAAATCTCGCCGACACCATGTCTAGAAGATGCCAGACGATTATTGAACCAGGAGACGATTGGACAACTTACTAAGGTAATTGCGCCGTTGTTAGCAAACCAAAAAATACATTGCTGGCAAAAAATGTTCTCGAAACACATTTTTTTACGAATACGAGCGTTCACGATTTTACTTGATAGATGACTGTATATTTAACCTAAGACAGTGCTCATAAAGCAAGGAGTCATTACATTTATGCTAAAATATGTTAGCAGCGATTCAAGAACAACGCGAATCGCTTTTTCCGCACACATGCCGGAGCGCTTTAGGGACTTCCCTGTAGCACGTGGGCAAGACCCATAAAAAAAAACTGTTTATTTTAAATTTTTGATTATAAAATATTTTGCAGCACTTGTTGAGGTCAAGTTTTATTTAAAAACATTTCCGTAATGACTCAATTATATGCGTAATTTTAAGGATTTTTTGAATTATGTGACTAGTTTATTCGTTAAGTCTTCGTTATAAATTACTTCACTTGTCGATAAGAAAAATATTTTAGAAGAATTTAATGTTTATTTTACTTAAAATGAAGAAACATGATCAGCTTACTACAAGGTTAAAAGCTATTAGATTAAAACTGCTGCATTTGGAGTATTGTAGTAACAAGGTTCGGCAAAAAAAAGAATAAATGAAAAAAAAAAAACTTTATGATCGCCTCTCTAAGGAAGGCAATGGCAAACCACCTGTAGTATCATACCTAGTAAAGCCCTCTCACACTGGCTATTCGAAACTGGCATTCAACCGTAGATCCCCTTTGTCTATGGATCATCTAAAAAGACAACAACTACAGGCAAAGGCGAGAGGGTCACTTACGTCTGTATCGAACTTCAAGAAAAATAACAAGATCACGCAATGTTGTAAACCTAAAATTAGTGAATGGTCACAATCAGAAATTCACAAATTGTAAACTTTCAAAACTTTTCCCTTGCCAGTTTTATTTAAAAACGTTTTAAATAATTCTATGGTTTTTCAGGAAAATTATACCACCCAACTACTATGACAACGCCTATATCAAGAAATCATAAAGGTGATAATAGTGTTGCCTAATTTTAAAACTTATGGAGATTTTAACACAAATGTACAAGCTTAGGCATACTATACTCTAAAAGATAACTAACTTTCTATTAAACGATACTAATCTACAGGAAGCGAACAAAGAGCTTAAGCGCTACTTCGACTTACGCAAAATAACTAAAACCTTCCCGAATGTTGATTTTTTATGACTTGCTAAGTCCACTGATTTAATATACAGTTATTCTTTGGGCGGTTGAAAATGAAAAGCGAATGGTAATTTTTCTGGATAAAATCAAGTGTAATTGTGGCCCTGTGTAGTGTTAAAGTAGTTAATTATTAATTATAAAAAAATCAGACTATGAGGTCAAGTAAAGAGGGTGCAGTGATTTCTTAATGATAGTTTTAAAAGATTTCTCTTTGGTAAAATGCTTTTCAGATGTTAAGGGTAATGATTTTTTAACTTTACTACAAAATAAGGCAAAACATCTTAATACCTTCATCATTCATCTAAACCTCTGTTTGTATTATTACTCGTAAATTGCCTTTTTTGTTTAAAATATTGATATCTGGTATATCTTTGAGTTTTTATTACATTATACTGTATATTTATTTAAAAGATATAGTACTGAGCAACATTGCGGCTGCTTTAATAGGCTATTTAAATTGGAGAGGCTGATTAAGCTGCTAAATATTTACTTTTGGGAAGATACAAAGGGGTCCGAGTTGACAAAAAAACTACTGGATTTGTTTTTCTCGATTATAAGGTCTCCATTCAATGTATCAAACTATTTCCACAACACTCTGTATGTATATTTTACAATTGCAAATGTGCAATACATATGAAAAACCGTTTCCGCAATTTGTGGTTTGCCGCTAGTTGTGGTATTATAAAATTTATATTTCTTGTTATTTTTGAGGCTCTTTACAATAGTCCAAAGATTTTACTAAAATAAAGGAACTCCAAGTATTTACATATGGGACATATTGTAATTACGGCAATTCAAAAATAGCATCAGAAATGTCCTCTATTGCTTTTTACGAGCTGTTTATTTATCCTAGGTTATGCCACACTCGTTTTCGATAATACGAAAATAACGCGATCTACCAACAAAAAAGAAAAAATCGTAAAATCGTTGATTGCGTGGCGAACTACCATAAAACAGCGTTTGAGATAATACAACCAACCGATTTGTTAAGCTCGATATTAAATATTTAATTATGGAAAATAACACATGTTCTCTAAAAATAGGGGTAATGAATATTTTGTCAACTAAAGTAATAGTGAACGTATTTGTATGTCATTAGCTATTAAATTTATTAAATTACGTATGAAAGTTAATAAAAAAAGTACAGTAATTTAACTAGTACTTCCCCAACTACTCTAAAATACATACTGTAAATTATTTCCTCAGAAGAAATAATAAATAAATTTAAGCCTTATAACTAGATACTTCGAATAATAAATACTTTATTCCAAGGTATTAATTACAAAAAATGTTGACAAGAGATGTTGACAATTAAAACCTGATACTTCCCTACAAATATTATTTCAGTTCAAATTAGAAATAATGAAAAAAATACAATCACTTTCAGATTCCTTGACTATAAGAATCCCTTTAATTCCCCTCTTAATCCCTTAATCACTAATGTAGTTTATATTTTCTTCCTTATATCACCCAAAAAAACTTAAAAAAAATGTGTATATGTGTTTATAATACTACTAAAACTAATTTTTTATCGTTATCGACCTTCACCTATTTCACTTACTCATGTCGTTAACGAGACTAGTTTTCAATTTTAAGTAATATAGGTGTATGTGTACCAAACTTGATATAAATATCTAATTTCGTACGAGTTTTATCGTGTATTAAGATAAATAGTGAAACGGGACATCGGAAATAATATTTTTTGTGATCTAGAGACCTTTAAACGCGAAGAAATACCAAAATGTGAAAGGATGATTTTCCCATAAATCACAAAATTTATCATAGCAAAAAAATTAAAAAAACTGAAAGTCTATTTTAATCTAAAACACTCGCACAATAAGTTTTAGCTTATTTGGAGCACTGCAACCCGTGCGACTTTCGTTGAATCATACGAGTTGCGCGAGAGAAGCGACGCGTGCTCGCTGTGTTTGTGATTCTAATGTAATTTCTCGAGCAATTAGAACGCATTGTTTTGTTTTTCGAAGATGTCAGTGGAATTACGAAGTGCAAAGAAAAGCATTTTCTTAGTCGGAGAGGTAAATCACCAAATAACGGGTGCAAGATTACCGTCAAATCGACAAGTTCTTTCAGTTTTTATTTTTTAACATCCTTGAAGTTAAATTAACTGTGAATGAAAGCGCAAATATTGTTATTCGCGAGTGCATTATAGTTTGGAAAAAGGCTGAAATACCTACAAAGTCACCACCCAACTGTGTAAAGAAACTTCTGGCTATTCATCATGTTTGGCGTGACCTGCATAAAAATTGTAAGAAAACTTAAGATGTTTATAAACACCGCGAGGAAAAATTCCAGTTGGATTTAGATAACTTATTTGATATCGCACACGCCAATGCCCTCGAAAGAATTAAAATAGAGGATGATAAAATATTCTTACAGAGACAGAGAGAATCGGGGCGTCCAGGTTGCTTAGCTGAATTAGCTGAAAAAAAAGAAAGGGCAAGCAAAGAAAATTACAGGAAGAGAAAAAAGACTGAGAAATGTTTCATTGGAGGCTGCATTGACATCTTCAATATCGCATGAGTTATTACCACCCCATAAAATCGGATTTTCAGGACGATGTACCCGACGTAGTCACCATTCACTGGGATGGCAAATTGTTGCCTGGCTTGGATGTCAGAAGTTGTAAAGATGAGCGACTGGCGGTCCTCATTTCATTTGACAACAAACAACAACTACTTGCTGTGCCAAAACTGGACAGTTCTACCGGTAAAGATCAAGCCAAAGCTGTTCTCAACGCGATCTATGATTGGAACCTCAATGATAAGGTGCAAGTAATGTGTTGTGACACCACAGCGTCTAATACGGGTCACTTGAATGGAACTTGTGTGCTTTTAGAGCAAAAGTTAGAAAAGGAGCTATAACTTTTCGCTTGTAGTCATCATATTTACGAATTGGTTTTAAAAAGTGTGTTTGAAGCCAAAATCCACCACTCGAAGCACCAATTTTTCGTTATTTAAAAAGTTTAAAGACATTTGGAAAAACATTAATTCTACGAACGCACAATCGTGTATTGATTTTGTAAAACAGCATTTAAATGACGCGGAAATTGAGCAATTATTAACATTTTTATGAGTCTGAACTGAGAAAATCTTTGATAGAGGGACGACTACCGTGAACTAATCGAGTTATCCTTCATATTTTTGGGTGGAGATAAAGAAAAAAAAATAGAATCAGGTGCGATGCATCAGGCAAGGTAGATGGCTAGAGCTATTTACTCATTGAAAATATGTTTGCTGCAGTCGCAATTTAAAATGAAGGCCACTGATAATCAAGCATTGCAAGACGTTTGCTTATTTATTGCAACAGCTTACATAAGCTGGCCCTGGCTTGGATGCAGTTTGGCCGTGAAGGCGCCTTATCAAGATTTGTGCTTTTGAGAACCTAAAAGGACTACGAAAAAGTTGACCAACTAATTTCCAAAGCAGCTTTAAAGAAGTTTTGCCAGCACTTGTGGTATTTATCTGAGGACTATTTAACTTACTATTTAATAATTCAGTCGACAATGAAACTAAAATTAAAATAGTACGTAGTTTCGAAAGGGAGAGTATATCCGAGTTTGTAAAAAGGTACACTCCATCGACAGCAGAAATATCCGGCTCTACTTTGTACGGTATGTAAAATTACACAGACACATTAAATAATTTTTTTGATTATTTTGACAAGGTAAATTGGTAATATGTTACCATAAAGTGGATTGTATTAAGTTATTCTTTAGTGTAAGAGAACTGCATGTTTGTAAGGAAAGTACTGGGTATCATTTTATCATTTTTTTTAGTAGAAAGCGGAAAAGGAAAACAACATTTAAATTACCTGACTATGTGTTCATTTGGTAAAAATTGTTAAAATATTAATTTAAAGACTCCTGCGTTAATTTTGAAAACTTTTGTATTTATTTTTATATTTAATTTTATTGAAAGAAATACTTTCCTGCAAGAAAGAAAAATGATATTCAAACATAAATTTACGTATTTTTTACATGTGTGCTTAAAGATAAAGTTTAACCCTGGAATTTACTGGTTAGTTATTTAGTTCCTGTGTAAGCTGCCGTAAAATGTGGTACAAACAAATTTCAAATTTGTAGCTTCCTTAAACTAAAGATTAACTCGAATATGTTCAAGCAAGTGGCTATAAATGTGTATAATAAGCCAAGAGAAAATAAAGTTAATTTTAATATGCCTTCTGCATCTAACTCAGCGAAATTAGAAAAAAAAAGACGATTAGACGACATTAAAGCTATCAAAAAACAGAAACTAAAATGAAAAACTGTCGTCTCACTGCTGCGCCTTACGAGCAAGCAATACAACTATAAAGGTATATAATCAGATAACTAAACACCAATTTTTTACCTAGCAAGCTAACAATTCAATATTTTTAGTAGAACACTAATGCAATAAAAACGTTACCAAATTGACTGTATCAGCGCTTACATAATCAGACGTTACTATTACAACAACAATTTTTTAGTTGAACTATTTTCTTTACACTCCACGTGACGTAAAATGAATGAAAGTCGACATTAAAAAGCTTTCTGAGCCGATAAATACCTATCATCGTACTTAAAAAATGTTCCTGTGAACTAGCACCAATCTTTTCCGAATTGTCAACTTATCATGGAGGAAACCATTATTTTCTTCTCACTATGCTAGACAATTACCGGCCAGTCTCATTGCTCTCAGTAATATCAAAGGTGAAAATGGCAGAGATTGTCAAAGAGCATCTTTTAAATTATTTAATATTATAAGCGACCAATATGGGTTTTGTAAGCAAGAAAGCAACGGAAGATCTCCTCACCTATATTATACATCTTTTGAACAACCTTATGAACAGCCTCACGCGGTTTAGTGTAATATATCTAAGGCACTCGATCGTGTTCGGAATGACGTATTGGGTACCCCAATATGCTGAAAAAGATTATGCCTCTAATCTGTAACTCTGCCGATAACAACTCACTTGTTTCTTTATTTACCTTCAATGTCCAAATACCCTCTGCTCATACAAATATCTCCTAACTGCAGCTTCATAAAGATCTGGAAGAAATTCTGTCTTAAGGTGAAAGTAGCTAACAGAACCTGACATTTCGGAATATTCTACTCTAGTAGCATCGTCACTAAATTTTACTATGTCTTAAATTGGATGGAGATATATCTTGGTATATTCCTGTTATATAGCATGGCCAGGAGGATTTATCAAAAACTCGAAATATTTTTTACTCGAAAACTATACACTTCACAAGTTTCTAATCTCATACAAAACTTAGATTGGATCATTCATGGTGTACTCCTCCCAACATACTGTGAATTTATTAGGGAAAAGTTTTTTGCTTGGGAACCCGAGACTCACCAGAAATAGAGAGATATTTAAGAAAAGTAGATGACTATTTTATAAATATTTCCTTGGGAAGTTCTTCTAGTGTGGGGCATGCTAGGAGTATGCATGGCAATAATTCATTGTAGACATATAATGCTTAGTTGGTCACACCTCGTAGCACCCTCAATAAGAATTCTTTTATTTTAAGAACCTTATCTCTTTGGAATAACCGTGTATAATTTACTGCGATTCAAGATTAAAAGAACCACTATTTTAGCGCACGCTCTGTTCTTACGGCGACTTAGGTATTTTTCTACACCTAGTGTGTTGTGTCCAAAATCAAAATTACAATAACAGTTACATTTCAAGACTTAAAAAATACTTATCGTTAAGTACAGATGTGTGGGTGTGTCTATATAAGTTTATGGTCTTGTTTCATGTGGTTTTTGTTCATACATATTTTTATCCTTCTCCTATCTTCCATCCTTTGTACATGTTCACGCCACTCTCTTCTTCTCTTTCTTCCCCATCTTTCCGCCACTTGTTTGAATTCATAGAGCAGTCTTTGTAGGCCGTGTTCCGATTGTAATATTAGGACAATATCATCTGCATATCCCAGTATCTTTATTTGTTTATTTCCTAGTTCGTATCCATCGTTGACTAGTTTTACTGTCTCAATGATTTTGTAAGATATTATGCAGAATAGTAACGGGCTTAAGCTATCTCCCTGTCTTATTCCTACTTTTATATATATTTCCTTTGTTAATTCGTTATTACTTCTTATTTTTGCTATGTTTCCGTAATTGAGTTTTTGGATTATTTGTGGTATTGGGTACGGAATTAGATCCTTTATTAATTCTAATATATCTTTCAACCTGGTTCTGTCGAATGCTTTCCTTAAGTCGATGAAACAAAAAGATGCTGGTTTCTGGTATTCCATAGCTTTTTCTCTTATTTGCCTTATTACAAAGATAGCGTCTGTGGTTGATCTGTTTTGACGGAACCCTTGTTGTTCATCGCCTATGTGTATATTGTTTTCTATTTCACTTTTCAGAATACTTTTGAACACTTTCATAATGCTTGCTAACAGTGTTATTCCTCTATAATTGCCCGGGTCTTTTTTGCTGCCTTTTTTAAATATCGGTTTCGTAATGCTTTTTGTCCATTCCTTCGGTATTTCTACTTCCTGTAATATCTTATTAAAGAATGTTGTCATTTCCGATATGTAGCTTTCTCCGGCATATTTAATTAGTTCGTTTGGTATCCCATCTTTTCCTGTTGCTTTTCCATTTTTAAGTTTCTTAATTGCCGTCGATACTTCTTCTCTTCCTATTTTGTAGTTTTCGTCTGTTTGTTGTCTGTTGTTTATGATTTCTGCTATGCTATTATTTTTATTTATTTATTTATTCGGAACTTTTTCTTGTTTTAGTTTTTATTTTTATTTATATTTTTAATAATTTTGTTGTGGAATGCTATCATATGTATTCCACAACAAAAACTTTGGGTGTCACTAGGAACTACTAATATAAGTGTCACTTTGATTAAAGCCTTTCAAAAACTATACGAAAACAAAACCTCTCCCTCAAAGATTCAAAATTTATTTGCATTGGAAAATGGGGAAGAAAAAATGTAAAAACATAAGTATCTCTCAACGATGCAATTGTGTATATTCTGTGTTTTACAGATAACCAGATAATACTTGCGCACGACTATGAAGATGCAGAATATATGACATGGAAGTTCATAGAGGAATGTAAAAAGTGGGGTATAGAAGTTAACTAATAAAATAGAGTGCACGTGTATTAGCGAAGAACAAAAAATGCAATGCTGGTAAAACAGCATCAAGAAATAAAACAATGTAAAAAATATAAATATCTGGGTATGTATATCACGAATGATGGACGAATGGATGAAGCATTTAACCATAGAAACAACGAAGGAAAAAGTAAATAAGACAACTCAATAACGTATTGTGGGATAGAAATAAATCAAAGGAAAATAAACCCAGAATCTACAATAACACTATAAAAAGTATAGCCACATATAGTACAGAGGTGTGGTGAATTAAGGAAAAAACGATAAAAACTCTTAAGGCGACAGAAATGGACTTTTGGAGACGTACTCCAGGGATATTAAAATTGGACATGGTTAGAAATGACAGAATTCTGGCTATTATGGAAGTTAATTATATAATAACAGAAGATATTAAGATAAATCGATTGAGCTGGTATGGTCATGTACAAAGGATGGGTAAAAATCGGTTAGCCAAACGAATACTCAACTGGATACCACAGGAAAAAGCAAGAAAAGGAGACCCAGGCTTAGTTGGAAGGAAGGAATAGACAGAAGTATTACGAAAGGGGTAATAGAGGAAATAGAAACTGGAAATCGGAAGACGTCGAAGAACGTTTTAACCCGATCTTTATATATATATTAATTTCGTGTTTTCTTCCCTTTTTATCTAATATATCTGCATATATATTTTGTTTTTAATATTTTAAATATCATACAATATTAAACATGTACTTGCAAGCTTCTCTTATAATTCTATTTTTCTATCTGTTATAAAGTTATATAATACCTTAATACTACTATGTTATTCAATTAAATAAGATAACTTGGATTGTATCCTATGCCTATAAGAATTTCTAGATTGTCTGTTAAAACATTTAGATGGTTTCTTAAACAAACACAATTTAAAAAAAGGTTCCAAGCGTCCTACCTCTCCATAATCACAATATTCATTTTCGATAATGTATATTCTTTTTTTTGTGTTTTGGATCCAGTGTACGAGAGGTTTCTATTGTTACTCTTATAAAATTGTTATTAAAAAGTTTGTGAAACCAAGGATTTATAAATTAATTCTTTAGTTGTGTGGTTGTTAATTTTGATCCAATTTTTATTAGTGTTTCTGGCAACCTTGCATTTAGTAGTAATGGCGGGAAATTAAACTGTATAATACAAGTTTTTATTAGTGTTTCTGGTAACGTCTATGTATAGAATTTTAAAATTATGAATTATTTGTGGGGTTTTTGTACCTTCTTTAACCAAATTGTCAACTATTTTATAAGGTGGGGGCCTTTAACCACGCTCAAGTACATGATTTAAAATAACAAATCTTATTTAATGTTACATAATTTTAAACTCTAATTTTAACGTAACATTTTTATCCGTAGTTTCAATAACACAGCCCCACAAAAAAAAAAGTGGGGTATACTTTTGATGCGATATATCAGATCCGTAGTATTTTTGCCCGCTGATCACGAATCTGACGTCAGAATATCGCCATCACATCTCAATTTTTTTCTAACCTCAAAAAATAGGTAAAAATTAGTAAAAATTAAGAAAATATACTCCTAAAAAATTGATTCAAGCTTTTTCATGAATCCAAAGATGTATTAATATGTATTCGGACACGTTAAGCTAATATTCATCGGTTGGATTGAGCCATACAGTTCTGTTTTCTTTCTAACCTCAATAAATCAGACAGATGTAGTGCTTCTCGAATGCAAAAACGAATTCAAATTAAAATTCAACCGATCCTTACCAAATTTGGTACACGGGGATTTTTTGGGTCGTTAATCACGAATCTGAGGTTGGATTTGCAAAATTCAAGATGGCAGATGTTTTCGCGCCATTTTGAACGCCGAGAAAATTCATCGGTCGATTTTTATTCTTCTACCTGCATCCAGGGCACCTCCACGTGGTGACGGTGGGCAACGGTGTTACTCCACTAGCCGGCAGAGTCCCTGGATAACGGCTTAGATGCCGTCATGGCAGGTAGAAGAAAGAGAATTACGATGCAGGGACTCGGAAACCCAGTATCGGCGGTTGGTCAGGGTGGGAAAGCGGGCCCGCAGCCGTCGTCATCCAGCGACCGTAACTCTTCATGTGTGGGTGACTTGGCTCATGTAGAGTATAATGCTACAAGAAAACTGTCTCACAGTACAAGGACTTTTCATAAGTGCGATAAAAACAGTGATTCATTTTGTTATATTTGCTGTCAACACGTATTGAGTAAAATGGGGTCACCGATAACGGATAAGATTAAAACCTTATATAAGGATTGTTTTAACATTGAAATACAGCACCAGGATACAGATTGGGTTCCCCACATCATTTGCAGTTCTTGCAAAATAATGTTGTACATCAATAAGAAGGCGATTAAATATTCCAGACCAGCAATATGGAATAGACCATACAGTGAAAATGATTGCTACTTTTGTATGAATGTTGTATCTAGGCATAACCGAAAAAATAAAAGCACTATTACTTATAACGATGTTTCGACAGTAACAAGACCAACTAAACTAATTCCGCCTCCTGAACCACTTGATGCTGATGTTATGAAAACAAATGATTTCACCTTATCAGTTCATGCCGAAAACATTGAGACTGTCGAAAAATATTCAAACACTGTTACTAATAAATGTTCTAGTGACAACCTATCATATACTAGTGACACAGATAAAGAATTTCTACCATACAGCCGTAAACTAGAACCAATACTCGTATCACAGTCAGAACTTAGTGATCTAGTCAGAGATTTAGGCTTATCCGAAGATGGTTCAGAGCATCTTGCTTCCTTTTTTAAGAAAAGACATTTACTTAAGCCAGAAGCTACGATTTCTTATTATAGAAACAGAGATGAAGAATTTCGAAAATATTTCACAATGGACGAGGAATTATCACTTTCATATTGTACCGATGTAAAAGGTCCAATGGATGAATTTCAAAATAACTCATACGATCCTGAAGAATGGAGACTGTTCATTGATTCTTCTAAACGGAGCATTAAGGCAGTTTTGCTGCATAATACCAACGTTTACGCTCCCATTCCGATTGCTCATTCCACAGTTATGGAAGAGCAATATGAAAAAATGAAGCAGCTTTTGATAAAAATAAAATATGCTGATCATAACTGGAAAATTTGTGGAGATCTGAAAATTGTAACAATATTGCTTGGCCAACAGTCAGGGTTTACACTTTATTCCTGTTATAAATGTCTGTGGAATAGCAGAGACAGGGAACGTCATTATAAGAAAAAAATTTGGCCAACAAGAGAATCGTTCACTCCTGGTGAAAATAATGTATTGTTTCCACCATTGGTAGATCCAGGAAAAGTTCTTATTCCCCCGCTTCACATTAAGCTTGGACGTATGAAGCAATTCACGAGAGCATTAGATACAAACGGCCCATGTTTCAAATATTTGCATAAAAAATTTCCGAAATTTTCTGAAGCTAAAATTAAGGCAGGCGTATTTGACGGGCCACAAATAAGAAAATTGTTTCAAGATTCATTATTTGTTACTAAAATGAATAAAGTTGAAAAAGCTGCTTGGCTTAGTTTTAAAGAAGTCGCAACAAACTTTTTGGGAAATAATAAAAGTCTTAAGTACAAAGAAATAGTCGAGAAAATGGTAAAAAATTTTCAAACATTAGGTTGCTTAATGAATCTAAAATTACATTTCCTGGACTCCCACATCGATGATTTCCCAGATAATCTTGGTGACTACAGTGAGGAGCAAGGGGAACGTTTTCACCAAGATCTGAAAATCATAGGTATCAAGGACGATGGGATGACCATATGCTAGCGGACTATTGCTGGTCGCTAAAAAGAGAAACAAGTCCTCAAAAGCGTTTGGACAGAAAGCCTTTGAATAGGTCATTCGCGGAAAAAAGAACAAGATACAGCCAAAAAAAAGGAAAGTTAGGCGCGGGTCTAACCTTCGCAATTCTAGGGCTTAAGGGTCTACTATTTGAGAGTATATGGTTTAAAAGTCCTGGTTTTGAGTTTATTGGGTCTCATTTTTAAAGTTACAGGGTTATTGAGGTCTATTTTTTGAGGTTACAGGGTGTGGGAGTCTAAGGTTTCAGGGTTTAGGGTTTAAGAGTATCAGGTTTGAGGATTCCCCAACTGTATACCAAATTTGGTAGGAATCGGTTGGTTTTCAAAAATTTTGTCCGCCATCTTGAATTTTGCAAATCCGACCTCAGATTCATGATCAGCAACCCAAAAAACCCCCGTGTACCAAATTTGGTAAGAATCGGTTGAATTTTAATTTGAGTTCGTTTTTGCATTCGAGAAGCACTATATCTGTCTGATTTATTGAGGTTAGAAAGAAAACAGAACTGTATGGCTTAATCCAACCGATGAATATTAGCTTAGCGTGTCCGAATACATATTAATACATCTTTTGATTCATGAAAAAGCTTGAATCAATTTTTTAGGAGTATATTTTTCTTAATTTTTACTAATTTTTACCTATTTTTTTTGAGGTTAGAAAAAAATTGAGATGTGATGGCGATATTCTGACATCAGATTCGTGATCAGCGGGCAAAAATACTACGGATCTGATATATCGCATCAAAAGCATACCCCACTTTTTTTTTTTTGTGGGGCTGTGTAATAGGTCATATTCTTCATAAATGCGACTCGGGCCTTCTCTATTCTAACTTCCACAGTCGGGTCCCAGTGATCATTGATATTGCTGTCGAGATACATCAATTTATTAACTCTCTGTCTCTTTGTGTTACTGACTGTAATACCACCATCTTCAATATTAGATTCTCTGCTTATAATTATATATTTTGTTTTATTTGCATTGACTCTTAAACCAAACTGTGTATAAGTGTCAAGTATTTTAAGAATAAGTTTTATAGATCCTTTCCGTTATTAGTGATAATTAATGTATCATCGGCTTATCTGATGTTATTTTTGTTAACCCCGTTGATGTTGATTCCTTCAGTGGTACCAGTGAGCGCTTCATTGAATATTAACTCCAAATAGAAGTTGAATAACAAGGGTGTTATAATACAACCCTGGCGCACTCACATCTTGATTTTAATTTCATCCGATAGTTGATGCTCCATCCGTACTTCAGATGCCAGTACAAATTGACGATGATACGAGTATCTTTGTCGTTAATACCGGTCGTTTTTTTAAAATCTCTAGAAGTTCAAGTCAAAGGCTTTTTCAAAGTCAACTGATCAAACTAACACAGTGTCTCTCTAGTCACTAATCTGTTCGAAAACCAAACTGACTGACTGTTTTCAATTCTTTCTTCTAGCTTATTATATATCTTGCCATGCATCACTCTCAAAAATGTTTTTAAAGCAAGGCTCAAGAGATTAATTGTTCGATGGTCACTGCATTTGGTTGTTATGTTCTTTTTTGGAATCCTAACAAATGTTGATCTAACGGTAGTATTCCTGTATCATAAATGGCGTTAAAAGTTGTATCAGCGTTGTTACTCCTAAATTACCCACAGTTTTTAAACTTTCAGTACTCATTTCACACACATTCAGATCTTTCATCATCGAAGTGTTCTGTGATATAATCTTTCCATACTTCGAACTATTGTGTTATATCTGTTATTTTGTGTCTATTTTGGTGTTCTAGATAGTGTCTTTTTAGTTTGTTTCTTTAAGTATATGGAATAAACTATTGAAGTTAGAAATGAAATATAATATAATACAGAATTTAAAATTAAACATGCTATTGCATTTAACTTAACAAACTTATTACGAATTTAAAATGATGCAGCAGAAAAGAGTTTTATTAGCACCCAAAATACTATTGAAAAACAAATTGTTAATTGCATGTGACATGTGAGAGATATACAACTTGGTCTGTTTGTAGAATCTGAAATACATTACGCGAATGAATTATTTTTCGTACTTTAAAACTATACATTTTTAAATGAAGTAAATTCCCACATTTATATAAATTAATATAATATTATTATTATATGTTATTATTTATTTTATAAATTTCATATCATATAAAATGGTGTCCACAACTCCTCTCGAATATGACGTTGTGAGATTTCTGCCTTAACTAGTCATGTTCGATAAAAGTAATATGAAAAGAAGCAGTACAAATCAAAAGGACATACGACAAAAGACCTCCGGTGTACTAGAAGCCGACTTATCCACAGGGAGTGATGGCTTCTCCGGGCATATCAGCAAATGGTTGCATACCTGGTCATTTTGTAATATCTGGGGCAAAGATTAATACCAATTATTACATTAACAGAATTTTGAAGCTATTCTTTCGGTTCGATGTACCAAAATTTTATCCACAGAATTAGTATTTCGGGTCAAAAATTTCGACAAGAATGAGATTAATAAAGCTTTGAAGGCGAGGTAATATGTCGCGAATTTTTGCTAATTTTTTTTTTAAATATTAATAAAATGATTTTACTTCGTTCATGCATATCTTATAATTTAATGATTATTTTAATTAGTTAATTAATATCATTCAATTTGAGCTTGGAAAGTGTAACATCCTGTAAAAACTCGATTATGGAATAAGATTCTTTATTAGATTATAGAATTTATAGTATATACACGTCTACAGTATTATTCTTACTGCCCTGGATAGAACACATACGAGTAAGTACAACTGTTGCATTGAATTACGAGCAAGTCGTGGATAATACCGCAGAAAATCCAGACTAATTAATTTTGAGAATTAGATAGAAGACAGAGTTTAAGGTAATTGTGCTACAACAAAATT
Source organism: Pachyrhynchus sulphureomaculatus (assembly GCA_019049505.1). Lineage (NCBI taxonomy): Eukaryota > Metazoa > Arthropoda > Insecta > Coleoptera > Curculionidae > Pachyrhynchus > Pachyrhynchus sulphureomaculatus. Next base: position 146,578,324 of record CM032446.1, on the reverse strand, counting down.
GTTACGGGTAATGTTCCGTGGGAATTAAATTATATAACCAGGTTGAAATACATTTATAAATTACTATGTTTCGCAGACACATTATGTCCATTAATTACTATGATTAAGGTCTGACGAATGACCTGCTAGGTAAATTTGTACAATTTTATTTTGGGCTATCACAGTTAAAATTTATACTAATAACTTATTTTAAAACAAACATAAAATATAAGGTCAAAAGTAATTTTATATAGATCGTTATCTAAAACTGCAACTCCAAAAGAATAAGGATTAAGGAGGTCGAGGTGGTAAACGTAAAATATGAAAACTATGGTATAGATTTATTTCGATAGACTAATTAGTTTAGAAATTTTCTATGAAAAATTTAAGGTCTTTAGGAAACCTTTTGAAATAAAAATCGAAATTAACAGTACATAAAGTCTTATGGAGAATACGTCAATTTGCTATAAAATGACACATTTTTTATTATAAGAAATATAAAAAAATGCCATCAATCAATAAGAAATTTAACTATGTTAGACATTGAAATTTCGCAATTATTATTTTTAAAAAATTTCAAATTAAATTAGAAAACATTAACTTTATGAAAAACAACAATTATTGGAGGTACTTGTGAATGATTTACCTTTTATCTCTGACATAGCGGCAACCTTGCATTTAGTAGTAATGGCGGGAAATTAAACTGTATAATACAAGTTTATATAATTAAAACATATGGTGCAAGTAAATAATATTGAGTTTAACTAAGAATAGATTTGCAATGGGTATTAGATTTTATAAATAAAATAAAAATAAATAATTTAAAGCATTTGTTTTAATTATTTAATTAATCTATTTGTTTAACTTATAATTACCTAGTACAGCTTCAGTGTTAACATTATAATATTCCTTATTGTCCTTCGATATATGTGTACTGTCTTTTCTTTTTTTTATGGGTCTAGCACACGTACTGCAGGGAAGTCCCTAAAGCGCTCAAGGAGCGGCATGTGTGCGGAAAAAAGCGATTCACTTTGTTCTTGAATCGCTGTAAATTGTACTCGGTGGGAAACATAGCGCTGGGCAAATTATTCCAAAGGGATGATGCTTTCCATATAAAAGACTGCTTGAAAAGCGTTGTACGGGGAGTAACAAGCTGAACCTCATATGGATGTGAAGCACCAGCGCGACGTGTATTTCTAACATGCACCGCTTTGGGAGGAATTAAGTGGGCTACATCCCTCGAACACTTTCCATGAAAATACTTGTAGAACAGACTCAAGTCGCCAACCGTTCTCCGATGTTCCAGCGAATCAAGGCCGCCGGTCAGTTCCGGGTGTCCAATCAGACGAACAGCTCTTCTCTGAACAGAATCCAACAAATACACTTGGATAGTAGTTGGATGGTCTGTTAGACATTTATCACACTTTATGGTTCGTAGTGATGCTAGACCACAGCGTTTTTCATTAGTAATATAACATAATGAAAGTGTTTCATTACATGAAGAACATTTTCAGTTTTCTCCAAATGATCGGATGTCAACAATTCGATGACCACTATCATAGGGGTTAGGAGACACTTGAATTTCTGTTCCGTTTACCAACACTTTGTTGGATTAATCTTTGCTAGTATACAGCCTCAGTAACGCGTTTTCGCTTCCACATAATTTTTTTTTTTTACCATTTTTATCAATATTTGTTGGTTTTTTATTATTATCCATTTTTTTACTTGTTTACAACAGCTGATCACAATAAGCACAAAATTCAATATATCTATATACAAGCATATCAGCAGAGCCAACAGTATATTATTTTACAGCGTTGCCGCTTCGAGACACAGGAAAGATTTTCAATGATCATTTTTTATTAATTACCTATTTTTTTAACTTAAAATTTTTTTTTTCTTTTATTTTTTTCATATTATTTGCTTTGATAATTTTTTAAAAATTATAAAATATAATTAATTTTTATTTGCCATGTTTTTTTTTTCTATAAGTTTCTACAACATTCAAAAGTTAATCCATTCATGTTAAATTATTTAATAAAATTACATAGACAATACATAAGACTTAAAATCTCTCGATAATGAATTTATTATCATAACAATAACCATCGTTAGTCTTTTTTTATTTTGGTTAATTTTTTAAATTATTTAATACAAAGCATTTCTAAATGGCAACATTCAAAAATTTTTGTTTGGGACTATCCCACCTCAACCTCCTTAAGAAAATTTGAGTAGACCAGAGACAAGGAATACCAACAGACAGATGGGACAAGAAAAAATTAAAGGTGTACCACACAGTTAACAACTACAAAACTGAAATCACCAATATACTTATAGATATCCCAGGAACACATAAGGTTAAAACAATGTGGAGCTCAATAAAAAATATAATCCAGAAGACTCTGGAAACCATAGTTGGAAAGTACGGAAGAACAAGAAGGAGCGACTGGTATGATGTAGACCTAGAAAACATACACAACTAAAGAAACCACGCTAGAATACGTACACTCTAAGACCCATCACATAGCATTATCGAGAAACATAGCATAAAAAAGCTAGCAAGACGACTCGTCAGAATTAAAAAAACGGAAGTACCGCAAAGGGTAATTGCAGGTAACTGAGGAGAGAGGAAGACATAACAACATCAGAAAGTTCTTCAGAGAAATATCTCAAACTAAAAAGGCCTTTCAACCACGAACAAATAACATCCTACAATAAGAGAACGGGGAACTTGTTACTAGTATCACGAAAGTCGTACGTACCTGGAAGAACTATTACGAAAAAACTCTTAAACATGAAATATGATAACACACCAACTGGACCAGTGTATCAAACTGCTGCATTAGAAATTGTAAGACCAACCCTGGAAGAAGTCACATGCCGATTATAAAACAACTCTCCAGGGGAAGACAGTATCCCTTCTGAATATCTAAAATTCGAGAGTAAGGAGCTTCACCAAGCAATCCATAAATTAATACTATTAATACGGAGCAATTAAATAATACCCAAGGCATGAAAGCGTTATTATACCCCTGTACAAAAAGGAAAATCGTCAAATTAACAAGAATTATTCAAGAATTTCCCTTACGAACAGTATCAACAAAGTGCTTTCATCAAAGTTAATACTTGATCACATGAGACCATACGCAGAGGAATCGATAGGAGATTATCAATGCGGATTTTGGCCTAATAGATCAACTATTAACCAAATTTTTATTATCTGTCAAGTGCTGATATTTGAACGAAAAATACTCAAAATGATATATGGTCCAATCCAGACCTGGGATAATATTAAATAAGAACAAACGCCGACTTGGGACAACTATACTAGAGGGGTATAGTTAAATTTAAAAATCACAAAGGCTAAGATGGACAGGACACGTATAGAGAGCACCGGACGACAGATTGGTGATTAGCATGACAGGAAGCACCGACCAACAAAAGACGACCAGGAAGGCCCAGAATAAGGTGGAGAGACAACGTTAGGTCGGATTTGCAGACAGTAGGCATTGAACACAGCCATGAAGCCATGTTGGATAGAAATTATTGATGACAAGTTGTACTTGCAGCTTAAACCCACCTAGGGTTGTAACACTACCCGAAGAAGGAGAAGAAGAATAAGATGGCGGAGAAAGTTATAGGAGGTGCTTCGTATATATCATATTTTAAGTCATTTTCATGGTTCTTTGATTTAGCAATCTGAAAATTGTGGTACTTATGATCAAATTTAAGGATGTTAAAGGAGTTAGAGGAGTCGCTTCGTATATATCGTGTTATAAGTTCTTTGCATGAATCTTGCAGTAGAATAAATAAATAAATATTGTGTCATTTTTTAAATATTGTCAATTTTAATGGGTATAGTATGAAGATAGAAATGCCAAGTTCCAGTTATAAATATCTGTGAAGTGCTTCCTTTGAGCTACTTTTCCGTGTTCCGTACGGAATACTTATGTGGTCACTTCGGTGTCTGTTCGTCGAAAAATTTTTTGAAAATTCTCGAACAGTCTTTATAAAGTGTAGATTGATGAAAAAAATGATGAAGCTTTATTTCATTGAAAGTTGTGAACTGAACCGAGACTACTGCTTTAAGAATTAAGTACTGAGACAAAATAATGTCTAAACAAATATTTAGGTAGTAAATATTTGTTTTAAATTTTTACCACCAGATTCTGGATTGAGTTAGATTTATTGGCTATTACGTAGCTAAGATGCTATAACTATTATACATTATTGACTAAAAAAAACGTGAGAATACATATCGGATCTTAAGATGTCAGGAACTTTTTATCTTATTCTGGTTGGTCTGATTAGCCTGCGGAGTAAGTATCTGACTGGACATTTTTGTCATCTCAGCTCTTAATTCTTTTAATGGAAACTCATTCTCATTTGGGGCGCGTTTTGTGAAGTCACTGATTATTTTATGTCTCCGTAAAAAAAAAAATATATTTTAAAGGCAATCACAATACGAAACACTAATTGCGCAAGTCCCACTTGCACTTGACCGGTTTTTTTATGATAAATAGTGTCTTACTACAAACTACCTATAATTTAAAATATCAACTGATAGTACTTAGATTGTCATTGTTTAGTGTCGCAAGGACAATTATCTAATATTTTTACCCTACAGTTTGAGGTTTATGTTTTTTTTTTAAGAGCATGTCACAAGAAGAAAAAAAACTAGTGAATTATTATTTACTAAAGGTAATAAAGACATTGATTATACAGCACATAAAAAAAAATGACAAACACTACAAATTAAATAAACAAAATCTAGTTTACATTTTGACATGCCCACCACCCACAGTAACACTATTTTCGCACTGCCTTATTGCATTTTTTAAATGTCCAATATTTCTGGAAGATCTTTGTGCTTGAGCTAGCCCCATAAAAAAATCAAGCGGTGTTTTCCAATAAATTGTGACGCTAGATGTCCTTTAAAAGAGAAAAGCCTCAAACTGCATGTAATGCATATTTCAAATTCAAAAAATAAAAATTTCCTAGTGATCAAGTTTTTATTGTTCAAAAACTGGCAAAATATGATTTTTTGTAAAATCTATATAAAATTTTACACACTACCATAAAATAAAATTCTAAACACTTTTTTTAATAAATGATTTCGATATTTTTAACAAACAGAGTGCCTTTTGGGCTTCAAACTTCAGAAAATTCAAATGTCCTGCCAAACGACCAATGAAAATTGGTACTGCAAAAACATTTTTTGGATTTCACGTGATTCAGAGTCCACCAATAATAAAGAAAAATCCCATATGTGGCACACTTTCTACCTGTCACTTTATGTATATATATATATATATATATATATATATATATATATATATATATATATATATATATATATATTGGTGACCAAAAAATCGACCCAAACTATTTGGCTTCATTTAAAACTGATTCTAGAATTTAGTGTTCATATATTTTTTATATTTTTACAGAGTTTACTATCATTTGATAGCTCATTTTAGTATCATTTGATAGCTTTCTAATGATACCAAATTCCATAGCATAGCTCATACTTTTTACTGATTAAAATGATTAAAAGAAGAAACAAGGAGAAGAAGGATTGAAAATAGGGGTAACAAGAAAGAAAAATTAAACAACGCAAGCAGCGTGTCCCTGCAGGATCTCCTCGATATACCGGTGAGCAGTTAATCCACCGCTCCGAGTCTCATCAGTCACGAAAACCAAATCGGATTTCTCATCCAGTGAGATACCTCCCTACACCATGACAGAACCTACTTCGTAGGCAACCGTTTCAGTAAAGCAGCATTGCGCATAGCGTTTCCCAGACCTCCTAGAGACTCGACTTCTTCCATCATTGTCATGTAGGCACATTCGGGACTCGTCAGAGAATAAAGCAGAGTGTCATTGCTCTAAGGTCCAGTCGACATGTTCTCGGGCAAATCTGAGTTGGGCTTGCCGATGGGCTGCTGTCAATTTGGATTCATTAGCTGGTCTCTTCGGTGTTAGGTTAGCTTCTTTAGGTCATCTTTTATACATATATATATATATATATATATATATATATATATATATATATATATATATATATATATATATATACATATATACATATATATATATATATATATATATATATATATATATATATATATATATATATATATACATATACATATATATATATATATATATATATATATATATATATATATATATATATATATATATATATATATATATATCTTGTACAGCGCAGAACATTACATAAAATTATATAGTGTAATTTTATTAGTGTTCAAATTTATAAAAAATGGTGTATCCTCCTTTGATCCGGGAGTTATTTATTTTGATAGCGGATTTCCCATTTTATAGTACTGTGTACATAAATAATATGAAACAAGACTTGCTTACATTTGTTGGAAATATAGAAGAATATAATGAGAGATTGGGAAACTGGTTAATATGCGCGAAAGACTAATGCTAAATTTTAAAAAGAAAAACATTAATTAGAAAAGATTTTCATTTTTGGCTATACTTTATCAGAATTTAAAATTTAAATTGGCCAAACAAAACTAATGGCTGCCGTGGCACCATACTATAGATTATAATAATAACGTATTGATGTGAAGTCAACTTTAAAGTTTATAAAGTCAGAAATCTTACATGAGTAGAAAGTTATCTAAGTTTTACTATGTTTGGAATATCGACAAACTTTAAAAGTTTTAAGTATGCTATACGGGAAAAAGAGCAAAGCTAAAGTATGAAAACGTGTCGTAAATTCTCAGTACATAAAGCTATACTATAAAGCTTTCTCAGTTTAAAATGTAAAGGATAAAGGTCTCAACTAAAGTGTAGTTTGCACAGAACTAAATTTAAAGCATACTTATATTTGAATAAAATTATTTTTTATTTAATGTCGAGCTCTCTAGCAATATGTAAAATATGTTTATTTCTTACTTTATGAAATTCGTCCAAGTTAAAGCATGCGAGCATCGTTTATTATAAAAGAAATCTAAAATTTTAAGATGTTTGAGCCAATAATAGCGGTTTACAATTCTAACAAATTGGTGACAAAATTATCTGTGTATCACTAATTTATATTTGTATTTGTTTACAAAGTAAAAAATCTCCGTTTATTTAAGAAGAAATCTGAAATTTTGGGATGTTTGAGCCAATAATAGCCGTTTACAATCTTAACAAATCGGTGACAAAATTATCTGGGTATCACTGATTTATATAATTACAACACAATGCTGATTATTCATTATATTTGTTTACAAAGTAAAAAATCTCCGTTTATTCCAGAAGAAATCTGAAATTTTAAGATGTTTGCCAATAATAGCCGTTTGCAATCCTAACGAATATTGGTGGACTATAGTGAAGGCAAATGCCGTAAAATTTTCAGGATTTTTGGAAATTTTTGGGTACAGCTTGAAAATTGATTTAACTACTTTGAAACAGTGCCAGCATAATATAAACGAATTTTCTCAGCCTAATTTTGACCGCAAGGCCATTTAACTACCTTGAAACAGTGTCAGCATAATGTGAATAAATTTTCTCAGCCTAATTTTGACCGCAAGGCCATTTTCTTCTATTTTAGTGCATAACCTAGAAAAAAAAACATATAAGAGCGCTTTTCTCACCCCTTTCATCACCATTTCACTTCACATAAGTTTTAGAAATATATGTTATATATGTATGCTTTAAATTTGTTCATTATACCAACTATAAACCAAAAAAATTTCACATATTACTATTGAAACTACACAATACCTAATTTTTCCGTTAAGCTTCAAAATAATAGAAAAGTGAAATAATGTTAATAAAATTTCTTAACTCTAAGAATCCTTAAAAAACGAAAACAATATAACTACGAAGCCACTCTCTTATAAATCCCTTCCCCATTCCCTTAACCCCTCAAGTTCAAATATAAATTTCAAACGTGTCCATTATCCCCACTGAAAATTAAATAAATTTCTCATAATATTGTTGAAACTATACGATACCACCCTCACCTCCGTTTCAAACCTTTTCCCAATTAAAACCGAAAGTAATAAAAATATGATTTAATTTTCAAAAATTCTCGACACCAAAAATCTGGAAAGGAATATATAACACGATATATACGAAGCAACTAATCTAACTCCTACCCCCTTAACCCCTTATATATTTGACTATATATAATTATACATTTATATACTGATTTATTTAAACATTCGGGATAATAACAGAACAAATGTTCCAGAACAATATCCAGTATTTACAATAAAATAGTTAAAAACACATTTATTTAAACTAACGTAATCTAACCTAAAAAACTTATTTAATGGATAACCTAAATATTCAGGTCAATACCAAGAACACTTGTAAAATGTCTCCTTGCAACATTGCTAAACACTTACATTTTATTTATCAAGTTAACTAAAAACTAGAAAAGGAAAATGATGAGACCAAAGGGCAACTTTCCAACCACTAAAGACGAATTGAGAAGACGTGTAACCTGTCCCCGGGCGGCTACCCCACTAATTATATCATTAATATAATAAAGAAACGGATTTTAATCTGAAATTTTAAGTGAGACGCCTGTTTTCTTAAGTATTTTTTTTATGTTGAATCCACAAAAATCATAAAAAAAGACATCCACTGCTAGGTTTTTTTCAGAAAACTCACTTATAGTTGCCAAAAATCCATTTTAATAAATAAAATGCAATTCTGTACAATCATTAAAATTTTGGAATAAAACTATTATTTTAAATGTTTTTGAATCTACATTAATCATAAAAACCTTAAAATATTAGATTTTAGTGTTCATGTTTAACAAAAAAACACGCATACACCACCTTTAACTAAGCTACGTAGCAAAATGCTGTTTAAAATAAATATCTGCAACCGCTAAATTAAAAAATTGTTTTTAATTTTTATTAAGATTGAACAAAAACACTCGCTCGCTCAGTCACTCACTCACTCACACACTCACTTCTACACTCACTGACTTATTCACTCGCTCGCTCACTCACTCACTACCGCACTCACTCACATTCCCCCATATTTACTCAACCAATCTATCCACAAAATTGACTTCTAAAACTGTCAAGGTATATATATTAGACTGCATTTTGCAACCTTTTGTTCTTAAATAGTAAACAGATATATTTTTTCAACACTAAAACTCCGCCTGCAGCATCAAGGGGTGGATTGAGTAGCCTAACGATGCTGTTGCCGGTCCCAAGCCCGGGCAAAGAAGGAGGGTTTGTGGGCAAGACTAGCAATCTACCCACAGTAAAAACAGCACATGGCTCACAGAACTAATGTAATATTGTATCACTAATTTATATTTGTATTTGTTTACAAAGTAAAAAATCTCCGTTTATTCAAGAAGAAATCTGAAATTTTGAGATGTTTGAGCCAATAATAGCTGTTTACAATCTTAACAAATCGGTGACAAAATTATCTGGGTATCACTGATTTATATAATTACAACACAATGCTGATTATTATATTTGTTTACAAAGTAAAAATATCCGTTTATTCCAGAAGAAATCTGAAATTTTAAGATGTTTGCCAATAATAGCCGTTTGCAATCCTAACAAATAATTGGTGGTCTATAGTGAAGGCAAATGCCGCAAAATTTTCACGATTTTTGGAAATTTTTGGGTACAGCTCTTGAAAATCGATTTAACTACTTTGAAACAGTGTCAGCATGATGTAAACGAATTTTCTCAGCCTAATTTTGACCGCAAGGCCATTTTCTTCTATTTTAGTGGATTTTTTCACATTTTAACACTTTCGGCTATTTCTTAAATATTTCAGCTTCTGTTCATTGTTATTCTACAAAAAAAATCGTTTTTACTCGTCATAAAATTGCCTAAAAAATTGCGTAGATTGCATAAAAAAATATTGAGTACATACCTAAAAAAAATATTTACTAAGGCAAATTGAAAAATCGTTTTTTAAGGGTATCTTTCGTTCAATTCGATATTAAGGCTTTAAATTATAGGAAAATATAGCTTTTATAGTAACTAAAAAGTATGCCAAATTTTATTAAAACTTTTTAAGAGAATTGGTCAAAATTCGCATAAATAAAGAGAATGAACCAAACCTTTTCTAGCGAAAAAAATTGAGTTTTTCGTAACGAAAAAGACGGTTTTTTTTATATTTTTTTTTATTTTTCCTTCTAACCATCCTGAAGAGCATAAAATTTCGCATATTTTTTTTAAAAAAAAAAGTTTCCTACGACCTTTTGCCCACAAAAAAATCTGTAATAAGATTTGGACTAAAATGCGAATTTTGACCAGTCTTCTTAATATTTTTTAATAAAATCTGGCACACTTTTTTTGTTAGTTTAAAAGCTATATTTTTCTATAATTTGGAGCCGTAATAACACATTGAACGGAAGTTACCCGTAAAAAAAACACTTTTCAATTTGCCGTAGTAAATACTTTTTTTTTGGGTTATGTACTTAATATTTTTTAATGCAATCTACGTAATTTTTTAGGCAATTTTATGACGTGTAAAATCATTTTTTTTGGTCGCATAACAACAAACAGAAGCTAAGATATTTAAAAAATAGTGAGCCAGAAGCGTTAAATGTGAAAAAAAACGCAAAAATAGAAGAAAAGTGTCCTTGTGGTTAAAATTCGGCTAAAAAAAAAAAAAACTCGTTTACATTATGTTTTGTACCGTTTCAAAGTAAATTGATTGCCAAGCTGTACCAAAAGTCATGAAAATTTTATAACATTTGCTTCAACTACTAAACAGTTTCGATTAGCCAAGATTCAATTCAGTATCACCTCAGCTTACGAAGACTGGTTGAGGCTAAAATTGAGAAAACCATCAGACTATGTTTGGAATGTGGAATCTTTAGCACAATGACACTACTCAGTATATATCACCACTACACCAAACACTTTATTCTTGCACTAGACGCGAGGTTCGCTAACCATGTTAGCTTCATCAAGAGCTATGATTGACTACAGCTAAACTACGAATCTACCATATTTATACTTTTCCCAACACTTGAATTACTCAGGCGGAACTAACAGTATAGGCGAGGCCATCAGTTACATTTTGTAATTTCCTTTCATATGCGTTCAACAATCTCCTATCAGATACACTTTTAAGTAATCTTAGATTATCTAATGCTATAGTAAGAACAGCTTCAAGGGCATGTTCGGCAATGCTAAATTTTCTCTTCCTCTATATTTTAAATGTATTAAATGTTCTTTAAATCGTGTTTTAATTGACCTTTTAATCTGCCCAACATACTTTTTGTTGCAATCATTACAACTAATTTCATAAATTCCACTTTTCTCACAATTGGGAAGCTTATCTTTGGGATTTCCTAAGATATTCCTCAGATTGTCTGATGACTTATAGATTAAGGTGAGGCCTACCTTATTAAATGCCCTATTGAGTCCCCTGCTATATTTTCGGATTAAATGGTATGGAGACATACTTGGTCTTATTTTCATCGCGTGTAAAAATGGTGGAATTCTGAATATTTAACCTGAACTTATGTCTATTTATTAACTTCTTTACTAAGTCATCGTCATAACCATTAGGTCTAGTTGTATTTCTAATACGATTCCCTTCATTAATGAAATTTACTCTATTCAGAAGAAAAGTGACCAAACGATGAACTAAAAAATGTAATGCGGCTAATTTGTGTTGTTTGCAATAAATGAATCATTAGGAATATATTTACATGTTACTGTGTCTTTTCTATAGATATCAAATTCTAACCTATTATTATTTTTAATAATTAAAATATCTAGAAAAAGCAGTTGTCCTTTGTTCTCAATTTCGTAAGGGAATTTAATGGAATCATATCGGCTATTTAATTTGGAAAAAAAATAATCTATATTTGCTTTATTTATATCGTAAATGGCGAAAACATCATCCACATACCTATGCCATACCCTTGAGAAATACTCAAATTCTTGATTGGCTTCGGTTTCAAACTTACTCATGAATAAATTGGCCATGAAAGATGATAAGCAATTACCCGTAGCTATTCCTTCTTTCTGATCATAACATTGACTGTTATATTGAAAATAATTTTGTTCCATACAAAGTTTAGATAATGTAATGAAATACTTTTGTTAATAGTTTGACATACATTTAAAAAAGAAGACAAATTGATTTACCAAGTACTTACCTTGCAAACACGCAGTTCTAAGCTCAAGATTGAAATTGATTTTCTTATACTGAAGAATAACTTAATTCGACTATTACAACTCGATATTTTACACAATAGATCTTTATGATGAGATACTAATAAAAAGATGAAACAGTGGAGGGACTTCTAATAAAGTTGAATATTAAAAGATAATATAATCAGATTTCGCGGCACCAAGAACTCCGAAATTGATGTATGTGACGATATATACGCAATCGTCCCCCTAAGCTGCTCCCCCGTCCATGTAATCCCATATCATTTTTACTGTAAATAATTATGGTAAAATTTTGTACAATATCGCAACAAAAAACTAAACGAAATTTTCAAAATACTACTGAAAATATAAAATAATGAAAATATTTAATATTTTCAGATTCCTCAACCTACAACCTAGAAAAAAATGTATAACACTGCACATATAAGAACGCTTTTCTCACCCCTTTCATCACCATTTCACTTCACATATGTTTTAGAATTATATGTTATATATTTATGCTTTAAATTTGTTCATTGTACCAACTATAAACCAAAAAAATTTCACATATTACTATTGAAACTACACAATACCTAATTTTTCCGTTAAGCTTCAAAATAATAGAAAAGTGAAATAATGTTAATAAAATTTCTTAACTCTAAGAATCCTTAAAAAACGAAAACAATATAACTACGAAGCCACTCTTATAAATCCCTTCCCCATTCCCTTAACCCCTCAAGTTCAAATATAAATTTCAAACGTGTCCATTATTCTCACTGAAAATTAAATAAATTTCTCATAATATTGTTGAAACTATACGATACCCCCGTCACCCCCGTTTCAAACATTTTCCCTATTAAAACTGAAAGTAATAAAATATGATTTAATTTTCAAAATTCTCGACACCAAAAATCTGGAAAGGAATATATAACACGATATATACGAAGCAACTAATCTAACTCCTACCCCTTTAACCCCTTATATATTTGACTATATATAATTATACATTTATTTACTGATTTATATAAACATTCTGGATAATAACAGAACATAGGTTCTAGAACAACATCCAGTATTTACCATAAAATAATTAAGAACTAACGTAATCTAACCTAAAAAACTTATTTAATGGATAACCTAAATATTCAGGTCAATACCAAGAACACTAATAAAATGTCTCCTTGTAACATTGCTAAACAACTACATTTTATTTATCATGTTAACTGAAAACTAGAAAAGGAAAATGATGAGACCAAAGGGCAACTTTCCAACCACTAAAGACAGATTGAGAAGACGTGTAACCTGCCCCCGGCGGCTACCCCACTAATTATATCATTAATATAATAAAAACACGAATTTAATCTGAACTTTTAAGTGAGACACGTGTTTTCTTAAGTATTTTTTATGTTGAAATCCACAAAAATCATAAGAAAAGACATCCACTGCGAGGTTTTTTTCAGAAAACTCACTTATAGTTGCCAAAAATCCATTTAATAAATAAAATGCAATTCTGTACAATCATTAAAATTATGGAATAAAACTATTATTTTAAATGTTCTGAATCTACATTTATCATAAAAACTTAAAATATTAGATTTTAGTATTCATGTTTAACAAAAAACACGCATACACCACCTTTAACTAAGCTACGTAGCAAAATGCTGTTTAAAATAAATGTGTGCAATCGCTATATTAAAAAATTGTTTTTAATTTTTATTAAGATTGAACAAAACACTCGCTCGCTCAGTCACTCACACACTCACTCTACACTCACTCACTCACTACCTCACTTACTTACTCGCTCACTACCACACTCATTTATTAACTTTCCCCTATATTCACTCAACCAAAGTATCGACAAAATTGACTTCTAAAACTGTCAAGAGATATATATTAGACTGAATTTTGCAACCTTTTGTTCCTAAATAGTAAACGGATATGTTTTTTTAACACTAAAACTCCGCCTGCAGCATTAAAGTGTGGATTGAATAGCCTAACGATGCTGTTGCCGGTCCCAAGCCCGGGCAAAGGAGGAGGGTTTGTAGGCAAGGCTAGCAACCTACCCACAGTAAAAACAGCACATGGCTCACAGAACTAATGTAAAGATTCAGAACAGGACTGGCAATGGGTTTATGAAAACAGCGAGGAACCGGAGACTGAATAACAATAAAAAAGGAATATATTACGAATAGCAACGTGGAATATAAAAACACTAAATAATAAAAATCAGGAAATTGAAAAGGAATTAACAGATAAAAAGATAGAAATATACGCATTACAGGAAACAAAAAAGAAGGACAAAGGGCAAGTGTGGCCCACCGAGTACAATTTACAACGATACAAGAACAATGTGAATCGCTTTTTTTTTCCGCACACGTGTCGCTCTTGTAGCGCTTTAGGGACTTCCGTGCAGCACGTGCAGGAAGACCCATAAAAAAAAGAAAAAAAAATAGCGCGGTCGAAAGAAATAACAGAGCCAAAGAGGATGTAGCACTGATGATCCACAGAAAGCTAACTCAGAACATCCAAGAATGTAAATACATATCAGAAAGAATAATAGTAACAAAACTTAAATCAGAGAATTAAAAAATTAACATCATTGAAATATACCGTCCAGAAAACTACAAACCGGAAAACGAGAGAACAAAATTCTATGAAAAACTATAAGAGACAATTGATGCAGTCCCAAAAAAAGAACTAATTATCGTAATGGGGGACTTTAATGCACGAGTAGGAAACATGATAGTACCGGGAGTGAAACAGAGGTTCAATGAAAATGTGACGAATGAGAAGAGCGAATTTTTGATAAACTTCTCCGCACAAAATGAGTTCCGAATAAATAACACCTTCTCTAAACATAAAGAACAACATAAATTTACATTTCAAAATACGAGAGAAGATAGGTCAATCATAGATTACATTCTAACAAATAGAGAAATACATTATACACAAATATTAGATATAAGATGTTTATGTTCTGCAGATGTAGCAAGTGATCACAGTTTTTGTATTGGGAAAAATCAGAACGACAATAAAGAGACCTCCAAAAACAAGCATAACAGTTTACGAAACAAAGACGAACGTAGAAAGCCTACAAGACGAATCAATAAAAAAACTCTACCAGACAAGATTGAAGAACGAAATAAATAAAAACCCAGTCGTAGAGGAAGAAGACATAGAAGACAGTTGGAGAACGATCAAGGATAACATTATAATCGCAGCAAAGGAAGCACTCGGGGAACGTAAAATAAACAGTACACCAAGAAAAAACAAAAGCCTATCTTAAATATATATCAAGAAAAACCAGAGAAACACATGAAGAATATAAGACAGTCCGCAATGAAACAAACACTCTAGTGAGAAAAAAAGAAAATGGAACACTGGGAAAAATTCTCTAAAGAAATGGAACATGGCTTTTATGGTATCCAAAGGGAGATTTGAAGAATGATATGTGGACAGCGAAAGGAAATGAAAGAATTAATAGAACTACATCAAAAAAGATACATGGATATATTATATAAAGCAATTGTATAATACAACAGAAAATTTGGCACCTGAAACACCAGAAATAGTAATCAATGAAACATCAGAAATAAACAGGTGGAAGAAGCTCTCAAAAATTAAAAAAACCGAAAATCAGCCGGTAAGGACGAAATAAAAAATGAACTATTATAGTATGGAGGAGTGAAATTGACTAAAGAATTGACAAAACTCATAAACAAAATAATACTGGGATCGCGAATACCAGAAGAATGGAGAACAAGCATAATGATACCACTTATTAAAAAATGAGAAAAAACCGATCCGAATAATTATCGAGTGTGCACAACTTTAAAACTGACGACAAAAATTGTTACCAATAAAATAATAATAAAAGCGGAAGATCCTGTAACGACGCAATATTTGTAATTACTGAAAAATAAATTGAGTTTAACCGACCAGCGTTTTTATGCTTTATAGATTTGATAGAGTACAGCTGCAAGACGTAGTGCACACTTTTTATGACAAGAATATTCCATTGGATATAATAAAATTAATTGAGAACATTTACAAAAGAAATAAAATAGAAGTAAATTCGGAGTTAACTGAACCCATAGAGGTAATAACTGGCATTAGATAAGGAGACTCACTGAGTCTCCTACTGTTTAACATTATATTAGATGAAATAATTGAACAGGTAAAAACAATGGGCAATAAAGAGATACAAATATTGTGTTACGCCGACGATACTGTCCTAGTCGCTAAAAATAAAAATGACTTGCAGATATTATTACATCAGTTTAATACGGAAGCAAAGAAATTTACTATGAAAATAGCTGCTGAAAAAACCAAATTAGGTGCAAGCTGGAAATCGAAAATCAGATAATAGAGCAGGTGATGACAATTAAATATTTAGGAATATAGAAGAAGGAATAAAAGAACGAATAATAAAAGCCAATAGAATAGCAGGATGTTTGAATGACACTATTTGGAAAAATAAATACTTGAGAACAGAAGTAAAATTTCGTATATATAAATCTGTAGTTCGACCAGTTATGACCTATACAGCAGAGACAAGACCAGAAACATGCAAAACTCAGAGATAGTTACAAACAAATGAAATGGAAATATTAAGAATAATTGCAGGAAGAAGACTTTATGATAGAGAAACAAATGACAACATAAGACACATAAGTGAAGTAGAGGACATTAACACGTGGATAAGAAAGAGAAAACAAGAATGGAACCAATACATAAATTGAATGTCCGAGCGACGAGTAGTGAAAATAGCTCGTCCTTGGAGCCTGACTACACCACTGAGTATTACCTATTTTCTATTTATTTTTAAATACCTATATTAAATTTTTACAATAAACTTAATGAATACTAATTTTTTTTTTGCGTAATATTAGCAACATCAGCCATCAAAATACATTATTTCAGGTTAAACATTAGAATTTACACTCGCTTACCATGGAAATACAGCAAATTGACCAAAACTTAAGTGTTGATAATTTAGACGAAATGGCATGGCATGGTATTTCTGAAGAAAATAAATAACTTCATCGGCCTCTTATTCTCTCTAGGATTCGTGGGATATAAGTAGGAGCTCAAGTTGTATTAAAACTAATGTTATGATTACATTACTTACCCATCCTTTTGGACTGCGTTTTGAAAACGAATAGGTGTACTAAAAATCTTTATATCAACCTAAATACGAGTTTTTAAAAAAAGGTACTAGAACCAATTAAGGAATTACTGACGACAACAATGCTAGTAATATGTAGGCTTGAAAAATTCGACTATTCATCAATATAGTCTCCTTCAAGAGTGACACAATCAGTCCAACGCTTTTCTAACATTTCTATACCTTTCTTATAGAAGAATTTATCTTTGCCTTCAAAATAGGCCTCAGTTTCGGTGATAACTTCTTCATTGGAGCCAAATCTCTTTCCCGCGAACATTTCTTTGAGGTCTATGAATAGGTAATAGTCACTGGGGCTAAATCTGGAGAATACGCTGGATGAGGAAGCAATTCGAACTTCACTTCATGCAATTTTATCATCGTAACCATTGATTTGTGACACAGTGCATTGTCTTGATGAAAGAGCACTTTTTTCTGGTTCATTTGGAGCCGTTTTTTTTTTTCCAATTTCTGCCTTCAAACTCACTAATAACTTTATAAAATATTTGCTATTGATGGTTTTTTTCCTTCTTAGCATAATCAATAAAAATTATTCCGTGCGCATCCCAAAATACAGAGGCCAAAACTTTCACCAGCTGTCCACTCAGCTGACTGCTAATATGATACCGGTGTGCAGTGGTGGATCCATGTTTCATCCATAGTCACATATCGCATGAAAAAGTTCTTTTTATTGTGCTTAAACAGGTCCAAACAGAGCTCAGAATCATCAACACGGTCCACTGTGAGCAAACACGGTACCTATTTCGAACTGAGCTTTCTCATGCTCAAATGTTCATGCAAAATATGACCAACACGTTCTTTTGATATTTTTAGGGTGTCAGCAATTTCACTTTACGGTCATCCAAAACAATTTTGTTGATTTTTTTGATGTTTTCGGTGTAACCACCTCATTTGGGGGCCCAGAGCGTCCAGCATCATTTGTATCTGTACAGCTGCGTTTAAATTTAGCATACCAGTAAATAATGAGTGATTTTTCAGGAACAGAGTCCCCGTAACACTTATCAAGCCATTGTTTTGCTTGAATGGAAGTTTTTACATCAAGACTAGTGTTTAATCAACACACGAAATTCGATTTTTCCATTGTTTTGAAAATATCAAAAGTAGCGTCACTTCGTCGAAATGCCATGAAATTTTGACACGTATCGTTTGAAGGTTGGTACTTCCTAAAAATCATATAGGTTTTTTTTTTTTTAAAAAGGGCGACATCTATGTGTCAGACCAAAAAGTTTTCAGCCTACGTATTATTATGGATCCTTCTTTAGCTAGACTAAACTCAGTCTTTAGATTTGACGATGTAATAAATGAGTATCAAACTACATTAAGATTATATTTTGACATAGAAAACATAAAAATATAGACAGCTTTTATTAGCTTAGACCTATTCTAAATGATGAAACAAATTTATTTGGGTCATGTGTTGCCTGATGTAATCTTTTCAGAATTTTTGGAAATGCATCGAGTTTATTGGAAAGAAAAACATACTCACTGTAATTTCTAAAGATCATAAAATAGGAAAAGGGGAGTATAGAAAAGGTTTTGATTGTTATATAAGGTCGTAACACGGTCGTTAAACATTCATTTAAGTATTGCGCTATGTCGTAAAAACATCAGTATTATAATAAAATAGGTTTAGTACCGCTAAATAGTGAAATGGAAATTACAAAGAAACTCATCGAGGCTACGGAAGCCGTCAGCGAAAAGTATAATTCTTGAAAATATAAAAATTACCAAAACAAGTCAGAACTCGAAGAATTTTGTAAACCTGCTACGACTCGATCGTCTTTATTGTCGAACGCTGTTAATACCGGTTTACTTTAGAAACACCGAAAGTAGATATAAATGCTTCGCTAGTAGTTCATAACAGAACTGACAACATTCTCCATAAAGAGCGGACGCCAATATCGGTTCCAGCAATTAGTTCACTTACTTCGGTTCGATTTAAAGGAAATTGATTATGCTGTTCGAAGATATAACTGAAAGTTCTCTATAAAAACGATTCGTTTTTTAAGAGATACATTTGTATACATAGTTGGAATTTTTAGTTTCCATCCATAGCGTTTTTTCCAAAAATCATTAGAAATGCTACATTCAAAGTTAAAATTTGTGTATTTGAAAGAAAAACGTTGATTGTTTAGATGTACAATAAGGAAGTAAGGTGTGCACAAATAATTTAAATTATCTTAGAACCACACGCATGCACTTAAGATTTTTTAAATTTTGTTGGATTGGTATCTTAATTACTCATACATAATTTAATATTTTTAAGTGTCTATATAAACATATGAATGCAGAAAAAGTTATGCAAGTGTTACCCTAAAATATACAGCCTATTTTTTTTATGAAGAATCCTGTGTTCAAAGTCACATTTATGTTTAACGTTTCAATGAAAAAAATAAATTCTTAAGAGACAACCAATTTTATGCTGTCTGACTGACATTTCATCTTGTCTTATGTTGTCTTGCGTGAAATAGGTAAAGAAATATCTTTTAAAATTATTTGGTGTGATACACACAGGAACGATGATACACAGATATTAATTAGGCGCCAGCTAAGTATTGAATTAATAAATTTGAGGTTTTACTGAAAATTAAATGACCCCCAAATTTTAAATACAAAAATTGAATTTGTCACTTTTGAAATTTTTTAATTATTTATTTAAATTAAAATAGGGTTAGAAATTCAGTGATTCAAAGACGGTTGACTGACCGTTGAAAAAAAAAATTATTTTAATATATTTTTTTATTTTTATTATTTATATTTGGTACGTCATTACTAAAGTGCTAACTTTCGAGAATGAGATATCACTAGGACAGGGCGAGCCTTTTGACAATATACAGTTAGAGTATGAATTAAGATCTCAAGGCTCATCTTCAATAATGAAATATTTTCATTATTTGCTGACCTTATTTTCGGTTAAGGCACATTTTCCACGTCAATGCTGACATTAGAGTCCGACGAGCCCAAAACTAAAGCATTAAAACCCTTTAAGTGAAGGCTAGGGCTTTATTATTAAAGATGACAGAAGCCGCACACAACAGCTATCAACTAGGAGCGACACGTGGAGTTGAGTAAACACTTCTTTACGTCAGCTTGACAAAATTTCGTTGTTTATTACTGAATTAAGTGAGATATGGCGATATTTCAAAATTTTTTCCGAATAAATTAATTACCAAGACAACTTGGCCTCCAAGCAGCTCTGATTTTACGCTGTTGATTTTTTTCTTGTCGGGATCTCTGCCAACTAAAGCTTGACAGTAACATTCCTGGCTTGCCGGGTACTTGCGCCCTCTTGAACTTTAATGTTTTAATTTCTAAATCTTTGACCCTAATGTATTAATATTATTTAGTGATATATTTATATCTTTGAAAATTGTTTACCTTGTAATGAACAACAAATTGAATAAAAAAATAAACTGAAAAAAACACTGACAAATATTATACAAAAATTAATTATTACTTCCAGAAAAGAAGCTGCTGCAATATTACATTTACCGTCGTTTCATATCCTTAGGCTGTATTAACACAACAAAATTTTTAAGAAACATAAAATATTTTTTTAGGTTTTTTATACGTATGTGCAGGCATATTTTATGGAAAAGGGGGATTTTTATATACTAAACAAACAAATCAATTTTATGCTGCCTGACCCAAAATTCAACTTTCCTAATGTGATTTCGTGCGTGAAATAGGTATAGTCACTTTTTGAAGTTGAATAAATAACCTGAGCAAACAAGGGTTGATTCATATATGAGTAAAGCTTTTACTATACATTTATAATTTATTACAACAAAATATTACGACACTTGTTAAAGTGAATATTGAATGACTCTATTTTCAAAGAATTCATGGGCGTACCTATTACTAAAGAGAATGCAGCTAGAGCTTGTCAATTTCGGAAAAATTTTTGGATATTTTGCTTACAATTGCACGACTTATCTCCAGTGACTTTTACTTTTCGAAGATAAGAACACTGTATAAAGTCGGCAAAACTTTTAAGCTGCTTAGTTAGGGTAATAGTTTCACCATAATTTGGGATAGCATCTGTTGGTACTGGAACCTCATCAACATCAGAATCTTCGGAAAGTCCTTCTATTTCAACTGGATTTTCAATTTCTTGTTCTGAATCTGAATTTTCAACATTCAAATTTCATCTATGTTCAAAAAAATCATTAAGGTTTTCATTATTAGTGAACTCCAACAAATTCTTATTTTGAGGATATATGCAAGTACGTTAAGTAGTAAGTCATCTTCTGGATCAGATGTAATAGTCTCAGTTAACTGGCATTACTTTGCATATTTTCATGCTTAAATCCCGCTTTATGGAAGCAATTGTTAACTGTTTCCTTGGTTACTTGTGCCTAAAGCGATTTTTGCAAAGTAAACTGCATCCAATGGCGTAATTTTCTTAATTAACTCAAAAGCTATACCAGCAGTTTTAATGGTTACTATCGAGTGTATTGTATTACAATAAATATTTAACTTCCTCTAAAAATATTATTTTTAAATAGGGCGATTCAAAAAGAAACTTAACATTATTTATAGTAATATGTAAATAAAGTTACAGAATTTTAAAATATACACTAACATTAAGTGAAATTCGTAATTTTAGCCCTTTTGCAGAAGTATCCCAAGCAAGCATAATTCATCCTTGAAATTATAATGCGGAGTAAGATATATCATGATACTAATTAATAATTTTTTTATAACTTTTCTAAATATCCCGTACAAATACCACCAGTAGAAAACGCCTAAGAATAATAATCTGTGTTCGAAGATTACCTTTATTGGAGAATTGACGTAAATCATTAAAAAAAAATTCAACTCCAACATATAAACCAACCAACAAACAGACAAATGTGAAAAATGATAAAAAGGGAAAATAATATAGAAAGTCAATACATTAAAAAAATTGCCGCCCACTGGTGATCTGTCATTTGTGATTCTATCTATAGGTTAATTTCTTTCTATCTATCTATTCAGCATCTACTTAATCATCTGTACTATTTTTATTCCACCCTGTCGACTATTTGGTTGTTTTTTATGTTTCGGGTAGGATTTTCGCTATGTACGGTAGTAGTTAAATAATTGTGCTCTTATTAATTTCAGATTTCCTTTCAGGTGTTTATTTCGCCAGATTCCATCACTGAAGGAAGTTTGCCACTGTCATTGTCCTTGTATCTCGGTTTCTCACTTCCATCTCATAATTTTTTTGTTGTATAATTTCATCAACAACAACCTTGCTTCTTATTGTAATATATTTAAAATTTATTGTTAAATTGATAAAGTAACCTACGGAGATCGGTTCGATCGACACAAACTATGCACGTTTAACTTTTTAGGTATCCTTGTTTTAGTATGATTACCTATTTTCAATTAGAATAGATCAACCCTTCTCCTTAATATCAACCCTAGTCATGAGAATGGAGAAAGTTATTGCCATTAATATGTAAGATTCATGATTAATTTTGAATAGGAAGTAGTGAATAACTAATAGTATTTTAACTAAATCTAAGACCCTAATTCATAACAAAAGTTATCCACCGTTGAGGTAAATTTCTCTGTCATAATGAAATTTTTAGGATATATAAGAAAGATAACAGATGTATGTATAAATATATATATATATATATATATATATATATATATATATATATATATATATATATATATATATATATATATATATATATACATATATATATATATATATATATATATATATATATATATATATATATACATTTATATAGTTTTTTGAAGAGGAGCCCGTTTTTGTTCCCTTCTTGGTCATTGATTTTTGTCATAAAGCTCCTTTTCTGAAGAAAACTTGAAAGTGAAGTTATATTATAAAGGAAGATTTTTTTCATTAGAAATCTCTCTCCTATTCCCTCGTCATCGTTTTTTTTTTGAAAAAGATGAACTCTTACTATAAGACAAGGTTCTTTTTCCTTTGGAACTCACGGTTTTCAGATCATCGTGATAGTTTCTTGTAAATTTTGCTCAGCTCTCCGTCATTGATTTCTGGACTTAAGAAGTCGATACTCTCAAGCCCGGATTTTCTCTCTCTATCTCTCTCTCTCTCTAATATATATATATATATATATATATATATATATATATATATATATATATATATATATATATATACACATATATATATATATATATATATATATATATATATATATATATATTTATATACATATATATAAATACATAGCAGTATTATGTTCTTGGGATAAGCGATCGTTGGAAATAAACTAAAAAGTTTTGGACACCTTTTTAGCTACGCCAAGTTTTCGAAAATATTTCATTTTGTTCATTAGGGCTACAAATACAGTAGATTATCAGTATTTTTTGAGATTAAAAGTAAAGAACAACCCTATTTTATATGTAACATTAAAGTGCTTACTGCTAAGTGGTGTGTTCAAAAATTGTTGTTTGTGGGGGCACTTTATTACACTTATTCATAAGAAAAAACAGGAAAAAACATTAAAAAAGCTCGATATACTCATTTCTGGGAAATATAATAAATTTTTACTTCATTTTGTTAGAATAGTACAGAGGATTTTAATTTATAAAGGATTTTTTAGCTCATTTCCAAAGACCGCTTACCCCAAGAACATAATACTGCTGTTTAACTAGTCGGTCAAAACTACCCTTCTCCTCTATATATATACAGTAATACCCCGCTTTTACGCGAGGGATACGTTCCGAAAAAAATCGCGTTTAACTGAAATTCGCGTATATCGAGGTTTATGATTAAACATAGTCAAAATTTAATACAAAAAAATACAAATCATTTTAATCAATCACTTTAATTCTAAGAACACTTTATGCAATACATACTCTTATTTTTTACGGAAAAATACATCTATTGTCTTTTGGGTAACGTTTTGTTTACGTTCTTGTAAAATACGTTCATAACACCCAACACTGTTTTTAATTGTTTGACACACGGTCAAGACACGGTCATCATTATTGTCTATACTCTGCAATATGTCCAAACCTGAATAAATTTTTGAAAGTGCATTTTGTATTTCCCCTGAAGATAAAACTTTCTCTTCTACTTGTTCTTCCTCATCGTAGATAGGATTATTCTGTAACTCGATCAGATCTTCATTGCTAATAGGATCGTCGTGCGTTGCTACAAGTTCTACGAGATCTTCTACCGTGACATCTTCAAGTTCAGACCCCTCAATCATTGCAGCAATGTCTTCAAGCACTTGTCTCTGCATCTGGACAATTCTTCTAGGTGCTTCCACTACATCTGGCCAAAGATTACGCCACACCCCATTCATACAACTCATTTTAACTTCCTTCCAAGCCTCTTCTATGTTGTGAATAGACTTCATAATGTTGTATGACTTCCACCACTCTCGCATAGACTGTCTTCCTTCCCCGTCAGTTTCATGAATTAGTTGGCTAAAAGTGCGGCGATGGTAATAAGCTTTGAAGTTTGCTATTGCTCCCTGGTCCATAGGTTGTAATATTGACGTAGTGTTTGGTGGAAGGAACTTTACGTACACTTTTAAGTCTCTGGGCGTATCAAGTGAGGTTGGATGTCCTGGGGCATTGTCTAAGAGTAATATAACTTTAGGTTCAAGCCCATTTCTGTCACAGTATGATTTGACTGATGGGCAAAAACTATTAGAATACCATTCTTGAAAAATTTCCCGTGTAACCCACGCCTTTCTGTTTGATCGCCACACAACTGGTAGACTTGTCTTGTCTGTGCCTCGCATTGCACGGGGTGTTTCTGAATGGTACACTAGTAAAGGTTTCAGTTTGAAATCACCAGTGGCATTACCACCCAGCAGAAGTGTTAGTCGATCTTTCGCAGCTTTGAAACCACTGGCTTGACGTTCTTCCTTAGAAATGAATGTTCGAGATGGCATTTTTTTTCCAGTAAAGTGCGGTCTCATCAACATTGAAGATGAGACAAGCAGGAATTTTCTCTCGTCTAACGAAGTCTTGAAACTTGTGTGGAAACTCAGCTGCAGCTTGAATGTCCGCGCTGGCCGCCTCGCCTGTTATGTGGATATTGTGAAGATTAGAACGCTGCTTGAACCGATGGAACCAGCCTCTGCTGGCAGCAAAAGTCGGAGTGGCACTCCCTTCTCCTTCTTTTGTTTTCAGCATCTCATACAAAGATTTTGCTTTTGTGCATATGAGATCTTGACTTAGTGGTGTGTTCTTCTTATTCAAATCTTCGATCCAGACTGACAGTAATTTCTCCATTCTTTCTAAGATAGATGATCTCGAACGAGAAAGTTTTGTTGCACTTATAGGTGTTGAACCTTCGCTGGAGATTTTAATTTTTTCCCGATTTTTATAAATCGTTCTCACAGTCGATTCTGAGAGTCCAAAATCTCTCCCAACAATTGTTGCTTTGCCTCCATTTTCCATTCTTCTTAACACTTTCATCTTCAATTCCAAAGTGACGCTTTTACGCTCTTTTTTCTTTACAGGCGGCATTTTTAACGTAGGGTTAAATTATGTATGTATGTATCTCCAATAAATATTAAAACAAAACTGCCAGCCGACCGAACTAACATTACGGAACAAATGAACACACGAAACGAACGAGGAAATCCCCATAGAACAAAGTCGAAGGACAGGGAATTCCCAATTCTTCAAAGAGAATATTCAGAGAAAGCGGGGATCCCCCCGCGACCATAGAGAAGTTAATGACTACATGAGCGCGAAATTTGAAATTCGCGTTATAGTGAAACCGCGCGTAACGGGGTCGCGCTAAGCGGGGTATTACTGTATATATATATATATATATATATATATATATATATATATATATATATATATATATATATATACATGTACCACCATGTCGCCTATCTAGTCTAAAAGCTTTTACGATGCAGTAGTTCCCACTAGTACTAGCCTTGATGAAAAGGCACGCCATGGTCGTCCAACTCCATCATTACGACATTGATCATTTTTAAATTACAAGTGATTATGCTTTCATCAACTGGCCATACTGTTAGGTGCTAGTAAGGTAATTTCCCTGTATGCAGCCTATTAAGGCAATGTTACCTTCTCATAGTGCTTCTAGATGTTTGTGTATAAATTGCCTAACTAATTGATATAAGTAACTGTAATAATACCATAATATCAGGATAAGCTTAACTAAATCTAAGTTAAATAATTTGAAACAAATAAAAATATACTAGAAGTCAAAATCAAAGTAATTTATTGTTAGATATTATTGTGATAAAGAAATAATTTGTCTAATCATATAATACTGTAGTTTACAGGACTGATTAGCTTTCAGACAGCTATTTACAGTATTAGAGTAATGTTTGCTTATTTACCCAGTAAAATTCCTTTTCTAGTCTAAGCAAGTAAACAGCTATAGCATATATATTAAGATATATAAATTTTCCGTATTTAAAATAAAAAGCAATATATACTTAAAACGAAAGCTTTTACCGATCTAAAGCTCTTACTCTTCTAATGAATAATGAATAAGTCATTAATGCATTTTATAGCCAATATATTCTGGAAACAAAGAGAGGCGAATTAATCACTTTATTTACTGTGCAAATAAAGTAAAAATTTGATGTTTTCATTTTTATTAGTATAATTATTACGCTTTATAACTTGGGTCTTAATTGGACTAGTTGTATATATAGTTTGTTAATAAAATGCGCAGAGTTTTAGTAAAAAGAGAGAAAAACTCAGAAAAAAAAAATAAATGGAGTTCCATAAGTGCTATAAAAGTTTCAAATTTTATTCTTGTTTTTCTATAAAATTTGACTTTTGTATAAGCTTCTCTATATACAAACCCTCCACACAGTCTTTACGACATAATTAAATTATAGTTTAATTTCATTTTTCTGTTACTTAAACTGTTAATTTTTCCAAACTTTACATGTATGTTGCGTTGGCGCTTAAAATTTTAAACATATCACATGTCACAAGTATAATGCACGTTTTTTGCAAGTATCCTTTCCGTTTAAACTTTAAAGGATAACGACAGGCCTATTTTAAGAGTCAATATAGTACAATATGACAATATCCTTTTTAAATGAAAAAAATTAATTGCCCGGGCAAAATGTAATTTGACAATTCTGAGTACAGATTGTAAAACTAATAAATGGCATATAAGTCAGCTGTCACATTACAGAAAAAAATTACTTTTCAGGTTAGTTTAGGTTAGACATACAGTATAAAATAAGCAATATGCTTATAATTTTAGGTAAAATTTAAATATCTAATTAAAAATGACATTCGGTACTTGCTGTCTATAATGGGAAATATAATACCTGGAAATTGTGCTACATATGAAAAGTTGATATAATCTTAACAACTTAGAATGTAAAATAAATTATCAATGAAACAAACAAGCTGAACCTCATACTGATGTGAAGTATTAGCGCGACGTGTATTTCTAACATGCACCGCTCTGGGAGGAATTAAGCGGGCTACATCCTTCGAACACTTTCCATGAAAATACTTGTAGAACAGACTCAAGTCCCCCACATAACTATGTCGGGTTCAGCAACGTTAACTTTTTTAGAAAAAACTGCCGCCTGGGTTTTTGTAGCGTTAAATTCCACTTGGTTACTGTCACCCCAAGATAGAATTTCTTCCAGGTCTTTGTTAAGTTGAACGACCTCCTGCTGTCTGCGGATATTCGCCTGAGTAGCCGATGTCCGAACGTTCAAAGTGAATAAATGGATCAGCGTACTGCCATCTGCAAGCTGTAGATTGGATTCCCGGTCTTTTCCAGCAGATCATTAATGTAAATGAGAAAGAGAGTAGGAGACAGTATGGAGCCTTAGGGCACACCGGCGTTGATTGTGAAGGTGTTAGAAAGAAATTCGTCGACCGCCACTCGTAAAGAACGCTCTCTGAGGAAACATGAAAGCCGCAAACAGAATTTTTCAGACATACCATAAGAGCGTAGCTTAGCCGACAGTCTATCGTGCCAAACACGGTCGAATGCCTTGGATATGTCAAGAGCAACCGCTCGAGATTCTCCAAAGTGTTCAGTTACGTTGCTCCAAATATGTGTTACATAAGTTAGAAGATCTCCTGTTGATCTATGTTTACGAAAGCCATATTACTAATAATGTTGAATCCTTCAAGATATTGTTGATTGATAACCTTTCAACTTTCTTGAAAACATATCTTTATACTAGATGTTTTTTAAGATGAGTTCTAACTGAATTAAGTTACAATATTTTGAAAATCAGAAAAATTCCTATTTCGTTTCTTCTAATACGATTTTGTAATCGCTAAACCAGGAAGGGAGAAGAGACAATGAACCTAGACTCTATTTATTTAAAATCCTCTAGAGTTATACAAATTAGCATCAAGCAGTAGTAAGGGCCCCAGAGTTTTACCTACATTTTACCTGTAATGCAGCAGTACAACAACTTCATTGGAATACCATCCGATATCGGTCTAATATTCGCAATCTCTTATGTTTGAATACAATAGAAAAACGACCCATTTTTGGTTGTTTGGGGCTAAATAGTCTGGAATAGTTCTGGCCAGTGGTGGTACACCTGGGCGTATACGTATTATTTACGAATGGTATGAATGAAACAGTTTTATAGTGTTTAAACATTTATTAGGAAAAAATAACATTTTATAATGAAATATTATTAATTAAAAAATATACAACAATGAAAAAGTATTACCAATCTTCTGTCTCCAACATGCTTGAAAAACATTCAATTCATTGTCTACAGTCCACATTTTATCTTCCACTTACATGCTCAACACATTTTCGCCAATTTTCTACAGAAACATTAAATATGGCATTCTGAAAAAGGTTTTGTATGTCTGCTAATTTATAGGTCGTATTGTTTCTGGTGACTTCATATTTAACCTGTGCCTACATAAGTTCTATCGGATTGAGCTAACAATGATATGGTGGTAGGCGAAAAACAGTAATATAACGTTTTTTTGCCATTTCGTCGATTAAGAAACTTGTGTACTTGTCTTTATTTCTGAGAACTTCAAGCTTTACAAGTTCTAATAATTCTCTCTTAATGCTATCTTCTGGAAATAAAATGTTTCTCTCGGTCATCCCAGATTGGATGTTCTTTTTAGCGAACCCAAGGTTAGAACTCGTTCTAATTTTTTAGAATGATAGCTTGCGTTATCCACTACAATAACAGAACTGTCTGGTATTAAGTCTATGATCTGCGAAAACCAATCTTCGAAAATATATCGGAATTCATGTCTTCTCCTGTTTTCTTGAATAACTCGGTCCACAAAAGCCCTTTTGCTTCCAATACGCGTAATAATTAACATACGTCCTTTACCAGGTGGCTCTTTAAGACCAGTAGAGAGATCTTCATTGAATGCTTAGCGAGCTTTTTTCATATTCCCATCCTGCCAAAATTTTTTGACTGTGTACCCTTCATTTATCCACGTCTCATCTAAGTATTGTATCCCTTTTCCTTCAGAGCGAGCTTTTCTAAATTTCCTTAAATAGTCTCTTCTCCAATGTACAATTTCTCCACTTTCTATCAATAAAGATTTTCTTTCACACTTTTTCTAATAAAAATTCATACCTTTTAACACACTCCATAGTTTTACTCCTACTCATTTTCGGTATTTCTGGGTGGCTTGTCGCAGCTGGCAGGATAATATCTAAATTTGGAATTCTTTTTTCCATAAAAAAGTCATGAACAAAACGCCTTACTGCTTGTTTTGTAGTGTCTGTCAGGTGAAGTTCTTTTTTGCCTGGTCTCTTTTTCTTCTCTTAAAATTCTGTAAATTGTGGCGTTACCAACTCCGGACATTAAGGAACATTTTGTCACCCAATCGTCCACAGTTAAATTACAATTTTGATCGTTTTTAACGTAGTCAAATACATTTTTAACTATACGCTTTTCATTATGGGTTAGCTGGCCGAACTTATGGCGTTTCGTTGGAGAAGACATTTTGTTAATACATTAACTAACTTGTCACTAACTGGCTCGACACTTAGGCGTACTGCTCTAAATATGTTTTTAAAGTTGGGGCAACAGGAAGGTATGAAAATAAAATTATTTGATCGGCAATAAAACTTCGTTACAAAAGAGCATTGTTACCTGACAAATACCTTGGAATAGATAGCACGCCTCTGTTATAGGGGCGCCAGTGAGTCCAGTGGCATTTTTATTACTATCAGTTTCAAATAAATAGAGTAGAGGAAAAACACAAAATTATATTGATCTTCCAAAATCTAAGATCAGGCGCTAGGTTAACTAAGTATTTATAAAGCTTTAGATGGCTTCTTTTTAGACAGTTTTTTTTAAAAAAACTCGGTACATATTTCCCGCTTTAGATGTATACTATCTCGAATCACGCACCGATGATAATATAATAAAAACAGTTTTATTAAAACTCGTTAATATTTCTAAATAAAAGTACTGTAACAATAGTCCTTGCATATTTTATATTTTGCCTCTTAATAAATTTATTATAGCGTATCAGTGGTAACATTTTAAGACCTTGATAATTAAATTCAGTTTAATTATTGAAGCTCAGGTACTCACTACACCCATAGCCCATATAAAATCCCAATATGTAACAATTTATCCTCATAAGTTAATGTTTTATCGTTTGTTGCTAATTCTTTATAAGCAAATAATATGTTTAGCTTCCATAAATGAAATAGAAGAAGTATATAGGAGCCTTTTAAATTGATTTTTGATTTTTACAGTTATATACAATATCACTAGACAGGAGTTATTACCATTACACCACTTTATTCGTGCACTAGGTACGCGTTTTGCTAAACATGTTAGTATCATCAGAGGCGGTGATTTACAGTCAATTATTGTCCCCGATGATACTAACAAGGCGCGTCCAGGGCAAAAATACAGCATTTGGAGTAATGGTGATAACTGTTGTGAAGTATTATTGTCCCAAAGATTTCAAAATGCCAACATAATAAACGATATAATCCAAAAAGTTTCCATCATATGGAAAAATTTTATTTTGCAGGTTTTAGATTTTATCAACTTTGCGATAAGTTTTAAATTTATTAAAAAGGAAAAATGATCTCGTTGGCAGCCACGTGACTTTCTTAACCCGTTAAAAATGACATTATTCAAAAAAATCACCGAAAATGCACTTAGTTACTTTACATAAATGTATAAAATCTTAGCGGTAAATTTTTAATATGTACGAAATTTCTAAACAACAGAAAACTTCCTTACCATATAAAAACTATTTTTGTAAGCAACCTTATCACATTATTACTTTTTCTAAAACTTTATATGTTTATAATAACTTATTTTCAATAAAAACAAAAATAGTATTTCAAGATTGTACATTACGTTGAATGGAATTGGCGTAATTTCAAAATTTCAGATTAAATCGAGTTCTCTTATGTATAGTAAAAATAAACGAAAATACCATCATCTGATTTATATATCTTATAAAAGAATAAACATAGTTTCAATATTACCCTAATTTAAAAAACAACGGGTCAAATTCAGGTTGGGCTTGCGCAATTAGTGTCCCGTACGTTGATTGCTTTTAAAATAAAAATTGTTGCTACGGAGGTATAAAATAATCAGTGACTTTACAAAACACATCTCAAATGACTCTTCAAGTTTTTTTCCAATCTTTACTGAAAACTGATGACCTTGAAATTTTTGTTTTTTTTTTTTATATACCAGATAAATTATTAAAGATAATCCACTCGTGATAATTTTCGTTCAATCTACACCCTGTGTAGAATATTTCAGAATTTTTTCAAATTTTTTTAATCAGTATTTTCATAATAAGAAGGGCACAGCGATTTTTCGCAATTGTTTTAAAAATAATATAAAGAAAAGTGGGCACAACTATTACATTATATATTTGTTGGAATTCGTGTTTTTACAAGCTTTCATTTGACACCCCACTCGATGACCTGATAATTTTTTTTTCACTTCGCCTCCCCCCCAGAGAACTAGCCCATTAAGTCAAAATTTAACGTTCAAAACTACACGGCTCTGATGAGACCCCAAAAACAGGTCAAAAATCGCCCTTTTTAGCACCGTCGAATTCTGATATAAATTATATGCTAAAAGATTGTTCATAATGAGGACTTACTCATGACGAAGTTTTCAGTTAAGTATACTTTTGGTTTTTGAGGTATGAGGGATTGAAGTTATAATACGCGGATGGTGTCAACAAATATGCGCTATCATATAAAGTTCTATAGCTAGATTTTTACCCCACTAGATATCAGCACTTCCAAAAACCCCCCAATACTAACTTGCAGAACAAACAAGACGTAATTTTGCCATTCCGATTTTGCACCACTTTCATCCCTAGTTTCGCTAGATTTTCACCCCGAGAAATATGGCTCGCTTTGGCATCGCTATGTGTGTATGTGTGAAAATGTAAATGGACTATTTTGTTATACACATAAGATATGTTTATATCGCTTATTATAACACCATTTGTGTAACGTACATCCAAATAGGTCTGAAGGCAAAAATAGTGTCTTCCATCCCTTTTACCTCAAAAAACAAATGTATACTCAACTTGGAATTGTATCATGAGAAAGTCAACATCATTAACAATCATTTAGCATACAATATGTATCAGAATTCAAGGGTGCCAAAACGGGCGATTTTTGGGATTACTCTTTCAACTCTCTATATCAAATAGTGTCGGAGAAAATCGGGTGTGGCAGACAGACAGACAGATGGACGGACACTCAAGTGATCTTATAAGTGTTCCGTGCGAAACACTAAAAAAAAAACGCTGACTATCCGACTATATACTTACTAAAACTACATTAAATAAATATTTATTATAAATACCATTGCTTGCATTTGTTAGCCATAGAAATAAAATAATTAAATATTCAGTTTTTTTAATTTTGCAAAAGTTAAAATAATTAACTACATACATAATTTCATTCGGTGATATTTGATTTATTCTTATTTTATTGTTATTTAGTACTATTTTAATTTATAAAGTCAACCATATATTAAACATAACAAAATTTTTGAAGCGTCGTTCTTGTTTCCATTGGAAAATAGTCATAAAAACGAAAAATCAACAAGGGACATTTTGCTTTTCTTGCTTTATTCTGCAATAGTAAAAAATAACCATTTTTGCACATTAATGTGAGGGTTCAAAGCATTTTTTTAATGTTATTCTAACACTGCGCGCGAAATACTTTGCGGCCCACTGCTTAAATTATTTTCCATACATTACCAAAATTATTAAGATCTATATAATTAAATGATTATTTTTTTTAACTTTAAACAACATGGTATACGGCGCGTCAGTGGCAGTTTCATGAAGCTCAAAATTGAAGAATTGTAAATAAAAAAAAGTATCCGCATTTTATTAAATATTCATGAAATTCAAAGAAAACGGTCATTTTACAGTGTTAAAAGGTCTACGTTATACAAATTGTATCTTGTACATCCCATATAAATCATCTTTATCCAATCTCTCCCACAAAATAAAAGATTAATTTTATTATAGCCTAAATTCATTGTTACCATTATTTTACTAATTTAAGGGCTTTTCAAAATAAATCTAACGAAGTTAATTATGCGATGTATTTCAGAAACATTCGTAAATTTAAGTGGCTCTAAACAGACGCCTTGTAATTAATTTTCCAAATTAAAATCCTATAAGTCAAAGTTATTTCCCTTTATTTCAAATTTAAGTACAACTTTCCTAATTAAAACAAAATTCCTTTATTAAATTAACTGCCAAGTAAAACATAAAATAACTTTAAGTGCATATTAGGTCCGTCAAACTGAAAAATTTTCTAGAGCGAAACTATATCTAGTTGAACAGATATTTTTCTGAAATGATGTTTCAACCAGAGTATATATCCTAATTATGTTAGATGTATACTTTGAACATATTTATATAATACTAGCCCGTACTCATGACATTGCCTTAGTACTATTATTGTTCGACGGGTGTCAACATAAATGAAGAGTTCTTTAAAACATTTCATATTTGCCTTCTTAATTAAATCAAAATCAATTCATAAATAATGGATGTAATATCAATGCCGAAAAATCTGTTTTTAAAATAATTTTATATTTACATTTGAAGCTTCTTCAAAATCTATATATGCCAATATAAGAAGGAGATAAGAATATTTAGATCTGAAAACTCTTATTAAATTTAATTTAAATCAATATATAAACAAAGTATACACATTTTAACCGTCGGTATAAAAATGTCTCTTTTTAACCAGTTGTAGTTCAAATTGAATCAAAATCAGTTAATATATAAAGGAGATATAAAGATTTTAATTTTGGCAGCGGATAGTGTTAAAATATATTTTTGAAATAATTTCATATTTTGCGTTCAACTTCAATCATTAGATCATTGCATAAATAAAAAAAAATATAAAGCTATATCTATTTTAATAGATCCCCTTATCAAGAAATTTTTAATAATGAAGGAATATGTAAATTCAATTTTTTTTTAGATTCGTCAGATCATTTCGGTGTGAATGCAGGAAAAATCACAAACACATACATATAAGAACATACGGATTGGTGTTCAATAGTTACCTATTAACAGTAAATATTCACAGATGATTGTTATTACGACCTCTATTTTGGAAAATGGCAGACAATATATAGTTTATATATATATATATATATATATATATATATATATATATATATATATATATATATATATATATAAAGGGTGATTCATTTAGAGGTACTTTTTGTGATGGAGATTTAATTGCAGATTGCGCATGCGTCGTGTCAACTGAAGTGGCATTCCTGTTCAGTAGTGTTTGACAATTCATAATGGAAAGACTTAGCCCGGCACAGCGTCTACAAATTGTTCAACTTTATTACGAAAATGGGCGTTCTACGAGGAATGTGTATCGGGCGCTTAGAGCAACTTATGGTCCACAAAATCGGCCTACCGAACGCATAATTCGCTCTACCATCAATAAGTTTGAGACCCAATTTTCATTATTGGATAATGCTCGACCGAATAGACCACATCCAGCACGTAGTGAAGAAAATATAGGGGGCGGTAGCGGAGAGTGTACGCGAAGACCGTGAAGTGTCAATTTGTCGCCGTTCTCAACAGCTTGGCCTGTCATATTCAACAACTTGGCGTATTTTACGTAAGGATCTTTCTTTAAGCATACAAAATTCAACTAGTGCAACAACTGAAGCCGACCGACCTTTCGAATCGTTTCCGTTTTAGTCGTTGGGCTCTTGACAAGCTTGCAGAAGATCCACTGTTTTCGAGAAAAATTTTGTTCACCGATGAGGCTCATTTTTGGCTTAATGGGTTCGTGAATAAACAAAATGCCCGTATTTGGGGCGATGAACAACCTGAAGAGGTTCAAGAGCTGCCATTAAATCCAGAAAAAACAACTGTTTGGTGTGGTTTATGGGCCGGTGGAATAATCGGTCCATATTTCTTCAAAACAGAGGCCGGCCGGAATGTTACTGTGAATGGTGACCGTTATCGCGCCATGATAACAGACTATTTGATGCCAGAAATTGAAGCCCGTGG
This sequence comes from Pachyrhynchus sulphureomaculatus, assembly GCA_019049505.1. Taxonomy (NCBI): domain Eukaryota; kingdom Metazoa; phylum Arthropoda; class Insecta; order Coleoptera; family Curculionidae; genus Pachyrhynchus; species Pachyrhynchus sulphureomaculatus. The sequence continues at coordinate 146,542,534 of CM032446.1, read as the reverse complement.
TCTCGACGAAATTTGGTTCCAACAAGATGGCGCCACTTGCCATACAGCCCGTGAAACCATGGCTTTACTGCGAGAGCAATTCGGCGAACAGATCATTTCACGCTTTGGACCAGTGAATTGGCCGGATAGATCATGTGACATCACACCTCTTGACTTTTTCCTTTGGGGCTATGTAAAGTTCAAAGTCTACATGGATAAGCCAGCTACAATTGAGGCATTGGAGGCCAATATTACTCGAGTCATTGACCAAATACCACTCGAAATACTCACACGCGTCATTGAAAATTTGAACCTTAGAATGGACGTTGTTAACCGTAGTCGCGAACAACATTTGAAAGAAATTATCTCTAAGAAATAATTGTAAAGAATGGTTCTTTTATATGATAATAAAGATTATAAAATAAAATTGTTTTTATTCATTTTTTTTTATTTTAAAAAAAGTACCTCTAAATGAATCACCCTTTATATATATATATATATATATATATATATATATATATATATATATATATATATATATATATATATATATCAATTAAAAAATGGACCAGTTTCATTTAGGTAAGCTTTCTTATGGCCGTTGTTTATCAAATATAAAAGTTTTAAAAACATGTTCATACCACTCAAGGGTTAATAAGTTCTTAGGTAATTTCCTTACTACAATTTTTCTCAAAATTTCTTCTTTTTCACAATAAATGCTACGAAGTATATTGTCTTCTATTTTCCTTTATCACCAATTTTTTAAAAGAATAACCAATAAATTATGCATCTGAAAGATAACTTAATTCTTGGCTACAATTTTTCTAATTTTCTCCGGAAACTTTTTAGTCAAAAAAAGTTAAATACATTAAAACATGTTTATATATTTCGAATAATATATTTTGAAGTCTCCAAATATGCGTAACAGATAGAAAAAAATGCGCAAAAAAATTGAAATTTGAACACTGTATTCAGTACGTCTTTACAAGCAACATTCTAATTTGAGTTATTACTGGAAAGTTTTTTAGAGCAGCTTCGGACCTAGAAAATGATTTTGACAAATGGTAATTAGTCATTTGGCTTTGTTTAAATTATGTTTAACACTAATATTTTTCGCCGAAAGAGAAATTTGGTGTCCTTCTTTCAAGTAATTTTTTACTTTATCCAATATTCTGAATAAAATTTAAAAAATTTTAAATTTACATTAATTTCAACTTCGACTGAAAATAACAAAATTACCACAAGTTTTAATTAAAATTTTTATACCACAAATGTTAGTGACGTTAAAAATATTTTTTTCAAGTTAACTAACAAAGTAACAATAGGGACTGATGCACAACAATTTATAATGAAGTTTGCCTTTAAAGTTACGTTTCACTTAGGTAGCTTGAAGACCTAAAAAGGGACAGTAAATAACTTAAATAAAAAAAAAGTACTGCCCAGTTAAATATTTATGAAAAATAAAAAGTGCACGCAGTGCTGGTATAATATAATACTTATTTTAATAAGCAAAAACTATGCTTCATAATTTTACTAGTGATTAGTTCCAATTAAGTGAAAACTAACGACGTCATACATATTATATAAATACCTCCCAATCACATCCTATTATGGTGGCGCAAAGCCATATTTACCACTGCAACAATCAGCAAAACTATTTAAATCCGTCTCCTGCATTTTTGTCTCTACTGTATGTTATATTACTCATTCCTTTCCTTTCTCTCTCAGATCGACTAATAAGTAAATACCCTGTAGGCTGAATAGTTTTTGGTCTAGCTATTTAAAACATATTTTTTTGCAAAATTCGACTTTATTCATCCATATAGTTTCCTTCAAGAGCGATGCAATCAGTCCAACGCTTTTCTAACATTTCTAGACATTTCTTGTAGGACTTGTCTTTGTCTTCAAAATAGGCCTCAGTTTCGGCGATAACTTTTTTATTGGAGCCAAATATCTTTCCCGCGAGCATTTTTTGAGATCTGCGAATAGATAATAGTCACTAGGGGCCAAATCTGGAGAATAAGGTGGATGAAGAAGCAATTCGGACTTCAATTTATGCAATTTTGCCATCGTAACCATTAACTTATGACACGGTGCATTGTCTTGAGCACTTTTTTCTTGTTCATTTGCGATTTCTGTCTTCAAATGCACCAATAATTTTATATAATATTCGTTATTGGTGGTTTTTCCCTTCTCAGCATAGTCGATGAAAATTATTCTATACGCATCCCAAAATACAGAGGGCAAAACTTTCCCAGCCGACTCTTGTGTCTTTGGTCGCTTCAGGTAGCTTTCACCGGCTGCTGTCCACTCAACTGATTGCCAATTTGACTCGGGTGTGTAGTGGTGGATCTACGTTTTATCCATTGTCACATGTCGCATGAAAAAATCCTTTTTATTGCGCTTAAACAGGTCCAAACAGCGCTCAGAATCATTAACACGTTATTGTTTTTGGTCCACTGTGAGCAAACGCGGTACTCATTTCGAACAGAGCTTTCTCATGCCCAAACGTTCATGCAAACTATGACCAACACGTTCTTTTGATATCTTTAAGGTGTTAGCTATCTCACGCGGTTTCACTTTACGGTCATCCAAAAAATTTTGTGGATTTTTTTGATGTTTTCCGGTGTAATCACCTCATTTGGGCGTCTAGAGCGTTCAGCATGATTTGTGTCTGTACAACCGCGTCTAAATTCAGTATATCAGTAAATGAGTGAATTTCCAGGGGCAGAGTCCCCGTAACATTTATCATGCCATTGCTTTGCTTGAACGGTATTTTTTGCCGTCAAAAAACAGTGTTTAATCAGTACACGAAATTCGATTTTTTCCATTGTTTTGAAAATATCAAAAGTAGCGCCACTAAAACCACTGTAACTTGTAAACTAATCGTCGAAATGTCATGAAATTTTGACACGTATCGTTTGAAGGTTGTATTTCCTAAAAATCATATGGAATTTTTGAAAAGTGCGACATCTAGGTGTCAAACCAAAAACTTCTAGCCTACGTGTTATTACATACTAAGATTAGCCCTGGGAAGTTATATTAAATTAAATTATATAGTTATATAATCGTAAAAAAAAATAATAGTTACCTATGACTAAGCACAAAGAGGCAAGTTTTCCCACTTGAAAATTATAAAATATAAAATATGTTTTTCTGTAACAGAAAATTATGTCTTAATAAGTATGAAGCTCTGAATAGTGAGATTTAGGCAAAAAGAAGCTTCTTGCTTTATAAAATCTTCAACGCGTTGACTTTTATTTAAGCCTCTATCAAGACCATTAATAGTGCAGAATATCCGGTCGAATTCTAATTAAGAATGATTAAAGAAATTCGACAGAAATTATAAGAAGCCCTGAAAAAAACTTAGTCAAAACGTTGACAATTTTATCAAGCAAGAAGTCTGGTAATTTTAAAATTTAATTATTACATTAGAATATATTTCTGCTAAAATGGTTTTGTGGTTGCTTTGTGGGTCTTTGGAAATGAAAAAAGGGTGTGTTAACAAGTTTCTGCAACTAATCGCATAGAGTTTTAATAGTGTTCGAAAGTACTGAGAATTAATGCAATTTAAAATATAAGTAGCCAGATCTTAATAGAAAATTAATGACTGTAATTTTTTTGTATGCGATATAAGATTCACAATTTTATTTTCTATTCATTTTAAAGTATAATTATTCAAGAATTTCTTATTACAGTCCATTTTAACCAAACATTTTTTATTTCTGAGTAATTGATTAAGCCAAAAAAATTATAACTAAGCTACTAAATATATGAACACAAACATATAACACATGACATAAAACAAATATTTTGATTAACATACGCACAATCCGAATACATAATAATATGTAGAGTCCTGGCAATTGACTTTATAGTACACTTCCGCTGCTTACTGGTTGTATAGCTCGTCTAACTTCAACAGCAATGTAGTACTGATGTAACTGATCTGTGGTGGTTTTATGGGCAGTTCATTCCAAAAAGTTAAGGTTTGACATTTAATTCTTGAAAATGGTGGCACGTGGAGTAAAAAACTGAACCTCGTACGGATGTGATATATCAATGTAACATATATTCATAGTACGTACCGCTCTAGGTGGAATAAAGTGAACTATATTCATCAAAGTCTTCCTATAAAATTATTTAAAAAATGTTCTAATTAATCAAGGTTCTTTTCTTTTACCTGAATTTTTGTAGCATTAAATTCTAAATCAAAACAAAGTCTCTTTCAGAATTTTTTTTACATTTTATAATTTCCTCCTTTCAGCGGATATTTGCATAAAAACGCTAGTTTTGAAGAAGAATGAAGCAAGCAAGGTAACGGCAAGCCTTGGTTTGACCGAGAATGCAAAGAAGCTGTTGCTTCTAAACATCTTGCCTACCGACAATGGCGTGAAAATCCTAACACCATAAATCGTAACACCTTTGTTCGTGCCCGGAACAGATACAAAGAAATTATCGACGAAACCAAAGAGGCACACAATCAGCGAATTAGAAACAAACTTCTCGCTTGCCCAACAATTCCAGGTCCTTTAGGTCAGTCGCTAAGGCCGTTGGTCAAAATTTCACCAAATCCACCATACCACCACTCACACGGCTAGATAGTTCTATTGCAACGACACCCGTTGAGAAAGCAAACTTGTTGGCCGAACTGTTTACTTCATATTCTACAGCCGATTTCCAAGGAAAAACACCACCTACTATTCCCATAGTGCAGTCAAGGATGCCCGATGTTGTCTTCAGACAGCGTATCATAAAACGTATTTTAATGAAGCTAGACACCAAAAAAGCATCTGGCGCTGACGGAATACCTGCCATAGTTCTCAAGAACTGTGCAAGGGAACTAACACCAGTTTTTCTGTAGACTTTTCAGCCTATCCTACAGAAAGGGAATATTTCCTTCCTGCTGGAAATGTGCCACAGTTCAGCCGATACCTAAGAAAGGCCAGAAGACCTTGCTAAACAACTACCGACAGTCGCAATGCTTTCAATAATATCGAAAGTCATGGAAAAGGCTGTCAATCAGCATCTTCTAAGATATCTTGAAGGATTCAACATTATTAGCGATCACCAATATGGTTTTCGTAAACATAGATCAACAGGAGATCTTCTGACTTATGTAACACATGTTTGGAACAACGCAATTGAACACTTCGGAGAATCTCGAGCGGTTGCTCTTGACATATCCAAGGCATTCGACCATGTTTTGCACGATGGCCTGTTGGATAAGCTATGCTATTATGGTATGTCTGAAAAGTTCTGTTTGTGGCTCTCATGTTTCCTCAGAGAGCGTTCTTTACGAGTCGCAGTCGACGGATTTCTTTCTAACATCTTTACTGTTAACGCCGGTGTGCCCCAAGGCTCCATACTGTCTCCTACTCTCTTTCTCATTTACAGTAACGATCTGCTGGAAAAGACTAGGAATCCAATTTACAGCTTTGCAGATGACAGTACGCTTATCTCTTCATTCACTTTGAACGCTCGGACATCGGCTGCTCAGACGAATATCCACAGACAGCAGGAAGTCATTCAACTTAACAAAGACCTGGAAGAAATTCTATCTTGGGGTAACAGTGACAGAAAAGTTAGGAATATTATTTCGAACCAGAAAGCTTTGCACTCCACAACAACTGTTAATTCTTTACAAAGCCCAAATTCGACCCACTATGGAATACTGCTCCCAAACATACACTGCAGTTGTTGGATTCTGTTCAGAGAAGGGCTGTTTGTCTGATTGGAGACGCAGAACTGACCGGCGGCCTTGATTCGCTGGAACATCGAAGAACGGTTGGCGACTTGAGTCTATTCAACAAGTATTTTCATGGAGAGTGTTCGAAGGATGTAGCCACCTTAATTTCTTCCCGAGCGGTAAATGTTAGAAGTACACGTCGCGCTGATACTTCACATCCGTATGAGGTTCAGCTTGTTACTTCTCGTACAACGCTTTTCAAGCAGTCTTTTATATGGAGAACATCATCCCTTTGGAATGGCTTACCCAGGACTGTGTTTCCCACCGAGTACAATTTACAGCGATTCAAGAACAACGTGAATCGCTTTTTTTCCGCACACATGTCGCTCCTGTAGCGCTTTAGGGACTTCCCTGCAACACGTGTGCTAGGCCCATAAAAAAAAGGTTATAAATTGGATTTTTAGTCTAATTCAGGAGATTTATACTAAAAAATAAAGGGATCATCTAGAACCCTGAGGTGCACCGGTGTTGAGAGTGAAGGTCGGAAAAAAATGATCTCTGAGAGGTTCCGATCCATAAAGAAAAGCTTAAAACACACCATAAGTAGCCAGTCGAGCCTACAATCGGTCAACCAACAAACGGATGGCTCAAGCGCTACCTCTTGAGACTTTCCATCAAGTTCAATTGGGTTATTCCAAAGATGTGCGATATAGGTTAAGAGCCATATTGGTAAAGGCTAATATCATTAAATCCTGCTACATGTTTTGATAACTTTTCCTAACCCCTTTTATATTAATTTTTTGCAATGTTGCAAATTATTTTTCTACAATGTTTTATTTTTTTTTTGAAAATGCTGTTGACATTTAATATTAATTTATAACCGATTTCTTACATAAAATATACACTACCAAATACACACTCGCTGGATTATACAGAGATTTGATTTAGCTACGAAATAAAAATATACACTTAGCTTTGTAGTATATGAGTATAACTAATAATATGAACGAAAATTGTATTTGAATTTTAATAATAATGAAACCTAATAATACGGTACAAATGGAGAACGTTGTATGTTTTTAGATTGTGGTTGCCAAATTGTAAATTTATATATTACTGATTAGGGACAAATAAAACTTAATATTGAACAAATTGTAATATAATTCTTCACAACACAAAGTAACTCCTACAATTTGATAGAAAATGATAATATAATGATTTCCTGAAGTTTTCAACCAAGTTTTTAAGGCGGGGGACAGCGATCGATTTTTTAAATTATTTAGGGGGGGAGGGGGGGGGGGGGGAGGGGGGGGTGGTGGGGGTGGATGGTGGGGAGGAAAATGCATTAATATATAAATTTTTTTACTTGCGTTTTTCCGACAAAATGGCTCTGATGAGACATCAATTTCCTATATTATTTATTACCAAATTTCAACTTTCTATGTTAAAATTTGTGGATAAAATGTGAACGAACACAGAATTTTTTGTGTTAAAAAAAATTGCATTTAAACGTCGTAACATTTTCAAAAACTGCGTACTTTTTATTAATGATTCTGTATATATGTGGAAGCAAAATAATATTAATGTTTACTCATAAAGCTATAAACGATTTAAATTATGCCAATTTTTATTAAAAAAAAGATGACATTTTATTCAATTTTACCCATTTTGGAGAGCAGTTAATATTACAAAAGGTTATTTAATTTAACTTTCATTTTGCCTACATAACTAATCGTTCAATTACAGTTTGAGACCCGAAACTTTACCGATTAAAATGGATACAGTAGATTTCAATTACTGAAACAAAAAACGATCCCTGACCCTTCGACGAGGTATCGGACACATAGAGTTCGAAATTACCGAACCATTTAATTTTGTACGGAAATCAAGGAGTTAGATTTTAATATCCGATTACAATTATGAGTTTGCGATTTACTGCTTGATCTATAAATAAAGCCCAATAATGCGACCCTATCTGACATTGGCTAGATAAAGTTTTTGTCTATAGGTAATTAACGAGATCTATTAGGTCCTGAAAACTCAAAGGAAATAGGCCTGAGTATAAACCTGAGTAAAACAAGAATGAGGAAGAGGTCTTTCCAGGCCCGCCGTAAACGGGTGTGCAGAGCGTGCATCGCACGCGGGCGGCAAATACAGAGATCTTGTCATGTTTTGTACAAATTACAGTTTGGGAAAATAGGATGGGGATGGGTCGGTCATAGAAAATTTTTGGGGGGAGCACAGCATGTTTTGGACGCGGACGCTGAGGTGGCTAGCGGCGGGCCTGGGTCTTTCCAATATAATAATGGTTCCATTATGCTAAATGGCATAAGGATAAAAGAAGTAGAACAAAACATATTCTTGAGACAAAACATAAGAATAGGTAGAAAAATACAAACGGCAGATTTAAGTAGAAGACTCTCATGGACAACTTTTGTGAGAGTAAAACATATATTACAAAAAAGAAACATAAAATCTTAAATCTATGTTAAAACAAAAGTATTAACTCATGTGTTATGCTACCTATACACGGGGCTAAAATATGGACAGTCACAACGAAACAAGTATGTTAAGATATAACATGTAACATATTCAACGCCACGTGGAGAAACGATCCTAAATACCAGGGTAAAGAACAACGATAATTAAAATGAATATTAAATTATTCGTTTTCTTAATAAGGTTTTACGTTATTTTCAAGGAAATTCCAGGAAACTTTCAAGTTGATTACAATAAAATTGTAACAGCTTTTTCCAGGGTCATATAAATTTTTCAAAGGTGCTTTCTTGCTAATAATGATTCCCTTTACTGTCTTGAGTGTTACCCCATGGTACCTGCTACTGGCTCAGTATTGCAAGTATTTTTCTACTAGTTTAGGCATTGTGACTGAGGCCTGAGATGGTCGTACGTCACTCATAGCGTATAAAGTCTGCGTGTTTTTGGAGATCTAATACCATTTAAAATGATTTATACTCTCAATTAAAAACAACCACGGGAAGTTGCTAAAAGGGGCGAAGGTTGTTTAATATTGTGTAATTTAAACAACATTTTGAATAATTTAGAGCTTTTTGGACAAATTTTAAACATATTATTTACAGTCAAATAAATAAGCGATTGAAGGTATGGGATAGAGGGTGAAATGGGATGTTTCCCATATATGGTGGGTCTTTTCAGGATTTTTGGAGTTGAGAAAGCTGAAAATTAAGTTATTTTTACTTTACTTTCAATTTCAACTAAGGAAGGGTGTGAAAGAGGTGGAATGGTCAAATATGGTATAGTTTTAACAATATAATGGTAATTTTTTTGGATGCGATAAAGAACAAATTTTAAGTATAATTATTTGTTCACTAGAAGTAATTAGGCAACGTATAAGTAGTGGAGAAGGGAGTTATAAGGGCTATTTCGTATTGTGTTATGGGTCTTCTTTGAGCCAAGAGCAATTACATTATATAATAATATATAAACAGGGAGAATGGGGTGAAAGGGGTGCGAATCATTAATTATTGTATTGATTTTAATATTATTATGAGAATTTTTCATAATTTTTTTGGACATTTTATAAAAATTTAGCAAATTATTTATAATAAAATAAAAATGAGATGAAAGGAATGGGGAAGGGAATTAGAAGGGTGGCTGCGTGTAGATTATATTATACTGCTATTTCAGTATACTTTTTCGTTATTTCCAATTTTAACAAAAATAGTATATAGAAGGGATTGAGATCTGGTTACAGAGTAACCAAAAAAATGTTAAGTTGACTATAGAACAAGTTTTAAAAAAGCAAATAGTTAATTTGGCCGCAACTTACTCACCTCTGATACAGTAGGTAAATTATTGTTTTTACTTCCCTGGCTAAAGGGAAGTATTGTATCCGTGAAAAAATACCCTTTGCGATTTTACTTTTTTGGGTTTTTAGATCACGAAAAACATATTTTAGTTTTTCCGTTCGTGTGTGGGTCTGTCGATCTGTTGGCACAATAATTCTTAAATTATACTATTTGAAATTGAAATGAATATTAGGCTTCTGAGTGATATCATTTTAGGGTAAGGAGATGAAAGCGCTGGGTGTCGATATGTTATATGGTTTTGATTGTATTATGGGCATTTACTTTCCCATCACTTGGAAAAGTCAAATTCGCTACTTATTCTACATCTGCATGTTTGCACGGAAAGTACTGGATACTTTACCGATTTTTAATTATTGGTTATGTAAGAAGTAAAACATAGCTACAAATAATTTAAAATTTTTTTTTTATTAATCTAACCAATATATTTAGAATTCAAAAAAACAGAAATCTCCTTGCTATCAAATTTTTTTGGTCGAAATAGAATTCTTCTCCAGTAGATCCAAAATTTTTCACATTGCCATAAAATGCAATTATAAACAGTTTTTCCTAATAAATGATTTCAATAGTTTAAAAAACCAAATTCAAATTTTAAGCCAGACGATAAATGATAATCGGCACTGCAAAATCATTTTTTGGGTTGCAAGTGATGCAGAATTCACTATTTTTTTTTTTAAATTTAGTAATAAAGAAAAATACCATATGTCGCACACTTTCCACCTATCACTGTATATATTTTTTCAAATTTTATACTGTTTTGTCAACGTGGCCCAGCCATATTCTATTTTATTTACTTTTAAAAATTATTTCAATGAATTGCAATGAATTTAAACGCACTGTTTCTAATAAATATTATTCTACGTAACTATCAACATCCTGGTATCTATGGATATATCGATAACTATCGACAATTTTTGGACTCACCTATTGTTATTCAATATATTATCTTTAACTATGGATTTGTCGAAAAAAAACTGATTGCTTGTAATAAAAAAAATATTTTTTGCACGTTTCCAAGTAATCGATTTACGTGTATGCAACAAGTGTAGTAAACAAAACAATAACTTACACTTGTTCTTTATTAATCATTTGGTACCTAATTCGAAAGGTTGGAGGATAGTTTTGCAAACTAAAAATGTCAAAAAAATGAACGCTGAATAGTCTTGAACTCCAGAGTCACTTTTCGATTTCAATCTTTTTTATAAATTTAAAATTCAACGATTTGTACAAGTGGACCATGTAGTGGACATTGATCATAAACTACTTCATCCAACCGACCAGTCTCATATACTTTCCGGCTAAAAAGCATTTCCTGGACTGTCTGGAGAATTGAACCATGGAGCTTGCTACTGGTTTGGTAGTATTATCTTATTAGTTTGTCTTATTAAAATTATTCCTTTAAGTGTTGCTTTACTTAAATTAAACTAGACTATATATGTTTATCAAATAAGAACGTGACCGCTCGTATTCTTGAAAAAATGCGTTTCGAGAACATTTCTTGCCATCAATGTGTTCTTTGGTGTGCAATTACCTTAGTAAGTTGTCGAATCGCCTCCTGCATCAATAATCGCCTGGCATATACGGGCATGATGTCGACGAGATTTTCTGCATACTCGCACGGCAATGAGGTCCAAATTTTTCGAATCTCGCGAGGCAGCTAAATCAAAGTGCTTAGAGTCTTTCCCCTGAGCTTTCTCTTTACGAGAGACCAGACGTTTTCAATAGGGTTGGAATCCTACGATTGTGAGGGCCACTATAGTATCTTATCGTGGACCCAAGCGAGCAGCTTCGTGCCACGATTTTTGCACAGCAAAGGTTTCTTCAACATGTTTCGGACATCATGAGCACGAAGATGTTGTCGAGTGGTCTCATGGGACACATTCAAACCCGATTTTCTTAATTTTGCCGCTCCTTGAGGCAGCCTCAATTTCGGGTCCCATGAAAACACACGCTTCATTTTTCAACTTTCGGAGTGGCTTTGCCTACCGAGCCACCTTTTGGTAAATCGTCGATATTTTTTCACAAACGACACTGACTTTTTAATTTAGAATGTGTCATTTTAGTCTCCTTTGGATGGGAATAAAGAAAGACTGCCTCGAACCGACGCGCAAACAAGTGACTCATTTTGAATTTTACGGGGTTTCGACGAAAGTTCTGAAACGACTGATACTTTTACTAAAATGCGTCGTAGACCGATTTTTTGCTAAATTGCTAGAATCGCATCTACCAAAAATTATGAATTATCGTGGACACGTTATAACTTGACAGACTGTAGATCAATTTAGAACGGTAAAATTTATATTGCTGGCATTTACTTCCAAGAAAATAGGAACAATATGTTTAAAGTTTATCGGTATAATAGTTTCGACAAGTGTTATTCAAGAGAAATTTGAAATTGACATAAGGATAAAAGGCATGTTATTAGATTTTATAACTAACTTTTCCCAGAAACAGTCCGTTATTTTTATTAATTAGGCTTAATTAAAAAGCGTATGATAAGTTTGTTTAGGCCTCTGCAGCGAGGAGATAATTTTATAATAATAATTAATTAAGGGAATAGTTGAAAGTTAAGTTCAAATATCTAATTAACTTAAAGCTATTCTGAAAATAATTATAGTGACATCTTATATGAATCGTGATCAAAAAGCCAGTACTTATCTTGTAAATACAAGGTTTACGCTGGATACAGAATTAAGTTTTCTCACACTCATACTCATTACTATCCGATATTGTAAAGAACGTAGAAAAATACTTTTTGGTGAGAAAATTACAGTGTGTTAATATTTTTTTGTCTCGAACACTTTATATATTAATGAATGTTTTCATCTAAAAAATACGGAACATTTATAAGACAGTGTCTGTTAATTTTCTTTGGCATAGAAAGTTGAGATTGGGCACTATTGGTGGCCCCATTATTTGGCGTGTATTTGGTGACGTCATTAATTATTTTATACCCTAAAAGCAATTAAAACTAGCAACTCCGACTACTTGGCCGGTTATTTTCTATAATCAAGTAAAAATTACACTTAACTTATCTCTAAAAAGCACTATTTTCAAATTCCTTATCCAAAAAGAAAAGAATGTATAATAGTATATATACGGAACTACCACTCCCTTTACCACCTCTTTAATCCTTTATACTTTCGACTCTAAATATTAAAAATAATGAAAAAAAAATGAAATTTTCAGATTCTTTGACCTTGAGAACATCGTTGAGGGGAATATATACCCCTCTAACTTATTCCCCTATCCATTGAACCTTTAGTATGTTTGACTAGGACTAACTGAAAATAATAAAAGAATAACACAATTTTCAGATTTTTCATATTCAAGAGCCTCAAAAAAGATATAAAACTCGATGATGTACTTGTATAGAGAACAACTTCTCCAACTAAGACCCCCAACCCGTTGAATCTTTCATACGCTTGATCATAAATAATTATAAATAATAAAAAATAAGGCAATTTTTAAATTTCGCGACTCAAAAAACACTAAACTAAAAAGATATGATATATGTTGAGCAAACCTTTCATATGTTTGACTACAAATAGTTTAAAATAATAAAAACATTTCAGATTCCTCGACCTCCAAAACATAAAAAAGGATATATAACACAATATGTAGAGCAACCTTTCCAAGTTTTCCCCTACTCTTTTAACTGTTTGTATGTTTGAAAAAAAAAATATTGGAAAAAATAATACAATTTTCAGATTCCCCAACTACTAGAGCCCTGAAAAGAATATATGATACAGTACATATGGAAAAACCTCTCTAAGTATTTGCATCATTTCTTTAACACTTTATATGTTTTTCTATAAATCATTAAAACAGATTTCTCGACTTCAAAAACATTGAGTAGGGCTTATAACATTATAAGTACAAAGTGATCAATTTATTTCATATCCCTTTGATATTTTTATATGTTTGACAACAAATAGTTGACCATAATGAAAATATAACCCAATTTTCAGAACCTTAAGAACTCTGAAAAGGATGTATAACACAATACAAATGGAGTAGCTCCTTCTCCCATCCTTTTAAATCCGAAAAGCATTTATAACACGATATGAACGAATCAATCTTTCTAACCTACCCCCAACTTTTTTAACACCTTATACCTTTTAACATAAATAATTATACTTAAAATTTTTCCATTATTTAAACAAAATTTCTCATAGTAATGTAGAAAGTATACAAAATTCGACCCCCCTCATCACCTTCTTCTAAAGCTATATTGCTAAAAAAATTATACGTTTCATTCTCCTTCAAGTATTATATGTGTACCAAATAAACAGAGGGACAGACCAACGGAAATGAGTGTCTATGTTTTCGAGATGTATGGACCCTGAAACGAAAAGGAATACAAAAATCCCGGAGTATGATTTTTTCACGAACGCAATACATTCTGTTAGTAAGGGAAGTAAACATTGGTTGTTATTATTTTTTTCTCATTTAAATAATAATTTTGTTCGAACTTTAGCACTCAATACGTGTATTTAAATAAAGAAAGGGATCTGGTGCAAAGCATACGATACGTTTAATAAATATCAATACTATTGGAAATATTAAGATAAATTTATTGTACACCCTCTTTCCAAAAATAAATTAAACTTTCCAGAAATAGAGTAAATAGTAGAATCAGCAGCTGAATCTTTTTTATCGAAAAAGACAACCTTTAATAATATTATGGTGGCTGTTTGGTGACATTTGCGATATTAGACACCTATGTTAGGTGAGATGAAAGATAAGGATGATTTTGATATATTCTGAAAGAATATGGTCTTCCACAAAAAAAGAGAAATTCAGTAAATGTAGCAGAAAACTGTTTCATTGGATCCACATAAAGAAAAGTTAAAAGTAATGCAATCGAAAATATAATAGAATGAGAAAAAAAAAATGAGATTCTGGTAAAAGAAGAAATACCTGAAGATGCTTTTGGTAGTAGCTTCAATATCAAAAAAGAAGGAACCATACAATTCAAATTTCTGGCCTTAAAAATACTGACGTTTCAACTATTTAATTTTTAAAACCATCAATAATTTCTCTCACAAAGTATATTTTCCAAAATAAATGCAAATAAGCAAGGCTGTATAAACTCAGAATTGAGCACAAAAAAAAACAGTGATGGTAAAGTTGAATAAATATTATTTATAAAAATGTTTATAATTGTCAAAATAAAGTTGAAAATGTGTTACGAATTAATTTGGAATGTGTTATTTATAACAGAATATTGGAAAAGTGAATTCCAATTGCTTACTTGGTATGAAATATTTCAATCTTATGCCATCTTGATTCAGGACAGGAGGCAGAAACGAAAGCATCACTATCTTTTTTAGAATGGATTTTTACGGTATATCCAAAGCAAAACTAAGTAAATTTTAACAACCTGGTATTTTTAAATATATTGCAGCAGAATGCCGATTTAATAATTTTAGATTACATCATAAGACCCATTTACAGGCCGTCTAATAATGATATACAAATCTTTTTAAAACAGAACAATTTTTCATGAAAATAAATGTACTTTTACTGAAGATGATTTTAATATTGATAGTATTAATTATTATAAGAAAGCAAACTTCTTTTCAAAATCATAAAGCTCCAAATTATATCGTGTGACGTCATTTTATTTTATAATTTGCAATATAAAAACTAGAAATGCGTTCTTTGAATTAAAGAAGTTGTTTGTTTTTAATTATTGTAGTGGTAAGAGTGACCGTTTTGACAAAATATCAGAAAACGAGATTGAAATGTAAGGATCTTCAGGATCAAATCTTCAGGAAGTGTACGACTTGCTTGATCTGAAATGAACTGAAATATATGAGTGATTTGCGTGATTTCAAATAGGTTGTGACAGGCTTGAGGACAGCGAAATATAGGGTTGTCCAAAAACTGTAGTGAGCGGAGCTAACTTTGAAAAAGTGTAAGATCTCATAAAAAATTAAATCGTTCATGAGATTGATTGAAGGGGAATTGAAGATTCTAAAGCTAACTAAGCACAACATTTTGCCTACTCGTGGGTACTCAAGTTTCCTTCAACTGATCATTTTTGGTAATCTAACGTGGATTGGTTCAGGTAAGGTTCAGTAAGACAGTTCTTTATCAAAATCTAAGTGTGTATGTGTTGGATTACTGCCGTCTGGATTTAGCACCCTATAAATTATTTCTCGTTCTTCAATCGCATTTTTTCGTAAAAGTAAAGAGGCAAAATACTATTGATATGTTCAAGTAACAGTTACTGAGATCCCTAAGAGTATTACCCATATGTGTGACTAGTATAACACGTTATTTCAACTTGTAATTCCTTTTGCGAGTAGTATCTTATTATTCAGTATCACTATAACCAAGAATTTCATTGAAAACGTTGTAGTCCTAAAACAAACAAAAAAAATGTGTAGGTCGACATTTTTCCCCATTCCTGTACTCTCCACTGACTGTTTTATTAGATAGAAAATAATGAAAAATCAATATGATTTTCATTTTTTTTAAATTTCTTCTCTCTTTTCGTCCCTCCTAAGACCTCTATACTCCATTTCTTTTTTGTTTAATTACGAATTACCACACTTACATTTAACTTTTCCTCAACTGAATTAAAGAAAGGTTACATTAAATATTTGTTTTAAGTTAATCATATCTTATTAGTTAAAAAAACTAAAATAATTGTTTTTGTACCTAGTACACAAAATACTATTTTTTTTGTTAAACGTGCAAAAAAAAAATCATTCGAGTTGCAATTTTCTCTACAACCATTTTCTAATATAAAATATTGTGAGAAACAATTAATGAGTCATTGTTTCATGAATAGAGTAGTTTCCTTAATAATGGAAAAAAGGGACGTTGCTTCGCTTCGTCCAACTATCTAAAAACAAGTTTTCGCATTACAACATAAGGCAATATTCTTTATACAAAAACAAAAGAAAATAGCCTTATATCAAAACAATCATAGAAGTGATTCCTTCTTAAAATCAAATATTATCATTATATTAATTATCACTTAAAATTAAGAACCTTAACATGCCATTAATCATGCCTTTGAATTCACTGATGCTCCATGAGCCCCTTTAATTTTGCGTGAACCTTTTTAAATTTTATCGCAACACATCATATTTTACGAAATATATAGAATATTTAAATGTTTTAAAATAACTAACCTCCGAATGTAACATATTGGCGTGACGAGTATTCCTAGCCTAGACCACGCTGCAAGAAATCAATCGGATTACATCAATCGAACACTTCTTTATCAACGTATTTATAGAATACCTCAAATCAGCAATTTTTTTTTCGTTATTCGGAAGAATTAAGGTTTTTGGTGAATTCCGATTACCTAATTCGGCTAATAGTTCCATTCTGATTCACTATTCTGAATTAAATTTAACAAATCAAAGTATGCTTGGAAGCAGTAGTCAATAGATAATTAAAATAGCACATTGAGAAGATTTTCTTGCTATGCATGCAACATGATCTCGCCAAGACATATTTAATCACAGCTTAAGACCTAGCAAGTTTACAGATTATAATAATGGAATAGAGTGTACCGAGATAACTATACTGGGGGGCAAAAAAATCAACTCAAACGATTTTGCTTCATTTAACACCGATCCTTGAATTTAATTTTTAAACAGTGGTATTATTTTTGGTATCATTAAAATGGTGATTTTTTACTCTTTCCAATAATACTAAAAACATTGGGCTTTCCAAAAAATTCTACTGGTTAATACAGTTTTACTTAATAGAACCGTTTTTGCTCGCTCAGGAACGTACTCCTTGCGCGCTATTCATCCCTATAAAAACACATGCAACTGCATTTTTCTATCATTCCTTTATCGGAACTTGAACCGTCAACATCTTTGCTATACCTGCCCACTAACTGATTAAAGATAATCGAAAAATGGATACCACCCCCGAAAGAAACGGCACAAGTCATTGGCCTATTGCAAAAAGGGCATAACTAACGTCGCTGCGCAAGTGCACCTAAGCCAGTCAGCTGTCTTCAGAGTCTACAGACGTTACCAAGAAACAGGCGTCTTTACACGGAGACCAGGACAGGAAGAAGAGGGTATACCTCGGAGCAAAATGATTGCTTCATTGTCAACACAACTCTAAGAAATCGTCACTTGAGCGGCATTGAGGTCCAGCGGGAGCTTCGACAAGTTCGTGTTCGTCGTGCCATTGGACAGTCAGAAGAAGACTTAAAAAAGCTAACCTAACTCCGAAGAGTCTAGCTAACGACCCAAATTGACAGCAGTCCATCAACAACCGCTACTCAGATTTGCCCGAGAACATGTCGACTGGACGTAACAGCAATGGCACTCCTTTTTAATTTCCGACGAATATGCGTACCTACATGGCAACGATGGAAGAAAACGAGTCTATAGAAGGCCTGGGAGTGCTATGCGCAGTGTTGCAGTACTGAAACGTTCGCCTACGGAGGAGGTTCTGTCATTGTGTGGGGAGGCATTTCCTGGATGCGAAAACTGATTTGGTTTTTGAAACTGATGAGACTCATAGCGGTGGATTAACTGCTCACCGGTATATCGAGCTCATCGTGCAGGAACACGTCGTTCCTTATGCTGGGTTTGTTAGTGATAGATTCATGCTAATGCATGATAATGCGAGGCCACATGCTGTTGCATCGTTGCGGCAATACCTGGCAGAAGTGGATATACTCATATTAGACTGGCCTGCGTGGGATCCTAACCTCAATCCAATCCAGATCCAACCAGAAATCCAACCTCTGCATCGCTGAGTAACTTAAAGGTTGCGATAGCGGAAAGAAACCTCAGACAGTGGTGAAAAAGCTTACTCGCTCCATGAAAAACCGGCTGGAAGCAGTAATAAGGGGTGGGGGAGGTAATATACAAAATATTGATTTAGTTGATTGGTTTTTATCTTACCCCTATTTTCAATCCCTATTCTCCTTGTTTCTCTTTTCAATCATTTTAATCAGTAAAAAGCTATGGAATTTGGTATCATTAGAAAGAGAATAGAATACGCTCTGAAATGGTACTAAAATCCGTAAAAATATATGAACATTAAACTCTAGAATCCATGTTAAATGAAACCAAATAGTTTGAGTCTATTTTTTTGCTCACCAGTGTATGTTGTGTCCCGTAACATTAGTTTTTTTTTTAGAAAAATTCTACCTTAGTTTTCGTAACGTTAAGTTTTCTGCCATCACATGACCAGGTCTTTGTTAAGTTTTATAAGTTCCAGCGGCCTACGGATATTTGCATGAGTAGCTGGGGTTTGATCGGCAAAAGTTATTATTTTTTGTTGTATTTTAATTGGAATAGTTCAATTGGTTCAAGCCATCAATAAGCCTGATGAAGGTTCTTTTTAAAAGACCGAAATCAGATAGATACATAATTTTAATATTGCCTTAAATAACGATTTATTTTTGAGTTTCTTTACTGTAATTTAATAATTCACTATATCTTAAAATTATTATTAAAGTTTTTAAAAATCCCTAATATTTTTATAAAAGTGTTGTTTTTTCCTAAAACCTAAACTACTTACCTGAAGTCGCGAAGGTTGTACTTTTCAAACCATAATTAATTTTTCTTATAGCATAATTCTAAAGAATATCACCCCTTAACTAATTTTCCCAAGATACTCTACCGTAAATAAATCGAGCGGAAACTATAAGAAACTCCTTGAAATAAATTGCAGTCTTAAAAATCCCCCTCGAACAAATAGACAATTTAAGACTGATTGCCAATCCCTTTGCATAAGAAGGCTCGGTGTTGATGGCATAATCCTGTCACGAGAAAACGATCCTCAGCGAAAACTTAATGAATATTTGATAGTAAGTGATTTCCAGTTGTCTCGACGATCTGATGCCGAAATAGAGGAATGTGCGGTATTCTAAGGTAATGCATGAAATTCTAAACATGAAATTTCAATTGCAAAGAAAATATATTTTTTATCATAAATTAATAGGTTAATTTTGTTATTTATTGTTTTTATACGCCGTAACTTCCTTAGAGAATCAAGCGAAATATTAGAAAATTTTCTTAAATTTATTTCCATTTTTAATTCAAGATGATAGGATGCAGCAGAATTTGTGCAAGCCGAAAACTGAGTAATAACTATTTGCAGAAACCTCTACATGGTTTCTGAATGGCGCCCTATATTAATTATTAATTCGGAATTTTTTTCTCGAGTGTAAATTTCGGCAACCCTGTGCTTGTTTATAAATAACTGTCCATGTCATGCGGTCTCGGTGTTGAATTAGTTTGCGAAGAGTGTATCAACTGAATATTGTTGTGATTAGGAGTGTTTTAAAGTATTTTTTAAATAAATCGGTTTCTGCTACACAGTAATAAGTATTGCAAGAGTAAAAACAAAGAGAGCTACCTAATAGGGACAAGTGTGAAAAAGCCCAAGTATCGAAAATATCAAGAGTTATTCAAACTTTGGTTTTGCGTCGACAGAAGTCAATTGTGAACAGATGCCGGAGTATGTACTGTGTTTGAAACTTTTGGCGCCAGAGTATATGCATACCAGCAAGAAAGTTGAGATGCCATTCAGAAACCAATCATCCCGGTTAGATTATTAAATCTCGTGTCTAGTTTACCAAAAATTTAAAGGAGCTATACCAAGGAAAGGTTGTTGTTAGTAGCAGATATCAATACTAAATAATGCTCATATTAAGGTTCATATCATAGCAGAAAAGCTCGTTTGATGTATACTGTAGATATGGTGAACATTATAATCGGTAGTCGGCTGGAAAACTGATTTTAAAAGTGCCTTTCTCCAATAATACACAGGATCTCAATGAACAATCAATGGAAAAATAAACGGGGAAGAAGTTTGGGTTGCAGCTGAATGAGGCTACAGATAATAATAATGATGCCGAATTGATATGTACCGGGGACAGATGGTAATAACATTATACAAGGCCTTTTTTCGTGTAAAATTTTCACTGTCTTAAGAGTTGTTCGAGATCTTTTTATATTCGAAAATAATTTATAGCGGAATTAGTACGTTGCTGTCTCTAGTGATGGTACTCGTTCTACGTCTGGCTATTATGTCAGGCACTTACATGAAGCAAAATCCTTAAGGGGTTACACCACCTTGAGATTTTCAAAAAATTAAATTTATTTTTTGGCTAGATAAATTGTTTATACTTTTAAGAATATTTTAAACGTTTAACCATTTCAAAATTTAAATTATTTCCGAAGTGAGCGCGGCAGAGAGTCGGCCCGAAACTGAGGTAGCGATTGGACCGGCACGAGCGGTCAAAGCCTTGACAAAGGGCATTGTTCTTTTACTCAGTTCCTTATAACAATAATTCCTTTGGGGAATTTTAAAAGCTAAAAGTAATACAGGTACACAAAGTTGGAACTAGTTTAGACTCGCTAAACATTCAACGTCACAGAATTAGTTTGCTTTGTGACGTAGTAGTATACGTATCGCTACAAGTATTACAAAAATTATTTTTTTTTTATTATTTTTTAATAGAAAACTATTATTGAAATGTCAAAACAAGTATATGTTGATAAAAAAGGTAGCCGACAAGCAGTTGGACGTCCTTGTCGGAGCAGGAAGAAACGACATCACCCTATAAATCGTTATTTAATGGAAAGAGAGGAAGCTAGCACCAGTACATCACCTAAAAAATTAAAGAGCAGTGACACCATTGATTTTGATGTATGTATTTCGGATACCGATTAATTAATTTTGTATCTGTTTTTTCTGCTATAAGTGAAGTGGTAAAGTGTAAAGAGTGCGGCGGTGATATAAAATTTACCGAAACTTCTCTTCGTGGTCTTGGTTTTAAACTAAAAGTGAATTGTGCTGAATGGGAACCAGTTCTAATAAACTCATGCCCTCTTATCAGTGGTAGAGCATAGGGTGTGAATAGACGATTAGTTTTTACGTTCAGACTTCTTGGTATTGGTTTAGCAGGAATAGAGGAATTCTGTGGAATCATGGACTTACCTAAACCAATTTTCCAATCGTTCTACGATAAAGTTGTGAATGACATTAACACTGCTACAAAACTATTGTGAATTCTCCATGAAAACTGCTGTTCAAGAGGCAAAAAAATTGAATAACGCAGTAGAACTCTCCGTTTCAGGGGATGGAACTTGGATGAAACGTGGTTTCTCATCCCTTTTAGGCGTTTCTACTATTATATCATTTTACTCAGGAAAAGTTCTTCATCTTATAGTAAAAAGTTCATACTGTAAAGCTTGTGAATTTTAGACAAATTTTGAAGGTACTGAGGAGTATGATCAGTAGAGCAATGAACACTCAGATAAATGGTCTGCCAATTACGAAGGGTCAGCTGGAAAAATGGAAGTGGATAGTATTGTAGAAATGTTCAAAAGATCCGAAACACTTTATAACGTACGATATGGTAATTACATAGGCGATGAAGACAATAAGGCTCATAAAGGAATTGTTAACTCAAATTCGTATGAAAATTTAGTTGTTAAGAAAAAGGAATGTATAGGTCACGTCCAAAAAAGTAATTGAACCAGTATACGATAGATTAACTAAAACCGATTTGTTAGAACGCTGTTTAGAAGGATCAGAATAACAACGAAAGTCTTCAATTTACAGCGATTCAAGAACAACGTGAATCGCTTTTTCCGCACACATGCCGCTCCTGGAGCGCTTTAGGAACTTCACTGCAGCACGTGTGCTAGACCCATAAAAAAAAAACGCTGTCATTTCGTCTATGGCTCCAAAAATCCATTACAGTGGCACAAGAATTGTTGAGATTACATCTTATATTGCGGCTAGTATAGTGATGGATATACTAGTATATTACAAATGATGCACTTATTAAACCTTGTAATTGGTCAAAGCGCGCTGCGATTTACCGAGAACTTGGATTCTCAACGAATATAGTCAATATGAGAGCCCAACAGGAGACTAAAGAGGCCAGGAAAAGGAGTCGAAGGACATAGCGGCAACAATGGAAAACCTCAAGTATGGTCCAGGGATCGCAGATTGAAGGTAATTTTAAAAAATATTTTGTTTTAAGACGCTGACGCCGTACTGTTTTTTCTTTTGCGTTTTTTTCGATACTACTTTTTTCAAACTGGTGTAAAAGATAGCTTAACCGATTTTGTTAAAATTTACCTTTAAAAGTGTCCAATTTGGACCACCCTGTACGGTTTGTGAAGATCACATGAGATACACTCAGTTTGGATTCAGGAGGGCCACAGGCACTCGTGAGGCGATATATGCACACAGGTTCTATCTCAAAGATGTAGAGACGTCAGTTGTGATATACACGCATACTCCACGATATCTCAGTAGGAATAAACATTAATGGAAGAAGAATTAAAAATATTAGATTCGCTGATGACACTATAATATTCGCAGACAATTCACAGGACCTACAAATGCTGATGGACAGAGTAACACATGTCAGTCGAGAATACGGAAAAGACTAAACACATTATCATAAGCAGAAACTCGGCGTTACATCGATAACTCGACATCAGCAACCAAAAGATTGATAGAATCAATACCTTTTGCTACTTGGGTACACAGTAAATGAAGAATGAGATCACTCACTGGAGATTTGATGCAGAATAGAAAAAGCGAGAGCAGCCTATACAAAAATGCCCAAAGTATTCAGAAGTCATGATCTCAGTTTAAAAATTAAAATAAGACTTCTCAAATGCTACGTCTTTCCTGTTCTTCTGTATAGGGTGGAGTCTTGCACGGCAACTACGGCACTGTGTAAAAGGTTGGAAGCATTCGAGATGCGACAAGAGAGTACTAGAACTCTTGAACAAAGACCTGGAAATTGCTAATATAATTAAAAGAAGAAAACTTGAATATCTGGGCCAGATCATGAGAAATGAGGAAAGATATGGTCTACTCTAACAGATACTGCAGGGCAAAGTGGACGGGAGAAAAGGACCAGGCAGGAGACGAATTTAAAACAAGTAATTATTTTCAGGCAGGTGATACCGCGGGCATAAGACCTAAATACCCCTAAGACATGTGTGGGATAATGAGTGTGTGCACACGGACGTTTGAGTGTATCTTTTGTCGATTTATAACCCTAGAATAATTGATGCCCTTCTGATTTAATTACTTTTCGGATATAAGTCCGTATAAATAGGTGATTCCGGGGAAAATAAGGATTTTCCTTGTTGATGTTGCTAATATTTATGAAGGCGCCTAAAGCAAAGTAGTAGATATGCAGGTTTCGGTAGTACTATGGCTTGAGGGTCTGTCAAGTGATAAATATTATTACCTTCATGGTGAAAATAGAAGACTATTATATATAAATTCCATCTTATATGGTATATACGCGAACTTGTTGGCTGAAGTGTTTGCTTCACATTCTACTGCCGATTTCCAAGGAAAAACACCACCTACTATTCCCATAGTGCAGTCAAGGATGTCCGATATTGTCTTCAGACAGCGTATCATAAAACGTATTTTAATGAAGCTAGATACCAAAAAAGCGTCTGGCGGTGACGGAATACCTGCCATAGTTCTCAAAAACTGTGCGAGCGAACTAACACCAGTTTTCTGTCGACTTTTCAACCTACCCTACAGAAAGGGAATATTTCATTCTAGCTGGAAATGAGCCACAGTTCAGCCGATACCTAAAAAAGCAAGAAGACCTTGCCAAACAACTACCGACCAGTCGCACTGCTTTCAGTAATATCCATAAAGTCATGGAAAAGGCTGTCAATCAGCATCTTCTAAAATATCTTGAAGGATTCAACATTAATAGCGATCACCAATATGGCTTTCGTAAACATCGATCAACAGAAGATCTTCTGACATGTAACACATGTTTGGAACAACGCAATTGAACACTTCGGGGAATCTCGAGCGGTTGCTCTTGACATATCCAAGGCATTCGATCGTGTTTGGCACGATGGACTTTTGGCTAAGCTACGCTCTTATGGTATGTCTGAAAAGTTCTGTTTGTGGCTCTCATTTCTTTCTAATACCTTTACTGTTAACACCGGAGTGCCCCAAGGCTCCATACTGTCTCCTACTCTCTTTCTCATTTACATTAACGATCTGCTGGAAAAGACCGGGAATCCAATCTACAGCTTTGCAGATGACAGTCCGCTTATCTCTTCATTGACTTTAAATGCTCAGACATCGGTTGCTCAGGCGAATATCCGCAGACAACAGGAAGTCATTCAACTTAACAAAGACCTGGAAGAAATTCTATCTTGGGGTGACAGTAACCAAGTGGAATTTAACGCTACAAAACCCAGGCGGCAGTTTTTTCTAAAAAAGTTAACGTTGCTGAACCCGACATAGTTATATGTCGGGGCACTCCATTCCCTAGCATCGTCACTTAATTTGTTGGGCGTTAATTTGGGAGCAAATATGTCCTGGCATGAACATGTTGCAGGCATAGCAAGGAGAGCTTCTCGAAAGTTGGGAATATTATTTCGAACCAGAAAGCTTTACACTCCACAACAACTGTTAATTCTTTACAAAGCTCAAATTCGACCAACTATGGAATACTGCTCCCATGCTTGGGGCTCCGCTCCCAAACATACACTGCATTTGTTGGATTCTGCTCAGAGCAGGGCTGTTCGTCTAATTGGAGACCCAGAACTGACCGGCGGTCTTGATTCGCTGGAACATCAAAGAACGGTTGGCGACTTGAGTCTATTCTACAAGTATTTTCATGGAGAGTGTTCGAAGGATGTAGCCCGCTTAATTCCTCCCAGGGCGGTGCATGTTAGAAGTACACGTCGCGCTGATACTTCACATCCGTATGAGGTTCAGCTTGTTACTCCTCGTACAATACTTTTCAAGCAGTCTTTTATATGGAGAACATCATCACCGAGTACAATTTACAGCGATTCAACGTGAATCGCTTTTTTCCGCACACGTGTCGCTCCTGTAGCGCTTTAGGGACTTTCCTGCAGCACGTGTGCTAGACTCATAAAAAAAAAAATATCTAGTATTTTAGTAAATTAATAAAAATATATGAATTTTAATAAATTAAGTTAAAAAAAAAACGTATAATAAAACTATATATATAAAGCATAAATATTAAGTACTTATATATAGCATTGGCAACAAGGAAATGTAAGTAGAATAGCATAAATTAACACACATTTTAAGACTAATATGAATCAGCGCAAAGTGACTGTGAAAATAAGCAGTTTGTTATAATAAATGAAAATAAGACTAACAAACTATAGTCCCAAGATATCTAAAAAATTAAAAATAGAACACGTGGATTTGGGGGCGGAACACTCACAAGTAATAATAAAAAAAATCAATACAAAAAAGATTGTGAGCGACATTTATTTGTGAATATATAATTAGTACTTTTTGTTATTTAATTGTGAAACTGCATGTACTTGAGTATTATTGGCTATACAGTCAAAGCTCGTCATTCATGGCTCGTCATTCGCAGCATGAAATGACGAAATTAATATTAAATTGATACAATACCGATTTAAATTTAAATATAGCGTAGTTTTATTATAAACAATAATAAAAATTGTCTTCAGCTGAATGTTTGCGGGGGTAAAGATCGTCAGTTGATCGATAAGAGTGATTGTACAACGGCAACCCTCCGATTCACTGAGCTCGCAACATGTTTATGACGTCAACTGATGGTCCTACACCCGCTACAAAGACAGCTGATTCGGTATAAAATGACTTTATACTTTAACATTTTTAGTTTGGTTTATATAAAGAACTGACACATAATCCACCCTCTTCAATACAGCTGATCATTATTTTTTGAATGAGTATTATCTGAAAAATCATCATATATATTTTGAAATGGTTTGAATAAAGTATAATTATTAGTATTAATTTAACAAGTTAAATCTTTATTAACCCTTAGGTCCACAGTGGGCGCGACGACTTCTATTTTGCTGATTATTCAGTACTAATCTATTACTAAGAGTAAGAATCGGTCGGTATAAAAACACTACCAAAAATGTAATGCTACCTCCTGTACCATTAGGTTATCACTTTGTAAATATAATTATAACATAAAGCAGGTTTTTTAAAAGCTCTTTGCCTGTAAAAACAAATAAAGAAATGACGTAATTAGAATAGGTCATAAAGTGTACATAGACAATATTAAGCTAAGCAAAAGCTAAGGTAAATTAAATATAACACTGTAAGACAATGTTAGGAAACTGTTGAAAAAATCTAATAAGATAATTCTAAATATTAGGATTTAAAACAGACCCTCCGGTAATGCCCGAGCTACGAGGAAGCCACTACAACATGTTTGAATTGTGACTCGTTTTTATTTTAAAAAAAATTTTTGGATTAGCTGTAAAAATTGTAAAAAATGTAGAATGAATAAAGGATTTTTGAAATTGAAATTGATTGCTTGCCAAGTAACCCAAAGGTCGTTGGTTCAAATCCAGCGCTAGCGGCTGGATGTTGTAACATCCCAGTTTTTAAATCAAATATCTCTGTCTCAAATCGTTGCTCGGTTCCGAGCATTGTGACCTCTATTACATTGTTACACAGAATTTATAACAGCTTTCCAGGCCTCTCTATCTTCGACAATTTTCATCATCTCCGGCAACTCCAAGTGCATTGTAGACATGATCTGATCGATGTATCTGTTATGTGATCTACCTCTTTTTGTTCTTCCGTCGACTCTCTCTGGGATCATTAAGTTTTCCATGCCATCTCTTATTATTTTGTGACCAAAAAATGATTTTTCTCAAAATCGATGGTAATAGCCGATTACTATTTTGGATATTAAGGTCATTCAGAATAGACGCGTTTGTCTTATGAGCTATCCAGGAAATTCTAAGCATGCGCCTATAGCGTAGTTTTGAAAGCCTCTATTATTAATACAGCATGCTGCATTAATAGTCTATCTTTCGCCTTCGAATGTGGCTATAGGGAATGTTAGTGAATTGACAAGCCTTTATTGAATTATTTTATTTTTTCTGAGATCTTTCCGTATTTTGTTTAGACTTGTCATTGCAGTTTTGTCCATTGCTATCATTCTTTTGATTTCCTTTTCGCAACCCCCTTTTGTTAGAAATTCTGGCGCCTAAGTATATAATATCTGTCTTCAGTGGTGTATCGTTGGTTTTGTTAAGGGGAGGCAACATTTTAACTCGATCTACTATAAGAAGATAACATTTCTTTCGATTTAGTGAAGGGCCGACATTTGCACTAACCTCTTCAATGCGATGCAACAGTGCAACCATTTCTTCCTCGGAGCTAGCCATTATTGTAGTATCATCAGCGTATCTTAAGTTCGAGAACTTTTTGCCCCCTACTGACAACCCTCCATTCCATTCTTCCGTCACTTTTCGAATAATCCATTCAACATACATGTTAAAGAGTAGTGGAGACAGTATACAACCCTGCCTCATCCCTTTTCCGACTTGGGATGGCTTACACAGTTTTTTATCAGCTCTGACATAAATGATATTTTTGTATAATTTGTGGATTAAGAAGACTAGGTGGTCTGGTGTCCCAATTCTTGAAGAATTCTCCGTAAGTGATCCCACTATACTCTGTCGAAGGCGTCTGTATAATCAAGGAAACAGAATTCGGCAGGAACATATTCATAGAACTTTTCTATCATTTGTCGCACATTGATTAGCTGTTCTTTTGTGCCTCTACTGGGTACCAAACCTGCCTATTCTTGGGGAATCTGAGGCAAGAAAATTGGTTTCAATCGTTTGCATACATAAAGCAAGTAAAACAAAGAATAGGAGATATTTGTCCAATGTAATTATTTTTTATTTAAGTGAGATATTTGCAAATAAATCAACAGAAATAAAAAACACTTGCAAACAACAACTTTAAATAATAGAATAACTAATCCACAGCAACAGGGAATCAACAGCATACAAAGCAATTAATTATTTGTAACCATGTACTTAAAGTGGGTTGTTAATTAAAATTTGATTACAAAAGAACAACCTAAACAGTTTTTAACCATATATTTAACAAATAAACCTTTTTGTTACTTTTCCCAAATCTACCAAAAACATAATTTACAAGTTTACTTGCCTACGCATCCCTGTTTTGTTTCGTTTAATTATACGGTTTTCAACGAACAAGATTTAAGACTGTAATAGATTAATAGACAGCCCAAAGGAACGGGCCTCGAGTCATTAATAAAATTAATTAAGTGGGCAAATAAAAGCCCAGTTTTACAAAAGGGCTCTCAATGTAAGAAAACAACGCCTCAGAAATCAAAGTGATTGATAATGGGCCGCAGATTTACTTTGTAACTCATTTGCACATAAAAGAAAGCCCCCTATCCGGTTCCGGCTGGTACTAAAGATATAAACGAAAATTCTACAATGTGTTTGCTCTTTAAAAGCGTATTTTGATTGACCCTTCAAGAATTTTTGTATAACAAATCCACCGTGATTTATATTTTGGAAGGATTAAAAAAATAAATCAACCGTTATAAATTACCATCATTGTAAAAGAGGTTCTTAAGATTTTCCTGCAAAATTAAAACTCTATTTCCTTTTTTTAATTACTAATTTATTCTGACTGAAGTATAATATAACAAAACATTGAATAAATATTCCCTACATATAATAAATTTGTACCAGAAGCTGTGTCTAATCAATAACTATTCTTTGAGAAAGGATGGGTAGATATTATTTAATTATGGAGAGATCAAAACAAACATTTATGGTCGTTTTGTCACATATCTGTCAGTAGTCTATCTATTTGCCTGTTCCAACATCACTTAAAAATGCTCAGTAGGTCTTAATGAAATTTGCGTAAAGATAAGACATCTCGCTCTATTATACATAAAGGACGAAATCAAAAAAAAAAAGTATTTATATAAGTGTATGTTACGTAGAGCCACATTTTTAGTGTTCCGTACGGAACACTTATAAGATCACTTCGGTGTCTGTCTGTCTGTCTGTCTGTCTGTCACACCCGATTTTCTCCGAAACTATTTGACATAGAAAGGTGAAATTTGGTAATAATATAGGAATTGATGGCCTCATCAGAGCCATGTAGTTTTGAGAATTAAATTTTGACTTAAGGGGTTAGTTTTAGGGGGTGAAGTCGGAAGTGAAAAAAAATTTTTTTTACTAGGTCATCGAGTGTGATGTCAAATGAAAGCTTGTGAAAACACGCACTTTTCTTTGTATTATTTTTAAAAATTCGCGAAAAATCGCTGTCCCGGGCCTTGTCTCGAAAACTACTTATCAAAGAATTGAACGAAAATTATCACGAGTGCATTACCTTTAATAATTTATATGGTAGCATATATAAAAATAACAAAAATTTCAAGGTCATGAGATTTCAGTAAAGATTGGAAACAAACTTTGTTGAAAAACTCATTTGAGGTGTGTTTTGTGAAGTCACTGATCATTTTATACCACCGTAACATAAATTTTGACTTAAGGGGTTCGTTTTGAGGGGTGAAATCGGAAGTGAAAAAAAATTTTTTTACTAGGTCATCGAGTGTGGTGTCAAATGAAAGCTTGTGAAAACACGAGTAAAAAATATGTATATAATGTAATACTTGCGCACACTTTTCTTCGTATTACTTTTAAAAAATCGCTGTCCCCTACCTTATCTCGAAAAGTACTGATCAAAAAATTTTGAAAAAATTCTGGAATATTCTCCACGAGGTATAGATTGAACGAAAATTATCACGAGTGCATTACCTTTAATAATTTATTTGGTATATAAAAAAAAAACAAAATTTCAAGGTCACCAGTTTTCAGTAAAGATTGGAAACAAACTTTGTTGAAAACTCATTTGTGGTGTGTTTTGTGAAGTCACTGATCATTTTATACCACCCTAACAAAATTTTTTATTTTAAAAACAATCAACGTACGGAACACTAATTGTGCAAGTTCAACTTGCACTTGACCGGTTTTTTAGCATTATCACGCTAATCGCGGCAGGTGCTAGTTGGATTTGGTAAAAGTTCCAATCTGTTAAAAAAAGCGCAATTACACAAAAACATTAATTAGCACAGTAAAAATGGTAGAATTTTGTGGAATTTGAACCATACCAACTATCGCTTACTGGTTGATAAAGGGTGGATCCATATTACGACGGATTTCGTAGTAATAAGATTTTATATTACTTCAAATGTTTCTGAAATAATGTTATGTATGCCTATTTCAAAGATTCTGTAGTTTCACTGTCTTTCGATTACAACATCGAGCTATAGCTAATACATGTAGATTTCTGATCATAACATACTTCCACTCTATTTTAATCTTGATCAATGAATAGTAAAAATATATATATATATATATATATATATATATATATATATATATATATATATATATATATATATATATATATATATATATATATATATATATATATATATATATATATATATATATATATATATATATATATATATATATTATAAAATATTATGTTAAATTTTCATTTAGAATAGAATATAGATATTGACATTTAAATGGTCAATTTCATTTACTGACAGTCCTAAAGACGGTGAAGTTCTCTAACTGCTCATACATGATTACATAAGATTATGTATTTTAAGATTCATATACGCATGTTTTAGGACATTTGAACACTTAAAATATTGTATGACACTTGCAAAGTTCATGAACTAATACTAACTTAAAACTAAACTTAGTCTTGTTTTTCGTTAGGCATCAGGGTAGATGAGGTAGATTGGGGTGGACCATAGGATTCACAGACGTTAAGATATAAGAAGTAAAATATTTACGCTTGGATTAACCATAACATTTAAACAGAACATCTTAGAGCCTTTTTTCTTATAAAATTTATTTTTAAAGTGTAGATGTTTTTATTTGAGTAAATAATATAAATTACCCATTTCATCATCATTTAAAAAAATGGTCCCCTTGTTCTCTTTAAAGCAGTGTTTTTTTTATTAAAAACAAATTTTGCACATCTGTAGGTTCTGCACCAAAATACATTGTGAAACGTTACAATCTATAAAAATAACACTTTTTATAACCTTGTACTACAACAAAAAAAATTACAATCCCTACTTATTAGAGCATTATCAAATTTTGTCTTTTTTAAACATTTGTGAAGAAAAATAAACCCTCCAATCTTTCAATTCAAGATCAAACATGTTCAAGCCAGTAAGTTTTGCAGCTACGCAGGATACTCATCTTCCAAGGCCGCCCGTATTATCCGCATCTCCCGCGTCACTCGCAGTAGATGCTCACGTAGACTCTAACATAAGACAGTCGTGGTACTGCAGTTGCTATTCATCTACAGGGGGTGTGACACAAACGGACTGTTAGTTTTATCCCAGAAACTATAGCTATTGCTACAGAAAGTCAAACAGGTAGAACGAAACCTCGCCGCAAACCGAAGAAGGCTGGCTACCAACGGATCGTTAAGCTGTGCTTTGTCGAGTTTCGCAAAGATGCCGATTTTCGTTGTTCACATAAAAGTTTTCAAACTGAGACTGGCATTCTTAGAGTTTTAAAGTCTTAAAAGTTTTTTAAATTTTGTTAAAGAATGGCAAAGGGAAACCTTTTCTTATTTATTTAGCACAGTAGGTTACATATCCATAATTAGTTATTATTATCTGTCAGGTTTTAAAAATTGTGCCTCTTTTGAACAAGAGTTTTAATCTATAATTTGTTTTGTGCTGTAAAATTTTCATAATTTTTGAAAATTTTTGGGTACAGCTTAGCAATCGATTTACTACTTTAAAATAGTGGTAACATAATGTAAATGAGTTTTCTCAGCCTAATTTTGACCGCAAGGCTACTTTTCTTCTATTTTAATGCATTTTTTTTACATTTTTTAACGCTTTCTCTATATCTATCTCAGCTTCTATACGTTGTTATGGGACAGAAAAAAAAATCATTTTACTCGTCACAAAATTGTATTAAAAAATATTAAGTACATAACCTAAAAGTATAACTTCCGTTCAATTCAATATTACGCCTTCAAATTATAGGAAAATATACCTTTAATATGAAAAGAAAAGTGTGCCAAATTTTATTAAAAAATATTAAGAGGATTGGTCAAAATTCTCATTTTAGTCCAAATCTTATTATGGATTCTTGTGGGCAAAATGTCGTAGGAAGCTTTTTTTTTAATATGCTAAATTTTATGCTCTTCAAGATAGTAAGAAGGAAAAATAAGGGATATACAAAAAAAACTATGTTATTTTAAAATTTTTCCGTTGCGAAAATCTTTTTTTTTTTCACTTTTGCTCTAGAAAAGGTCTGGTTCATTCTTTTTATTTCTATTCAATATTTTATCTTAAATATAACATGAAAAAGTGATTTTAAAACAGCCTATTTTACAATAAAATTATGATTTAGAAAACAGAAACGTATTAATTATTACTATTTTAATGCTGAAATAATAGTAATAGTAATATGATATATCAATTTAAAAGTAAAACAATAATATATAAAAAAAGAATATTTGGATTTAAAGGCATTACTTACTTATACCTGAACATAATATAAGGTAATCTGAAAATTACCGCATAGTGTCTCACACTCTACGCTTCGAAATAAGATGCAATGCTAACATCCTTCGTAAATATACGGATGGCGCCTGTATCGTAAGTATCAAACATTTCATCGTAGCTAGCCTTATCGTAGTGTACTGAAGTTCGTGGACAGCATTTATTTTCAGAGATATGCTAACATCTCTCTGTTTATTTTACGTATGTGTCTCGTGTATTCTTTAACTCATTTAACATTTCAGAATATTACATTATTGTGATTTATAATTGTATTTTTTGTTAATAATGTAATATATATATATATATATATATATATATATATATATATATATATATATAGTGTATATTAAACTATATAAGTGATTTTATGACCAAATTAAAAACACATCTTTATGAAAAATTTTTGACTCTCAACAGTTTCTTTGTTTGCATTATTTTAGTCCGTTTTTGTTTCGTTGTATTTTTTCTTTTTCTGTTATCTAAATCGTAATTCTATTGTAAAATGAGTAGTATTTGTTTTAAAATCACTTTTTCATGTTATATTTAAGATAATATATTGAACAGAAATAAAGAAAATGAACCAGACCTTTTCTGCAGCAAAAGCGGAAAAAACTTAATTTTTCGTAACGAAAAAATTTAAAAATAAGATAGTTTTTATATATTCTTTATCTTAAAAACCACAAAATTGCGCATATTTGTTTTAATTAAAATGCTTTCTATGACATGTTGCCCACAAGAAAAATCCATAATAAGATTTGGATTAAAATGCGAATTTTGACCAATCCTCTTAATATTTTTTTAAAAATATTTGACACATTTTTTGATGATATAAAAGCCATATTCTCCTACAATTTGAAGTCGCAATATCGAATTAAACGGAAGTTACCCGTCAAAAACCATTTTCCAACTGGCCGTAGTAAATACTTTTGTTTGGGTTATGTACTTAATATTTTTTAATGCAGTTTACGCAGTCTTTTAGGCAATTTTATGACGAGTACAATGAATTTTTTTCTGTTGCATAACAACGAATAGAAGCTGAGATATTTAAGAAATAGTGAGCCGAAAGCATTAAAATGTGAAAAAAATGCACTAGAATAGAAGAAAAAGTGGCTTTGTGGTCAAGATTAGTCTGAGAAAACTTGTTTATACTGTGTTGGCACTGTTTCAAAGTAGTTAAATGGATTTTCAAGCTGTATCCAAAAGTTTCCAAAAATCATGAAAATTTTACGGCATTTGCCTCCACTAAACGCAAAAATATTTAGTGGGTAGTTAAAAAACATGGTCAGAACATAATTTTAAGTCGCACAACATAAGATGAATAGATAATCTTTCAGTTAGTTTGATACATTTTATTGCGTGATGCGTGCTTAGACAGGAATCTTAAATTGATAGAGCATTAACTTTGATTGACCAAGAACGTGGCATCATTTGTTATCGAAAATATTATATCGTCATTTAAACTGACATAATGAAAATAAATGGAAGTCTCGGTTTTAGGTATGCATATTTTTCTTATAATATATAGAATGAAATCGTCCAACATTATTGCAGACTGCAGTCGTTTTATGGCAGATGAAATATTACACTTTATAAATATGCCATGCAGGTTTGATTATATGGCAATTTGAGGCATAAAAGTCATTTTTCGGTTGTGTCAAAGTAGTTCTTCGAACATATTATCAATTATTTATTTATTTG
The DNA here is from genome assembly GCA_019049505.1 of Pachyrhynchus sulphureomaculatus. NCBI lineage: Eukaryota > Metazoa > Arthropoda > Insecta > Coleoptera > Curculionidae > Pachyrhynchus > Pachyrhynchus sulphureomaculatus. The sequence goes on along the minus strand of CM032446.1, from coordinate 146,507,919 downwards.
CTAAAATCTTTGCAAACAAAGATTTAAAAAAAGAATCACATTACTAAAAAATATTCCCAACATTGAAACCCCACTTACGTAGAGTTAAAACCCCTAACTAAAATTATTTCCTTTGAAGTAAGAAAACGTAAGAGGCACCTTATAAAAAAATCATTCGACCTTGTTTGTTCGCCTTTTATATTTCTGTATGTAATATCAATTTCCATTTTACTGAAAACGTTTTGAAGCAGGTGGAATATAAAAGTCATTACTACCACTTGAAACGAAACTTGCAAAGTCAAACATCAAAATATCCTTTGGATATTTAAGATCTACTTATACAGAAAAATTTTATGCTTGTTATAAAAGGTTGAAATATAAAGAACATTTATGTGGCAGTTGAACCTGCGCGTGCATTATTTTAAATATATATTGATCTTCTCAAAATAACTAAATGTTCTAGAGACTAAACTTAACACACTTTGGATATAAATTAGCCAATTTCAATTAAAATAAAAAAACCGGTCAAGTGCAAGTTGAACTTGCACAATTAGTGTTCCGTACGTTGATTGTTTTTGAAATAAAAAGTTTTGTTAGGGTGGTATAAAATGATCAGTGACTTCACAAAACACACCCCAAATGAGTTTTCAACAAAGTTTGTTTCCAATCTTTACTGAAAACTGGTGACCTTGAAATATTGGTTTCAATCTATACTTCGTGGAGAATATTCCAGGATTTTTTCAAAATTTTTTGATCAGTACTTTTCGAGATAAGGTAGGGGACAGCGATTTTTCACGATTTTTTAAAAGTAATACGAAGAAAAGTGTGCGCAAGTATTACATTATATATATATTTTTTGCTCGTGTTTTCACAAGCTTTCATTTGACACCACACTCGATGACCTAGTAAAAAAATTTTTTTTTCCCTTCCGATTTTACCCCTCAAAACGAATCCCTTAAGTCACGGTGATATAAAATGATCAGTGACCTCACAAAAACACACCCCAAATAAGTTTTCAACAAAGTTTATTCCAATCTTTACTGAAAATTGATGACCTTGAAATTTCTGTTTTTTTAATATAACAGATAAATTATTAAAGGTAATACACTCGTGATAATTTTCGTTCAATCTACACCCCGTGGAGAATATTCCAGAATTTTTTCAAAATTTTTTGATAAGTACTTTCCGAGATAAGGCGGGTGGACAGCGATTTTTCGCGATTTTTTAAAAATAATACAAAGAAAAGTGAGCGCAAGTATTACATTATATATATATTTTTTACTCGTGTTTTCACAAGCTTTCATTTGACACCACACTCGATTACCTAGTAAAAATTTTTTTTTTTCATTTCCGATTTTACCCCCCAAAACTAACCCCTTAAGTCAAAATTTAATTTTCAAAACTACATGGCTCTGATGAGGCCATCAATTCCTATATTGATACCAAATTTCAACTTTCTATGACAAGTAGTTTCGGAGAAAATCGGGTGTGACAGACGGACAGACGGACAGACGGACAGACGGACAGACAGACGGACAGACAGACGGACAGACAGACGGACAGACACCGAAGTGATCTTATAAGTGTTCCGTACGGAACACTAAAAATGATCCCCTTGTTCTCTTTAAAGCAGTGTTTTTTTTATAAAAAACAAATTTTGCACATTTGTAGGTTCTGGATCAAAATACATTGTGATACGACACGATCTATAAAATTAAAAAAAAACACTATTTATAAAAAAATGACAATTCCTACTTATTAGGACGTTATCAAATTTTGTCAGTTTTTAAACCTTTGTGATGAAAAATACGGTTTGTGATGACAAATAAACCCTCTAATATTTCAATTCAACATCAAAAATGTTCAAGCTAGTAAGTTTTGCAGCTACGCAGGACACTCATGTTCCAAGGTCGCCCGTATAGTCCGCATCTCCCGCAAATTCTCACGTAGACTCTGACACAAGAGAGTCGTGGCACTGCAATTGCTATTCATCTACAGGGAGTGTGGCACAAACGGACTGTTTGTACCACAGAAACTATAGCTATTGCTATAGACAAACAGGTGAAACAAAACCTCGCTGCAAAACGAAGCAGGCTGGCTACAACCGGATCGTTAAGCTGTGCTTTGTAGAGTTTCGCAGAGATACCGATTTTCACATTTCACATAAAAAGTTTTCAAACTGAGACTGGCATTCTTAGGATTTTAAAGTCGTGCAAGCTGAAATTTAATATTTTTTTTTTTTAAATTTTGTTAAAGAATGGCAAAGGGAAACCTTTTTTTATTTATTCAGCACAGTAAGTTGCATATCCATAATTAGTTTCATTAAAAACTCGATAAGCACTCAATTCATTCTGAAGGTAGTCATTTAATAATTTAGATATATTATTATCTGTCAGCTTTTAAAAATTGTGCCTCTTTTCTTCTGTGTATTATGAAAAATATGAACGAGAGCTTTAATCTATAGTTTTTTTTTTTTAAATAGGGGAAGTAAATGCTGTAAAATTTTAATGATTTTTGGAAATTTTTGGATACAGCTTGGAAATCTATTTAATTACTTTGAAATAGTGGCAACATAATGTAAACGAGTTTTCTCAACCTAATTTTGACTGCAAGGTTACTTTTCTCCTATTTTAATGCATTTTATCACATTTTAACGCTTTCGGCTCACTATTTCTTAAATATCTCAGCTTCTATTCGTTGTTATGCGACAAAAAAAGTCATTTTACTCGTCCTAAAATAGCCTAAAAAACTGAGTAGATTGTATTAAAAAATATTTAGTATATAACCTAAAAGTATAACTTCCGTTCAGTTTAATATTAGGGCTTCAAATTATAGGAGATTATAGCTTTTATATGAACAAAAAAGTGTGCCAAATTTTATTAAAAAATATTAAGAGGATTTGAAAAAATTCGCATTTTAGTCCAAATCTTATTATTGATTCTTGTGGACAAAAGCTCGTAGAAAGCTTTTTTATAAATATGCTAAATGTTATGCTCTTCAAGATAGTTAGAAAGAAAAATAAAGAATATACAAAAAAACTATGTTATTTTAAAATTTTTTCGTTACGAAAAACTCGTTTTTTCTTTTCGCTTTTGCTCTAATTCATTCTTTTTATTTCTATTCAATATTTTATCTTAAATATAACATGAAAAAGTGATTTTAAAACAAGTACAACCTATTTTACAATAAAATGATGATTTAATAACAATAATATATAAAAAAAGAATATTTGGATTTAAAGGCATTACTTACTTATACCTGAACATAATATACGGTAATTTGAACATTACCGCACAGTGCCTCGACGCTACGCTTGGAAATAAGATGCAATGCTAACATCCTTCGTAAGTATACAGATGGCACCTATATCGTAAGCATCAAACATTTCATCGTAGTTAGCCTTATCGTAGTGTACTGTAGCTCGTGGACAGCATTATTTTGAGAGGTATGCTAACATATCTCGTTTATTTTACGTATGTGTCTCGTGTATTTTTTAACTCATTAAACATTTCAGAATATTACAGTATTGTGATTTATAATTGTATTTTTTGTTAATAATGAAATATATATAGTGTTTATGTATATAGAGCATATTTATATAGTGTATATTAAACTATCCAAGTGATTTTATGACCAAGTTAAAAACACAAAAAATTTTGACTCTCAACAGTTTCTTTGTTTTCATTATTTTAGTCCGTTGTTGTTTCGTTTCATTATTTTTTTTTTGTTATCTAAATGATAAATCTATTGTAAAATGAGCAGTATTTGTCTTAAAATCACTTTTTCATGTTATATTTAAGATAAAATATTGAATAGAAATAAAGAGAACGAACCAGACTTTTATTAGAGCAAAAGCTAAAAAAATTAAATTTTTCGTAACGAAATAATTTAAAAATAAGATAGTTTTTTGTATATTCTTCACTTTTCATTTTAATCGTCTTAAAGAGCACAAAATTTCGCATATTTTTTCTAAAAAACAGCTTCCCATGACCTTTTGCCCGCAAGAAAAATGCATAATAAGATTTGGACTAAAATGCGAATTTTGACCAATCGTCTTAATATTTTTTAATAAAATTTGAAATACTTTTTGCTGATATAAAAGCTCTCTTCTCCTACAATTTGAAGTCGTAATATTGAATTGAACGGAAGTTATCCGTAAAATGTATGTATTTTTTAATGCAGTTTACGCAGTAATTTAGGCAATTTTATGACGAGTAAAATCATGTTTTTTCTGTCGCATAACAACGAACAGAAGCTGAGATATTTAAGAAATAGTGAGCCGAAAGTATTAAAATGTGAAAAAAAGCACTAAAATAGAAGAATTGTGGCCTTGTGGTCAAAATTAGGCTGAGAAAACTCATTTACATCGTGTTGGTACTGTTTCAAAGTAGTTAAATATTATATTCCAAGCTGTACCCAAAAATTTCCAAAAATCATAAATATTTTACAGCATTTGCTTCCACTAAAAGTAAAAATATTTAGTAGGTAATTAAAAAATATGATCAGAAGAATTTTAAATCGCATAACATAGATAGATAACACAGCCCCACAAAAAAAAAAGTGGGGTATACTTTTGATGCGATATATCAGATCCGTAGTATTTTTGCCCGCTGATCACGAATCTGACGTCAGAATATCGCCATCACATCTCAATTTTTTTCTAACCTCAAAAAATAGGTAAAAATTAGTAAAAATTAAGAAAAATATACTCCTAAAAAATTGATTCAAGCTTTTTCATGAATCCAAAGATGTATTAATATGTATTCGGACACGCTAAGCTAATATTCATCGGTTGGATTAAGCCATACAGTTCTGTTTTCTTTGTAACCTCAATAAATCAGACAGATATAGTGCTTCTCGAATGCAAAAACGAATTCAAATCAAAATTCAACCGATTCTTACCAAATTTGGTACACGGGGGTTTTTTGGGTTGCTGATCATGAATCTGAGGTCGGATTTGCAAAATTCAAAATGGCGGATCCAAGATGGCGGACAAAATTTTTGAAAACCAACCGATTCCTACCAAATTTGGTATACAGTTGGGGAATCCTCAAACCTGATACTCTTAAACCCTAAACCCTGAAACCTTGGACTCCCACACCCTGTAACCTCAAAAAATAGACCTCAATAACCCTGTAACTTTAAAAATGAGACCCAATAAACTCAAAACCAGGACTTTTAAACCATATACTCTCAAATAGTAGACCCTTAAGCCCTAGAATTGCGAAGGTTAGACCCGCGCCTAACTTTCCTTTTTTTGGCTGTATCTTGTTCTTTTTTCCGCGAATGACCTATTCAAAGGCTTTCTGCCCAAACGCTTTTGAGGACTTGTTTCTCTTTTTAGCGACCAGCAATAGTCCGCTATGATTTAAATCATAGAAAATCGGTATCAAGGACGATGGGATGACCATATGCTAGCGGACTATTGCTGGTCGCTAAAAAGAGAAACAATTCCTCAAAAGCGTTTGGGCAGAAAGCCTTTGAATAGGTCATTCGCGGAAAAAAGAACAAGATACAGCCAAAAAAAGGAAAGTTAGGCGCGGGTCTAACCTTCGCAATTCTAGGGCTTAAGGGTCTACTATTTGAGAGTATATGGTTTAAAAGTCCTGGTTTTGAGTTTATTGGGTCTCATTTTTAAAGTTACAGGGTTATTGAGGTCTATTTTTTGAGGTTACAGGGTGTGGGAGTCTAAGGTTTCAGGGTTTAGGGTTTAAGAGTATCAGGTTTGAGGATTCCCCAACTGTATACCAAATTTGGTAGGAATCGGTTGGTTTTCAAAAATTTTGTCCGCCATCTTGGATCCGCCATTTTGAATTTTGCAAATCCGACCTCAGATTCATGATCAGCAACCCAAAAAACCCCCGTGTACCAAATTTGGTAAGAATCGGTTGAATTTTAATTTGAATTCGTTTTTGCATTCGAGAAGCACTATATCTGTCTGATTTATTGAGGTTAGAAAGAAAACAGAACTGTATGGCTTAATCCAACCGATGAATATTAGCTTAGCGTGTCCGAATACATATTAATACATCTTTGGATTCATGAAAAAGCTTGAATCAATTTTTTAGGAGTATATTTTTCTTAATTTTTACTAATTTTTACCTATTTTTTGAGGTTAGAAAAAAATTGAGATGTGATGGCGATATTCTGACGTCAGATTCGTGATCAGCGGGCAAAAATACTACGGATCTGATATATCGCATCAAAAGTATACCCCACTTTTTTTTTTTTGTGGGGCTGTGTAATCTTTCAGCTAATTTGATACATTTTATTGCAGGAATCTGAAATTGAAAGAGTATCAACTTTGATTGACCAAGAACCATTATTTATTATCGAAAACATTATACCCTCATTTAAACTGACATAACGAAAGTAAATGGAAGTCAGGATTTTAGGTATGCATATTTCTTTTATAATATATATTATGAAATCGTCTGACGTTATTGCAGACTGCAGTCGTTTTATGGCAGCTGAAATATTACACTTTATAAATATGCCATGCAGGTTTGATTATATAGCAATTTGAGGCGTAAAAGTCATTTTCCGTTTGTGTCAGGGTAGTTCTTCGAACATATTATCAATTATTTAATTATTTGCTAAAATCTTTGCAAACAAGAATTTAAAAAAAAGAATCACATTACTAAAAAATCTTCCCAACAGTGAAACCCCACTTACTTAGAGTTCAAACCCCTAACTAAAATTATTTCCTTTGAAGAAAGAAAACGTAAGAGGCACCTTATAAAAAAATCATTCGACCTTGTTTGTTCGCCTTTTATATTTCTGTATGTAATATCAATTTCCATTTTACTGAAAACGATTTGAAGCAGGTGGAATATAAAAGTCATTACTACCACTTGAAACGAAACTTGCAAAGTCAAACATCAAAATATCCTTTGGATATTTAAGATCTACTTATACAGAAAAATTTTATGCTTGTTATAAAAGGTTGAAATATAAAGAATATTTATGTGGCAGTTGAGCCTGCGCGTGCATTATTTTAAATATATATTGATCTTCTCAATATAACTAAATGTTCCAAAGAGCCTAAACTTAACACGTAGGATGAGAAACTTTTGGTCTGATACATAGATGTCGCCCTTTTCAAAAAGTCCATATGATTTTGAAGAAGTACCAACCTTCAAATGATACGTGTCAAAATTTTATGACACTTCGACGATTAGTTTCCAAGTTACAGTGGTTTCAGTGACGCTACTTTTGATATTTTCAAAACAATAAAAAAAATCGAATTTCGTGTGATAATTAAACACTGTTGTTTGATGGGAAAAAATATCGTTCAAGCAAAGCAATAAGTTGTTGTTGATTTGTCTAAGATTAATGGAATGTATCCTGAACGGAGAATCAGCAGCGATTATTTGTATGAACAGACAAATATTCTTAGCCTGGGAATCAGGAGAGTTTGTGCCTCAATATTATTCCTATATAGAGTATTGCACAATATGATTGATTGCAGGGATATACTGTCTCGTACTAACATCAATGTGCCACGGATACACTGACGATCAAATAGGTTTTTTAGATGTAGCAGACCTAATACTAATTTGTTATTAAATTCACCTATTCATGTAATGTATACTAATTTTAATCATATTTGTAATGTTTGTGACATATACTGTTGTACTAAGAAGCAATTAATACAGACTGTCATTGAATATGTAAATGTCTAAATATTTACCCTATTAATGGGAAACTGTTGGGTAATAAAGCTATTATTATTATTAATAAGTGTTACTGGAACTCCGCTCTTAGAAAATCACTCATAATTTACTGATATGCTGAATTTAAACGCGATCGTACAGACACAAATGATGCTGAACGCTCTGGACGCCCAAATGAGGTGGTTACACCGGAAAACATCAAAAAAATCCACAAAATTGTTTTGGATTACCGTAAAGTGAGATAGCTGACACCCTAAGGATATCAAAAGAACGTATCGGTCATATTTTGCATGAACAGTTGGGCATGAGAAAGCTCTGTTCGAAATCGGTACCGCGTTTGCTCATAGTGGACCAAAAACAACAACGTGTTGATGATTCTGAGCGCTGTTTGCACCTGTTTAAGCGCAATAAAAAGATTTTTTATGCGATATGTGACAACGGATGAAACATGGATCCATCACTGAACACCGGAATCAAATCGGCAGTCAGCTGAAACGCCAGCAGCCGGTGAAAGCCGTCCGAAGCGTACCAAAGACACAATAGTCGGCTGGGAAGGCTTTGGCCTTTGTATTGTGGGATGCGCATGGAATAATTTTCATCGACTATGCTGAGAAGGAAAAAACAATCAATAGCGAATATTATAAAAAGGTATTGGTAAATATTTGCAATAACAGTTGTACAAACAATTGTATTTTACGTCCCGTCATTTATATTGTACCTGATTAATTTTGTGCTAGAATTTTATAGTACTTTTACACGTCTCTGCAGTTTTTTTTATTAATTATTATGTAAGACATTTTAAGATCTGAAATTCTATAATATTTTCTCCATTACCATTTGGTTCTAAATCAATTTCAAAAAAAAAATAAGAAATGATAATGATGCATCTACACGTGAAAACAGAAAGCAAACTGCATGAAAGTTATAAATTAATCATTCTCGAGTAAAATTATGTAAAACTATATAGAAAATTATGGAAAAAATTAGCTGAATATTCCACGGAATTTTAAATACGTTCTTATTTTTACCTAGAAAAATTTTAAAAAACAGCTGTGTATTATTATATATGTAAGTAAAATGTAAAAAAAACAGCTATGTATATTATATAATGTATGTTTAATAGTTGCCTTATAAAATCAGTCGATAACAAACACATTGTGTATAGACTAGGTATGTCATTCATGAAATCGCGACCCGCCAATTTAATCGTCATAATTTAAAATTTCAATGAGTGCGATAAAGACAGGTAGAAAAATTACAACCTGCCTTATGCAGAAAGTTACCTCAGTACACTTCTGTGCAAGACCGCTAAGAAAACGGAATGGCCTCTTGTCGTGTAGTCAAATATGCTTTGAATATGTACCGGTTTCTCCCCTTACACTTATTAAATAGCCGATTATCTGTGGTTATATATAATTATATATACACATAAATATACAAAACTGAAAAATATTAAGCTGTTACTGATAAATCCAGTGCTACTAGATAGCAATTTCCAATTAGTTAATTAAAATAATATTGAGAAAACCAACCAAACAAGAAATTTTTTAAATTTTGCAAGAGATGTATAAGAATCGTATATATTTGACCGATGCGTTGGCAGTTGATCTAATCAGCCAGTTTGCAGGACAGGTTAGATATGTGAAAGCATTTTAATGTAAATACGCGGTAGATGGGATAATCCACTAAAACCCTTCATATTCAGGCAGCAGCAACTCGGTGGATAGATGAATATATTTTTGTAACATACAAGGTTTAAACTCGAACATATGGTCAGTGCACCAACAACTGCAATTAAATAAACCTCATCTGCTCGCTCTCTGTAAAACCAAGATCAGTTCGTTGACTAGCATAGTCAGCTTTCTCTATCCTGAGTACAAATTCTATTCTCGGTTTAGGCGTACCTTTGGAATCTTTTTTTTGTCAGTAGCGATCTCTCTTAACAACGAAAGGAGGCTCTGAAGCCCCGAAACTATGATGTTATGTTGTTAAAAATAACGACTCAACAAACCATAAGGTTCATCTGCATCCTCTATCGGCCACCAAGTAATACTAATTTTAGAGCACTTGTCGCTTCTCGCGCACACACCCTCGATCATTTACAGATTAACTATCCAAATACCGAATTAGCTATTCTGGGGGACTTCAATGACCACAACATCAACTGATTTAAGTATTCAAATATGACGGACGAACAAGGTCGTGAAGTTGAATCATTCTCAATCAGTTATGGTTTTACTTATCTTATCGATGAACCAACAGGAATCCCTGATCGAGGTGAAGAGTTCGCCAGTCGCCTTGATCTGTCTTTAACCACGAATATCAAGATGTATACTGTCACCGTAAATCCACAATTAGGTTTTGCTGACCATAAAATGCTTTCGATATCGAGTATCCTACAATGACAGAGAGGCACCTACACCCCGCAATATTTGGCTTTCCCTTGGTAGACGTTTGTTTTAGATGCAACTACCAATCTGACTGCGCTAAGGACGTTTTTGATGTCATTCAAGCTGGTATGGAAGCTTACATCCCTCTTTTGAAGAAATGCCATTAGTCAAAATTTTACTATATCCACCAGTAACATGGCAAGATAACACTATTGCAGTAATATTAATCGAGAAAGCTAACTTGATAGCTGAACTTTTTGTTTCACATTCTACTGTAGATTTCCCAGGGAAGACACTACCAATTATTCCAGTAGTGCAGTCAAGCATATTCAATGTTGTCTTCAAACAACATATCATAAAACGTATGTTAATGAAGCGAGACACCAATACAGCTTCTGGCGCTAACGGAATACTTGCCATAATACTTAAAAAATGTGCAAGGGTACTACACCATTATGTGTAGCCTTTTCTACCTCTCCTACACGCAGAGAATATTTCCTTCCTGCTGAAAATGAGCTACAATTCAGCAGACCTTGCCAAACAACTACCGACCAGTTGCACTGCCTTCAGTAATATCGAAAGGTATGGAAAAGGCTATCAATCAGCATCCGCTAAAATATCTTGAAGTATGAACTATTATAAGCAACCATCAATATGGCTTCTGTAAGCAAAGATAAACAAGAGTCCTTCTAACTTATGTAACAAATGTTTAGAACAACGCGATTAGCCACTTTGGAGAATCTCGAGCGGTTCTACTTGATATATCTAAGACATTCGACTATGTTTGGCATGATGGATTATTGGCTAAGCTACGCCCTTATGGTATGTTTATAAAGTTCTGTTTATGGCTCTGGTGTTTCAAAAAGAGAGTTCTTTACGAGTGGCAGTCGACCGATTTCTTTTCAACACCTTCACTACTAAAGCCGGTCTACCCCACGGCCCCATACTGTCTCCTACCCTCTTTCTCATTTACATTAACGATCTGCAAGAAAGGACGGGGTATCTAATCTACAGCTTTGCAGATGACAGTGAGCTTATTTGTTTATTCGCTTTGCTCGAACATCGTCTTCTCATGCAAATATCCGCAGACAGCAAGAAGTCCTTCAAATTAACAAAGATTTGGAAGAAACCCTATCTTTGGGTGACAGTAACCAAGTACAATTTAACGTTACAAATACCCAGGCGACAATTTTTTCCAAAAAAGTTAACGTTGCACTCCAATCCTCTAGCATCGTCACTCAATTTGCTGGGATTTAATTTGGGAGCAAATATGTCTTGGCATGAATATATTGCAGTCATAGCAAAGAGAACTTCTCAAAAGATGGGAATATGATTTCGAACTAGAAAGCTCTGCACTCCACAGCAACTGTTTATTCTGTACAAAACCAAATTTGACCCACGATGGAATACTGCTCCCATGTTTGGAGTTCTGCTCCCAACCATACTCTGCATTTGTTAGATTTTATTCACAAAACAGCTGTTCGTTTGATTGGAGACCCAGTCCAGCAACCTTGATTCATTGGAACATCGAAGAACTGTTGTCGATTTAAGTCTGTTCTACAAGTATTTTCATGGAAAGTGTGCCATAAATGTAGCCCGTTTAATTCCTTCTAACTTCGTACAACCCCCAAATCTTTTATTTGGAGAAACTTTGAAATGATTTGTCTAAGACTGTGTTTCCCATCGAGTAAAATTTAAGGCGATTTAAGACTAACGTGAATCGCTTTTTCCGTACACGTATCGCTCCTGTAGCGCGGCAGCATGTATGCTATGCCCATAAAAAAAACTATCCTTTTTGAAATAAACCTACGTTTCCGTGAACATTTTTTTACGGCCCACATAAACTTAAACCTTATTTGACATATTTAACCCATGTCAGCCTTTAAGTAGAACATGCTTGGATTAGATGATATACTGCTATAAATTATTGAATGAGTATATTTAAATAATGATTTGATGCGCGAATGTTTCTAAGCTATTTTAATTTCTTGGGCTAGAATTATAAATATTCTGAATTGAATTCTAGCAATTAAGAAATCCGGCTTCTGTGTTAGAAGTACCTTAGGTTTAAAACAGATACTGAATTTGACTTTCTCACACGCCATTTTATTAGTAGTTTTATTTATGGAATACATAATTTTAAATCTAGTCCCTTATTCAATGTTTTCCCAACCCATTTTTGCAGAGGATCTAAAATTCCCTATAAAAAGGACAAATCTAAAAATTAGTATAGGTATTTATTATTTATCACCCAAACTAAATTATTCATTGCAACTCGATATTTTAACGGATAGCTAGTTTATGGTGAAATATAAGATACAAAAAGTTAAACACAAAAAAAAAACATCTACTAAAATTAGATATAATGAAAAAACACAATATTTAAATTCCTAGATCCCGAAGATTCTGAGACTAACCTCCAAAAATTAAAAAAATCCTAATAACACGGTTGATCTTAACGAAATTTTTTACATTCCACTCAACAATTATAGGTTTTTTCCGTATTTCAAGTATTATCTGTGTACAAAATTTTAAATCGATATCTAATTCCGTCATAAAGCCAGGTGGCTGAAGGAACCGACGACAGACTGATAAGAATTGGAAACTACATCTAGCGTGATATAAGGACCCCAAAATGTGAATAAATGTAATAATCTCGAAGGATGATTTTTTTCACGAACACAGTACTTCCTTTCTCACAGCAAAAATAAAATTTTTAGTTAGGATGCAAATTTTTAGTACTCTTCATTTTTTATAATTTCGCTAGTAGTATCGGGTTTAAAATAGTCGAAGGTTTACCTAGGCCAGGGGTTGGCAACCTATGGCACGCGTACCTATTCAAAGTTTACACATAAATTCTGTAATCTGTGACATGTTTCAAAATTCAGCAAATAGTCGAAGACAGTATTACTTTAACGATACAAACAATAACGATATATTATATAGGTCACTAGGTATTATTACCAAAAACTACAAAATATATATTTTGTAATTTATAATTTTACTGAATGCATTGGTTTGGCTTTAATTTCGGCAAGTATTAAAGACGGCAAGCCTCAAAATATAAGCCTAGGCAAAAACATAAATAAACGTCCTCAATTCAGATCAAAAGAGCCGCTATAAGGCGGTTTTTGTTTGACTTGACTTCAATCGTTCCGACGCGCGCCGCAACTCTTTTTATATTGCCGAACTTTAGTTTTTGTTAGATTTAACTTCTAGGCGGCCCTTTGATTGCAATGGGCGCGGTGTAGATAATAATTTTTGTTCTAAGAAATTTAATAAACGTAATTACTTTAATTTTCTGGAAACATTATTTTTTTCTATATATATATATATATATATATATATATATATATATATATATATATATATATATATATATAGCAAGCGGCTACACGTTTGGATCATTTAGTATAGAAGTAACATCCGTTCCAGTCAATAGTCGTCGAAAAGTTTAAAAATTAAAATTACGTTGCGTTATGGCCGCGAAGAAACAGAAGGTAGACGTTCATTTCAAACTTCATGGACAACAGATTACGGTTTTGTACAGCAAAAGATATCGGGCCATTTGTCCTATGTCGGGAAAGCGTAGTTTTCCGGACATCTAGTGTTCAACGACATTTCCAGATAAAACATGAATCGTTATTTAAGGAAAACGCTGATAAAAGGGAGGCAATACAAAGAGCAAGTAAACAATACGAGATACAGTCAACATTCTTTAGCAAAGTTTTCCAAGGAAAAAATCAGGTAACTGAATGCAGTTTCAAAATTGCACAATCGTTGGCACAAAAGGGTAGGCCGTTCACTGACGGAGAATTTATGAAGCAAACGTTTTTGAGTACTGGCGAGATTTTATTCGACGACTTGCCCAGTAAGGATACAATATTGACCAGGATTAGGGATATACCGGCATCAGCGCGGACCATCGAGAGACGAATTACCGAAATGACACAAAATGTCCAAAAACAGCAGAGAGACGCTATCAAACGGAGTTTTGTAGCATTGGATGAAAGTGTCGATATTAATGACATTGCCCGTCTGGCAATCGTTGCGCGATACTTCGATGATGGCAGTATGTATGAAGAGCTGATTTGTCTGCTCCCATTGCAGGGAACTACAAGAGGAAAGGATATATTTTCAGAATTTGTTAAACATTTTGAAAAGCGGAACATTGATTTAAATAAAATTTTTTGCATAACGACAGATGGCGCTCCTGCTATGATTGGGAGACATAAAGGATTTGTTTCCCTTCTTATTGAACATGGGTCGATCAGTTTTGAATTTTCATTGCATAATTCACCAAGAGAGTTTGTGCGTTAAAATCTCCGCTGGAAGTTTAAAATCCGTGATGGATAGGGTGGTTAAAATAGTTAACTACATTGTCGGTCGTTCTTCACTGGTCCATAGACAATTTAAGGCTTTTCTGCGGGAATTAGAAAGGGCATATTCAGATATACCATTGCACAATAATGTGCGCTGGCTCAGCTGTGGTAAAGTGTTCTCTAGATTTGTGCAATGTCTGGGCGAAATTAAATCGTTCTTGTTGGAAAAAAATCAAGTGGATGCTTATCCTGAACTAGAAGATAAGAACTGGATCTGTTGCTTTGACATATCTCTTTTCTCATGGATGGACATTAATGATTTTGATATTCATAACATTGAATTTAAAAGCTCCGAGTTATGGAACACGAAATTTGTAGAATTAAGAAGGGTATTAGAAGGTGACTGCCAGAACCATCCTAACGAGATACTCAGTTGTTGGATGAGTTTACCAGAGAAATTTATTTGTCTTAAGAAAGTAGCGTTTGCCATGCTTACAGCTTTCGGATCATTCTATATCTGTGAACAACTTTTTTCCCATATGAGAGTGATTTTAAACCCGTACCGAAGCAAACTGACAACAGACAACTCGGAAGCATGTGTGACACTGAAAATAACCAGACATGAATCGGATATAAGAAAACTCTCTAAAGAACTTCAAGTTGTGGTAAATACCTATGTCGACACGCAAAATGTTGTATGGATGAAAACTGGCACCCCTTAGTTAAAAGGTTGCCGACCCCTGACCTAGGCTGTCTGAAAAGTTCTCGGCTTGACACATAGATGACGTTAAAAGGTGTGAAGCCATAATTGTATTGGAAAGGTCCATCCTTTATATAAACACATGTAAAATTTTATTTCGATCTATCAGTTCATTCGAGTAGTAGCAGCTGTTTAATATTGACATAATAGTGATTTTTTTTTAATGGAAAAAATTTAATATCGTGCAGTGATTAAATTCTTTGTTTTGGATGGTTTACCACAAACAGAAATGCATCCGAAATTGTTAAAAGTATATAACGATGCATCACCTTCGCTTTGTACTGCGAAAATATGGTCGTAAAAGCCTCGAAGATGATCCACGCGAAGGTCGTCCAAAAACTACTACAACACCACAAATCATTCAAGATATCCGTGATATGATTTTAGATGATCGACGAGTGAAACGGTATGGAATAGCTGAGGCTATAGACATCTCAAAAGAACGAAGTGGAACTAATTTGCATGAAGAATTACATATGAAAAAGCTTTGTGCAAGATGGGTGCTGCATTTGCTGACAATTGACCAAAAACGCATTCGAATGCGTATTTCTTAAGCGTGTTTGAATCATTTTAAGTAAAATAAATTGGATTTTAAGCGTCGTTTCATAACTGCTGATTAAACTTGGATCCACCATGGTGGAAGTGTACCAAAGAAGGCAAAGATGGTTCCATCAGCACGGAAGGTTGTGGCAACAGTTTTTTTGGAATTATAAAGGCGTTTTGTGTTCAGAAAGGTCTTCTTCTTCTTCCGACTTATAACTAAGCACTATTGCCTATTTTCTTTGTTCTCTGCTCTATAGATCGTCGCTCCATCTCTTTCTTGGACGTCCCATTAATCTTTTTCCATTCGGTAACTTGTCTCTTGCTATCCGTACTATCCTGTTGTTTGCCATTTTTCCTATGTGTTGATTCCATTCCACTTTTCTTCCTCTTATCCACTGGTTGATATTTTCTATATTACATGTGCGTCTTATCTCTTCACTACTTTCTCTATCCCTCAGTGTCTTGTTTGTACATCTCCTATGTATCCTCATTTCGGTTGATTCCAGCATTCTCTGTGTTATACTTGTGTCGGGTCTTGTTTCAGATGTGTAAGTTATTTCTGGTCGTATTACGCTCTTGTATATTCTTGTTTTGGTTTCCACGGAGAGGAATTTATTTCTAAATATGGTATCATTGAGGCATCCCACTATCCTGTTAGCCTTGCTAACTTGATATTTTACTTCTTCCTTGACTCTTTCGATACTAGATATTTTGATGCCCAGGTTATCGACCTCCATCACCTGTTCTATTAGTTTATCTTCCACCACCAGTTTGCACCTAATCGGCTCTTTTGATGTTATTCTGGTCTTGGTTTTTTTTCAGTTGAGATTGACATTCTCTATTGTTTTGCTGCTATGTAGAATTGGTATAGCAGCTTTTGCAGATCGTTCTCGGTCTCAGCCATTATTATCACGTCATCTGCATAACATATAATTTTAAGGTTTCTGTTACCCATTCTATATTTCTTCTATCTTTTGACATTCTTTGTAATTTCATCCATGACAATATTAAATAGAAGAGGACTTAAAGAGTCTCCCTGCCTGATTCCAGATTCATAGTTGATGGGTTTTGTCATTCTTTCCGCTATTCTTGTGACTACTTTATTTTCTTTATATATATTCTCGATAGTTTTAATTAGATCTCAGAAAGGTAAAACCGAATATTTTTGATAACCTTCTGGATCAATTTACAAGAAAAAATCTGCTTTTTAATAATAATAATAATAATAATAATATATATATTACCATTAAATACAACAAAATGTACATTGGTTCGTCAAATATAGTATAATAATTATAATTATAAATATAATAAAAATAAAAATAGTGTAGGATTACCATAAATCATACACACCATAAATATACGGACAGACAAAGAAATTGTACAAAGTCGGACAAAACAATGTTAAATTTAATATTTAAGAGCAGTTAAAATACAAAAGTAATTAAAAGTGGTATTTAGGTATACCTTGGTTTAAGACAAGATAATGTAGGTAGGTTCAGGTTCATGACAGCAATACCCAGAAAGAAATCCCACAACCAGCACTCTCTTAGAGATCAACAGGCCCCGTAGAAATCCCCTATCGAGTAGAAGGCATTTTCCAGTAAGAAGGACTTTAGCCAAGATATAAATCTTGGACCACGCATATTTCGCAGTTCTGCAGGCATTCCATTATGAAGGCTGATGCAACTATAGAGGGGAGAGCCTTTGAAGAACGTTGATCTATGAATGGGGACCTTTAATACACTATTACTCCTGGTGTTATATGTATTTGTTGCTCCCAGCATCTCAAAAAGGTGTCTATTATTGTTTACAAGAGTTAAGCACCTTAATATGTAAAGACATGGAAAAGTTAGGATTCGTTGTTTTATAAACGTATCTCTGCAGCTTTCACGAAAATTTAGATTAAAAATCAAACGGATTATTTTCTTTTGGTTCACAAATATACGTTTACTTTTCACACCAGCAGCACCCCAGGATACAACATTGTTAGACATGTGACTAAACGCTAATGAATAATATACAGCCAAGAGACCGTCACTATCAAGGGTACTTTTTAAGCTTAAAATTGCAAAGTAAGCTGAGTTTAATTTAGCACATATGTGATCTATATGGTGCCTAAAAGAAATCCTATCATCCACAAACGTACCGAGGAACTTAGCTTTCTCCTCAAGGTTTACACCAAGGGAATTGGCAAACATCGACGCTAATGGTTTTTTATTAAATATATTCATATAGATAGTTTTCTCAACATTCAGTACAAGACCATTTCTTCTGCACCATGCTTCCATATCCCTGCACACACATGAAACATCATCATAAAGACCATCTACAGTGTCCGAAGCTGTCACAATGGTGGTATCATCTGCATACATAATCACTTGCCCTGTTCTAATATTTAATGGCAGGTCATTTACATATAGTATAAATAACAAGGGTCCCAAGACAGATCCCTGTGGAACGCCAAGATCGACCGCTTTCTTTTCAGAAACAATGCCATCATATTTCACCACCATCCCCCTGTCGGTCATATATGACCCTATCCACTCCAGCAGGCTGCCTCGAATGCCAATATTGTATAATTTTTTTCATCAGCGATGCTTTGTGTACCGTATCAAAGGCTATAGAAAGGTCAAAAAAAAAGCGTTATAACATATTTACCGTCATCAACATTACGGAAAAAACCTGATTTAAATAGTGGAAAGAGGCAGACTCAATTGATCTATTAGGCAAAAAAACCATGTTGTGCGGAGTGTAGTAAGTTGTATTTGGTAACAAAATTGATTACTCGCTGGTACACAATTCTCTCAAATATTTTTGAGAAAGTACTAAGTATAGATATTTGCCTATAATTCCCTACATCATTACGGTCACCCCTCTTATAGAACGGAATAACATTAGCGTTTTTGAAAACTTTAGGAAAGATACCCTTATTAAGACTAAAGTTTATTAAGAACGAAAGCGGTTTAGCGATTGAATACTTAATATTTTTTACCACTTTAGTAGTTATATCATCAGATCCAGCTGTTTGTTTATTCTTTATTTTAGAAAAAATTTGGAGAACCTCAATCTCAGTAACAGATTCCATAACCATAGTATTTGATGTTATTGGCGAAACGGTACAATCTTTCACGTTAGCTGATCCATATTTATTTCGTAGTTTGTTTTCAGAGATAGTGCTAAAATAATTTACAAATGTGTTTGCAACCACGATTGGTTCAGAAGTAAGCTCAGAATTTACAAGAAGCGAAATAGAACTTTGTGTGTTGTTTTTATTTAAAGCATTATTAACTATAGACCAAATAGTTTTTGATTTGTTATCGGAATTAGTTATTTTGTTTTTATAATAGAGTTTTTTTGTCAAATTTATTCTAGTTCTATACTTCTTTTTAAGATTACGGTATTCAGTTAAAGCCTTACTGTCATTATTCCTGTGGTGCAACCAATATAGATGGTCTAATTTCTCTTTCAGGCTAGCTAGATCTTTGTTATACCATCCTTTTGGAGACAGTGGCGATGTTAAATACTTCTTTTTGTATGGACAACAACAATTTAGACAATAGACGATAGTATCAATAAAAAGATTCCACAAGCTATCACAGTCGCTAGATATGCTCAAATATATTTTCCCAATTTTGCAGCCTAATCATATCGGCAAAGCTAGTTATATTCTGTTCAGAAAAAACACGATACATTTTAATACCTGCAGATTGCTTTTTAGGTTTCCCTTTTTCTGGGAGACTGACAACAAATTTATGCGAATAGTGATCGCTGATATGGGGGTTGAAAATAGAGCACTGATATAAAGTTTTGTCAATATTTGTAACTACATAGTCAATCACTGATACGCTTGTGTGCCCATTGCAGTTTGTATACACTCTAGTTGGATCTGTGGTAGTTAATTGTAAGTCAAAAGAATCAAACAGATCACAAAGCTGCATTTTTACCTCATTATTGCCACAGTAATTAATATTCAAATCTCCACAAAAAACAACAGACTTGCTGCGACCAAAAACGGCAGAAAGAGCGGAACTTGCAGAATCAAAGAAAACCTGCAAGTCTCCAGATGGAGGACGATAACAACACAGTATACAGATATCGACGGAACAAATTCCACACAATTCACTGTGCATTTCAACAGATGATCCCAATATACTATTACTTGCTTTAAATACATTTTTGTACTTATTCTTAACCAATATAAGGGAACCTCCATGTCTAGAATTAACTCTGGAGAAACACGAGATGACACAATACCCTTCGATATGAAAATCGCCCGCAGACTGAAGCCAATGCTCTGTTATACACATAATGTCAATATTCTCTGTTTTTAACATATTTTCTAGGACATTTAGTTTACTAAAAATACTTTGAATGTTTATGTGACATAATGTTAGATTTTTTGAGGAACTGATTTTACTCTGAATTGTGTTTAAGTTTCGGTTAGTCTCCACTGGGACAGACGCGGGTATAAAAAATCTTTATAATTACTAGGATAAACGTTATTGATCTCCCCCTCTACAATCCCATCGATAATCTCAAGTAATACCTGATGTATTGGATTTGATCCTAGGTCATCCACAGCAATATTTGACCTTACGCCCCCATGACCCTCCCCTTGATCGTGAGTTTCAGAAGTAAATGACAGTTTTCCTACATTACCTTTATCATCAGTATCATTGTGAGAGCTATCACAAACCAGGCCCGGAACTTTTGTTACAGGAAATATATTAAAAGTATTTACAGATTTTAAAACGATATTGTTACAAACAGAACCCTTAACAAAATCAGCAATACGCTCACAAATTGTGGGTTTACTTAAACGGTATCTATCACCATATTTGAAATTATTTATTAAATGAATTGATACATTACTGGTACTTGATAAAAAATTGTTCAGATTGTTGTAAAATTGTGTATACAAGTTCCTTTGGTATTTGTTGCTATGTTTTAAGCAGATGAACAAATTAGTAAATCTACCAATTGCGAACAACTCTACTAAACTATTATTAATGTCATTATCATTAAGGTATTTACAGTCTACAAAAACACTGACTGAGTCGTTGGAGTTATGGTCTTTTACATGATTGAAAATGGAGCCCACCAGTTCAGTAATATCAGCACCAGTCTTTATCCATCCCTCAATCTCATACTCCTCAGAACCTAAATACCTTCTTAGGATACTTGAACAGTTTCTTCCAGAATCATCACCATAAATTAAAACTTTACGCTTAGAGGGGTTGTTAATTTTTTATAAGTGGACTTACCCTTTCGGAAATTGGAGTGTTTATATTAGATCTGACGCCTATTTGCCTCTTGTTATTTTTACCCGGTTTGGCTGAAACAATCGCTATGGTTTTCGATTGTTTCTTTGTTGTTTCATTACATTGATTACCAATATAGGAGACTATTTGGTCAGTCTGTACTTTGATAGAGTAAAGAGATGGCATAGTTGTTTGAGTTTCTATTGTATGTGATGCAGTTCCTATGTTACACTGAATACCAATAGAAGAGGAAACCATTTGCTCAGTCTGCATTTCAGTAGAGGAAGCAGATGGCATAGATGTTTGAGTTTCTATTGAGTGGGTTATAGTTTTACGTGACTCTAGGTTTTGTATTATACTAGTTAAATTCTTGATTTCTGCTTTTTTGCTGTTAAGGTCTCTCAAAACGTAATCAAGTTTTCTCCTGAAGCAGCGCATTCACCAGATTTGGCTTCTGACTATTATCTGTTTTCGAACCTGAAAAAATTACTGGTAGAAAGCGTTTTACATCAAATGACGAAGTTGTTTCAGCCGTGGATGGATATTTTGCAGATCTTCCGGAATCACACCTTAATGGTGGAATTATTGGAAAAACGTTGAAATAAGTGTACTGATGTTCCACGAGAACATATTAAAAGATAAAACATATTTCATATAAAAAAAACGTTTCTTTCATTGTTAAGCTGAGAACCTTGCAGACAGCCCAATACAATAGATGCACAACTTTTAAACTATTGTTTTTAGAAAAAAGGAGACAAAATTTTCATTAGTAATAAATGTCAGTAAATTCACTTATTATATTTTCATTCAATACAAAACAATTATGCTGATAAAGCAAGTGAATATCTATAAGAAGCAAGGTCAATATTTCCTAATGAACGAAGTTATTTGTACCAACAGTAAATGCCAGCTGTTATGGTTTGACCCTTATTAATCTAAATAATTGACTTGCTCAATACCTCACAAGAACACAATGTGTCAATTATTAATGTAAAGTGATTTGTTTGTAAATTACTTTTAAAACTTGGAGCAACATGAAAACGAATCAGTCATTTTTTATTTAATAACATCCATAATACAATGAAACTTCCTGCTCCAGCTAACAGAAAATAATGTTTTAAATAAATTACAGATGACATACCGCCTGTTGCTATACAAGAAGATGTCATATAAACTTTTAAAATGAATGGTAATTTTAGAAATTTTATATAATTTTAAAATTAACAGAGGAAATTTTATTAAAAAACACTGTTTTTCAAATGAAACTTATTCAGGTCTACTTTCTTTTTGAATACATAAATTATGCAGGTTTAGAGGGAAGATAGATACTGAGTGAAATGTCATATGCTCGTTAAAAGTGATCTACAATTGCATCATAGAGAGATAGTTAGATAGAATTATAAAACCTTGTAATTTATATAATAAAAATTAGGAAAATATCGATAGCTAATTCTAAGCATAAAAATTGACATGTAGAATGTTAATATGACATAAACAATCACATTTTCCCAAGAGGTGAAACGGGGCACAATATTATATTAAGAATTCCTACTAAATTTAAAGTTGGAAATGTAAATTAGTACATAAACTATCTTTTAAAAATAATCAGTTCATTTCTAAATTTTTTTGCCTGAACTGAAATTCTAACATGAGGGCCAATCATTTTTACCGTATATTTCTTTTGAATATATGTAGGTAAAACCATTTTCGAGGAGTGGTCAGAAGATCATATTTATAGTATTTCCTTAGAAATTGAATGATAAATTTGCTATTTATACTAATATTAATAAAATATATTCATAATAATCAAACTTGTGCGTCAAAGTTTTCTAAAGTTTTATCCATAGAAAGGATTATTTCACTTTTATAGAATGTTCACATCGCGCGAGTTTCTACTATTAGGTAGGTCCAGTTAGGCGTATACATTCTTTATTAGAAATTAAACTCATGTTTGAACTTTTTTAAAAATTTTAATTTGATAAATAATATCTTACAAGTTCCTGAAATATGAAACTGGAAACTCTGTATTAAAAATAATGCTAAATTCAGCGGAATTAAAACTTCACTATTTTTATGCGTGGGAAGCTCCTTAGAGCTCTCCACATGTTCCACAGGCCGACAAAATTTGCCCAAACCTTTTACCCAGAAACCAGAATATACTTTTCCGAAGATTTTTGACGCGTTGAATTCGAATCCGAGATCAGAATTTCTCTGATGGCTCCGGTTTTCGAGCTATTCTAACCTAAAAGTGCGAAAATCACGGTTTTTCGACATATTTGAGATTATGTTACATCGAAAGGTAATTTTTTTTTATCAAACCATTAATGGGGTCCGAAAGAACTACTCTTTCTCTTCAAAACGCATTTAGATTTGTCCGGATATCTTTTTTTTTCTTTGAGAAATCGTGTGTTGAAATTAATTACTTCGACTTTCTCGATTTTTGGAAAATGAAAGGCATCGAATAAATACAATTCTTCGACGCATTAACTTTTGTAAAGATTGTTAATTTATGGTGAGGGATTTTTCAAATTAGATTTATTTTGGCTTTAATAAACAAATAGAATAGTTAATGCGTCGAAGAATTGTATTTATTCGATACCTTTCATTTTCCAAAAATCGAGATATAAGTCTAACTACTTCCATCCAGACAAATCCAAATGCGTTTTGAAGAGGAAGAGTAGTTCTTTCGGACCCCATTAATGGTTTTATATTAAAAAAAAATAACTTTCGATGTAAAAAAACCTCAAATATCTCGAAAAACCGTGTTTTTCGAACTTTCAGGTTAGAATATCTCGAAAACTGGAGCTATCGAAGAAATTCTGACCTCGGATTTGAATTTACCGAGTCAAAAATCTTCGGAAAAGTATATTCTGGTTTCTGGGTAAAAAATTTGTTTGCCTGTGTTATCTGACGCAACTTGAACTCTTTTTTGAATTTACAGTAAAATTAGAAATATAGTATATAAGAAGTATTTGGGGCTCCTATTTCCTTGTTTCTATTCAAGTTACTGATACTACAAACAAAATTTTTAAAACTTATGTTGTATATAATGAGAAATATAGCATAAAGGGACCCTTGAGGCCTCAGAAAGTTCGTAAAGATAAATCAATAACGTTTCATTTATTTTTTATTCTTTTGGAGTTATAGACATATTAAAATAATATTTTTAAAAAATTGTAAAATAATAATATTTCTCCAATTGAAAAATAAAAGAAAAGATGAGATGCCTTATCATAAAATCTCACTTAAAAGGTGAACAAAAGAAAATGCCTATTTGGAACATATTTTGTTTCAAAAACAACTTAAAATTACTCGGGTGCTCGTTTACTATTGATTTCCTGGACATGGATTATTGTTTGTCAAGAGATTTAAAAACAGGAAGCGTTTATGAAAAATCACATAAGATTCGTTCCTTTATACTACGTACAGATATAACGGTTTTTCGTGGTGTATTAGAAACATTTTGATATACGTGCAGGGTGAAATTTATTAGTAGTTCTTGAAAATATAGTTTAAAATTTAAGATAATAAAGATGATGGCCTAACAAAAATATGTATACACCAAAAACATTGAGCTTTTATAATTCCTTACAGTGAAAAACCATGCTTAATCGATTATTTCTAGCGTTATAGGGACCAAATAAAACACCTTTGTTGCATTTTACATATATCCTTGAAGGAGTAACTTATGAAATAATCTAAGCGACATTAAATCTAATATTTTTGTTTAATTGACAGATTAAGTTATTATAATTCCTTAAAGCGAAAAACCGTTCTTAATCGATCGAAACCATATAAAACACTGTTGTTTGCATTTTACATATGTTCTTAACGAGTAACTTATAACGTGATCTAAGCGAAATAAATGCTTATATTTTTTTCCTAATTGACACATAATTTATGTTAAATTATAAACAGCAAATTTTCAAAGAGATAAAAATATATTGAAATAGTTTTCTCAGTTCTTGATAAAATTATCAGTTTGTCATCGAAATCAAAACAAGTTTTGGGCACCAAAGGTTCCTGAAACTTAATCTATAATATATATAAAATGCAACGTCTCTCTGTCTGTCTGTCTGTCTGTCCGTTAGTGCGCCTATCACTGAAAAACCACTTATCCGATTTACGTACTTTTTTTTTTAAAACATACATATGTTCTCTGGCCAGGTTATAGGCTATATTTTATTACGATAGGTAGCATAAGGAATAAGCAGTGACGTAAAATAGTGAATGATGTCGGAAATAAGTTTGCCGCTGGCGCGTGCCTTTGCAATACACAGCCTAAACCATTAAATATGGAACAATATTATGTAGCAAAGAATATCTGTAATGTATAATCTATAAATATATATAAAATGCAATATCTTTCTGTCTGTCTGTCTCTCTATTAGTGCGTTTATCACGCGTGAACCACTTATCCGATTTACCTGTCTTTTTTTAAATTCATTCATATATTCTTTGGCCAGGTTATATAATAATAATAATAATAATAATAATCTATATCTATAATATATATATAAAATGCAATGTTTGTCTGTCTGTCGGTCCGTTAATGCGCTTATCCCTCGAGAACCACTTATCCGATTTACGTGATTTTTTGAATTCATACATATGTTCTCTGACCAGGTTATAGGTATATATTTTATTACATCTATAATAAATATAAAATGCAACGTATTCTGTCTGTCTGTCTGTCCGTTAGTGCGCTTATCACTGGAGAACCACTTATCCGATTTTCGTACTTTTTTATTTTAAAACATACATATGTTCTCCGGCCAGGTTATAGGCTATATTTTATTACGATAGGTAGCATAAGGAATGAGCAGTGACAATAATAGTAAATGAAGTCGGACAAAGTTTGCCGCTAGCGCGTTCTCTTGCAATACACAGTCCAAACCATTAAATAAGGAACAATATTATGTAGCAGAGAATATCTATAATATAGATAAAATGCAATGTCTCTCTGTCCGTCTGTCTGTCTGTCTGTCCGTCCGTTAGTGTGATTATCACTGGAGAACTACTTATCCGATTTACGTGCTTTTTTTTTAACCATACGTATGTTCTCTGGCCAGGTTATAGGATATGCTTTATTAGGTGACATAAGGAATAAGCAGTGACGATAATAGTGAATTAAGTCGGAGAAAAGTTTGCCGCTAGCGCGTTCTCTTGCAATAAACTCCCTAAAGCATTAAATATGGAACAATATCATGTAGCAAAAAATACAATATATATAAAATGCAACGTCTCTCTGTCTGTCTGTCCGTTAGTGCGCTTATCACTCGAGAACCACTTATCCGATTTACGTGTTTTTATAAATTTATACATATGTTCTATATAATTCGATATAAGACTAGATAATGGGAGACAAGGTGAGATAATGGGAGATAAGGAGAAATAATGGGAGATAAGTCGAGATAAGCCTCGATAATGGGAGATAAGGTGAGATAATGGGAGATAAGTATAAATAATGGGAGATAAGGAAAGATAATGGGAGATAAGCAGAGATAAGTCTAGATAATGGGAGTTATGGTGAGATAATGGGAGATAAGGAGAAATAATGGGAGATAAGGAGAAATAATGGGAGATAAGTCGAGATAAGCCTAGATAATGGGAAATAAGGCGAGATAATGGGAGATAAGGAGAAATAATGGGAGATAAGAAGAAATAATGGGAGATGAGCAGAGATAAGCCTAGATAATGGAAATTATGAAGAGATAATGGGAAATAAGGAGAAATATTGGGAGATAAGGAGAAATAATGGGAGATATTTTATTACGTTGGGTAACATAAGGAATAAGCAGTGACGATAGTAGTGGATCAAGTCCACGCGAGAGGAGCCGCGGGCCCGGCTAGTTATTATTATTATTATATATATATATATATATATATATATATATATATATATATATATATATATATATATATATATATATATATATGTGGTATATATATATATATATATATATATATATATATATATATATATATATATATATATATATATATATAATACATTAAAATTCCGGGTTTCAATCCGTTCGTCTAACAATGAATTTGCACTACGTTTCGCCAAAATCTAATTTAGCATTTTCAAGTGTTCCCGCTGCTGCTGCTCCTACGCGATACTGTAATCCTGCTGCTGCTGCCGCTCAAAGCTAACTGAGTTAGCTTCAAGCGGCTTGAGCGACTTGAAAATGCCAAATGGGATTTTGGAGAACGTCATGCAAATTCATTGTTTTGACGAACGGATTGAAACCCAGAATTTTAATGTACATATTACATTTCACCCTCCGTAAAAACCTTTATTGTATATTGGGATTTGTGGTTTAGCTATCTAGCTATCTAATTTTATATATATATATATATATATATATATATATATATATATATATATATATATATATATATATATATATATATCTGTAAATTAGATAGCTAGATAGCTATCAAGAATAACGTGAATCATTTTTTCCGCACACATGCGGCACCTGGAGCGCTTTAGGGACTTCCCTGCAGCACGTGTGCTAGACCCATAAAAAAAATATATATATATATATATATATATATATATATATATATATATATATATATATATATGACTATATATATAACTGATAATATTAAAATAAAATATATCTCATAAATATACTGGGAACTTTAATCATTGAAAATTTCCTGTTTTACAGAAAAGATCATTTGTGACTTGTAGAAAAAAGTCTCTTCATTCTAGACGTAAAACCTGCTCAACTTTTTTTTTTAAATCTTGAAAAGTATGCTTTTTCATCATTTAGGGATCTTTATAATTAAAAAAAATAGTTATGTAGTCTTTATGTTCTCTATGGATGATATTCTGTGAAACTATATTCATTGTCATTTAAAGGATTCTTTAGGGACAGCTACAGCATATGAAGTGCTATTAAAAACTAAAAAAAGCGAATCCAACTTCTAAACGTTTAATAATTTTTAATAATTACGGGTAGATCATAGATTATGAATATCTAATTCATGTTTATAAATTGAATATAATGTACA
>CM032446.1:146319953-146474953 GCA_019049505.1 Pachyrhynchus sulphureomaculatus | reverse complement strand
CAGTCGGCAGGGAAGGTTTTGGCCTCTGCAATTTGTTATGCGCATCGACTATGCTAAGAAGAGAAAAATCATCAATAGTGAATATTATATATATACGTTTGAAGGCAGACATTGCAAAAAAAAAAAACGGCCCCAAAGGAACAAGAAAAATTTCTTCATCAAGACAATGCGCCGTGTCACAAATCAATTGTTACGATGGCAAAATTGCATGAATTGAAGTTCGAATTGCTTCCTCATCCACCGTATTCTCCAGATTTGGCCCCCAACGACTATTATCTATATATATATATATATATATATATATATATATATATATATATATATATATATATATATATATATATATATATATATATATATATATATATATATATATATATATATATATATATATATATATATATATATATATATATATATATATCCTTTCTTTGTAAAGATGAATGGCTAAAAGAGACACTGAATTTAATTTTCTCTCACTAAAAGATAACTTAGACCAAGTATTTTATGATGAAGTTAATAAATAAATAGGTAAAGTTCTGTAACATCCCTTGCAAGAACAAGTTGTAAAGGATCTTTCCTTTGTTTGAAGTCACTCTATAATCACATTTCGAATCCAAGAAGCCCCAAAATGACGTATAATATGATATATATATATATATATATATATATATATATATATATATATATATATATATATATATATATATATATATGTATATATGTATATATATATATATATATATATATATATATATATATATATATGTATATATATATATATATAAATATATAATATATATATATATATATATATATATATATATATATATATATACATATATATATATATATATATATATATATATATATATATATATATATATATATATATATATATATATATATATATATATATATATATATATATATATATATATATATATATATATATATATATATATATATAGATATATATATGTATATATATTAGAAGCCACCAATCTAACCCTATATCTCATTTGATAAGACTCCTAAGTGTAGACTATAAACCGTTTCACTTAACCTTTGTTTATTATTGCAACCAAAAACTATATATATATATATATATATATATATATATATATATATATATATATATATATATATATATATATATATATATATATATATATATATACATATAGTAAAAACTATCCTTTCTTTGTAAAGATGAATGGCTAAAAGAGACACTGAATTTAATTTTCTCTCACTAAAAGATAACTTAGACCAAGTATTTTATGATGAAGTTAATAAATAAATAGGTAAAGTTCTGTAACATCCCTTGCAAGAACAAGTTGTAAAGGATCTTTCCTTTGTTTGAAGTCACTCTATAATCACATTTCGAGTCCAAGAAGCCCCAAAATGACGTATAATATGATATATATATATATATATATATATATATATATATATATATATATATATAGATATATATATATATATATATATATATATATATATATATATATATATATATATATATATATATATATATGTATATATATTAGAAGCCACCAATCTAACCCTATATCTCATTTGATAAGACTCCTAAGTGTAGACTATAAACCGTTTCACTTAACCTTTGTTTATTATTGCAACCAAAAACTTGGAAAAATTCTCATAATAATGTTGAAACTACATAAAAACTTGGTGATCCCCACCCGTTTTACCGCCTAATATGTTTACCATATTTAATCTTATTTTGTTCGAAAGCTATCGTGCCAAAAGACCAACGGAAATGGGAAATTATGTTTTTTATGATCTAGGGTCCCAAAAAGTCAAGAAATGTAAAGAAGTTTTTAGAAAATAAAAACATCTTCAGTGGCAAGGAAAATTATGGGTATTCTTTCGTATATTTTAGATAATTTTTAAGGTCAGCAAAATGTTTTAATTCATTTTTCGAGACTTTTAAAATAATCAGTATCCATTTAACAATTGACAAAATAAAAAAAAAATATAATGCCTTGTGTAATAGTGAGCTTGACATAATAAATAGTAAGTAAACAAACGGCCAAATGCAAGTTGGACTTGCACAATTAGTGTTCAGTACCGTGACTGCTGAAGTCTTCTATGAAATTCAGTCACAAATTCATCTTTAATATAAGAATTACCGAGAACATATAAAAAGCGAGACATCTTCAATCACAAATTCATCTTCAATATAAGAGTTACCAGGAATATATAAAAAGCAAGAAATCTTTGTGATAAAAGTTTAAAATAAATATTTAGTACCTAAATGTTTCTTTAATTATAAACAAATAAAGTAAAACTATTTTGTCTCGGTAACTATCCGTTGGTCACTAGTCGTCATGGAAATTTATTTTATCTGTGATTGGCCAAATGCTTACAACAGTAATGTACTGAAAAGTATATGAACATATTATTGATTGCACCGAATAGGTATGGATATTTCGTGGCTCTTAGTCCCGGTTAAATTCACAACTTTCCACGAAAAAAATCTCCTCCACATTGTTAAGTTAAATAGTTTTTTTTATATCAGATAAATTTTCAAACTAATGCACTCCTGAAAATTTTCACCCAATCTACACTTTATGGAGAATATTTCAGAGATTTTTCGAAATTTTTTCATTAGTACTTAGAGATAGGGTGGACAGCGATTTTTGGCCATTTTTTTTTAAAAATAAGATAAAGACAATTTTGCGCGACTATTACATCATATATATTTTTGAACTCGTGTTTTGCCAAGCTTTCAAATAACACTAACTTCCTAAGTAAAAATTTAACTTTCAAAATAACGCGGCCAACAAATCCTATATTTATGTCCAATTTCAACTTAATTTGTTAAATAGTTTCGAAAAAGATCGGGTGTTGCAGACAGACAGACAGACAGACACCGAAGTAATCCCATAAGTGTTTCGTACGGAACACTCAAAACATTTTTTACCTAACGTTTATTTCTGGAAATCGTACCGAGAGCGTTTCGTTTGTTATTGTTCAGCAACCAAAGTAGATGTTATATTTAGCAAAAAAAAACATTAATTTCTTAAACCTAAAATAAAATTGTATAGGCCTTGCCAGTAGGTGGTCTCCTCTACTCCATTAAAACAAAAATTGACTGCTTTAATGTTTATATTTATCAGAATCACTTATTTATTTTGTCACATAAAATTTGAAACATTACTGTTTTCTTTCATATAGAACCAAATCAAAATATAAGATCTTTATTTAATTCACCTAGTGTGCGATAATTTATAAAATTTAGATAACTATCCATATTACAACCATCTTAGAATGCATTATAAAAACTATGTAGGTACAGTAAAGCTTAAAACATTTTGAGACCACCTACTGGCGCCCGGCTATTCTCAGCTGGACGTTACATTTCAATTATTCATATTGACTTAAATTAGTCCTAAATAGTAAAACACTTCTGGTAGATGCCGTAAGAGAAATTATAGATAAATGTAAATTTATTCCTATATAAAAACTTTAGTATCCGGATACCTCCTTCAATGTTACATATATGTACCTATGTAATATTGAAGTATGTATATGCGTATATATACATATATATATATATATATATATATATATATATATATATATATATATATATATATATATATACATATATATATATATATATATATATATATATATATATATATATATATATATATATATATTATATACACACATATATATGTTTCGGTTAATAATGTCGATTTTGCTAAGAGATGGAGTTACTAATATACTTGTTGGTATAGACTAGTAATATCTATGGCGCTTTGGAAGGTAAACATACGACATCAAAAGCCATTTCGTTATTAATTATCATTGTGCGAAAAACATAGTTCTTCATAGCTTTGAATATCTCGTGTTTGATACTAGAAAAAGACGTTTTTGCGGAGAAGTTTAATCACTTTCTTTCATTTGAAGAAAAACGGCTGCAGAACGGTTAAAGCTTATGGTGAACATGCTCCAACCCAAAAAACTTGGGTAGACCCAGGCCAACCTTCAACATCACAACTAGTGCGCAATATACAGGGAAAGAAAGCTTTGATGTGTATTTGGTGGGATAGTAGAGGAGCTGTTATTACGAACTGCTGAAACCTAGTGAAACGATTTCTGGCGATCGATATCGACAACAATTGATGAAGATAAACGGAGCATTGAAGGAAAAAGGACCAGAATACGCCCAAACACAAGATAAAGTCATTTTTCAACATGACAATGCTCGGCTCCATGTTGCAAAATGTGTTAAAACTCTTTGGAACAAATCAATTGGGGCGTTCTACTCCACCCGCCGTATTCACCAGACTTAACCCCTTCAAACTACCACTTATTTCAATCGATGCAACACTCAGAACACTTACATTTTTACGAAGAAGTGAAAATTTGGCTTTATGAATGGTTGGCCTCAAAAGATGAAAAGTTCTTCTAGTGCGGAATCCATTCTTTGACAGAAAGATGGGAACATGTCATAGCTAACGATGGCCAATACTTTGATTATCAAGGTAGTTCATTTTGTGATGGAAATAAATGTTGCGAAAAAATCGACATTATTAACCGAACTACCTATTATACAATGAAACATGAAATACGTAAATACACCAACTTAAGCGAAATTTTGAAGTTACCGCCCTTGCTTATTTATTTCTTATTTATTTGGTATTTATACATATATAGACACAGATTTTCTCTGACTTCAAAATTTTGCTACTTGTAGTAATTAATTTTTGCTCATATTTCTTGCGGTTTGCATTTAAAGTGACAACAGGGGCGATATTTTCCTAATTATAATTTTTAAGCAGGTGGATAACAACTTTTTACGCTTAAGAACTGTATAGCAATTTTACGCTGCCCATTTGTAAGAAGTATATGTTGGACCTCTCTCTCAAGCGTGTCGCGTCGTCCTGATTTTTCCTTCCATTTTTGGCGAGTAGCCTGCATTCAGAGGAAAATATTGAGAAACGGATAAAAACAATTTTAGGTTGTAGAGCTTATTTGATTTATGTTCCTTCATATTCATTATGCCTTGAATATCCGATATTACTGGTGTACTTTTAAATAAATAATTGAAAAAAGCAAAATATTTAACTAATTAATTTTGTTTATATTTTAGGTGCATCTTAAATTTCTAAATCCATAAATATAACGAAATCGGGACCACATTTTATTATTATTATATATATTAAAAATGGGAGAAATATTTTTTTCGAACAAAAAATTTTGCTTATATGAGTGATGTATACTAATCTAAACTAGAATCGCAATAACGACCCATTATTTATTTTTATTGGCCTTCGCCAGGGATAAACTTTTACTTACACGAATGATTTAAGATGGTATAGATTCTACTCATATAACTTATAATAATGTACATCACAATAAGGAAAATAATTTTATAAAGATAACACTTGGCACTGATACAGGGTGCACTATTATTATTTATAATGGTTAGAAAACAAGCCGAGCACCATAACTAGTATCATGCCGTAAAATCATTTAGTACTCCGGTACTGTTTTTTTGAATATTCTTCCTTTTCGTCCTTAATCGCCAAGAAAACCCTAATAGATCAGGAAACATTCTTACAAAGTTTATATGAAGGTTTTCACTCTAAATTTCCTACTCTAGGAGTGAAAGAAAAAGCTTAAAAGCAGCTTATTTAAAGCAAGTTTAGTTACATTAATATCAAAAAAACACTCGTTCATAATATGCCCATTGTTACCAACCTTTGCAATATTTGTGATATACATATATATCATATTTTCATATAGAACAAAATAAAATGAAATAGAGGATGCCTTTTGCATTTATTTAACTTTTAGAATAAATAGATTATTAAAAAAGAATACACTGATAGGACTATATTCCCGTCGGTCTGTTGGCCTGATCGCTCTAGAGAGAAATACAATATCAATTTTTAATTTGTTATATACAGTACATCAAGAAGACAAAACAACTGTTGCTAAATCTCTGGCGTTTTCCTCGAGCATTTCCTGTCCTAGAGCCGGAAGGAAATATAATTTCTCTATATGTCCCTTATGTCCTGATATATTTGAGCAAATAAAAAAGAATCGTCATGACTTCCAATTCCGTTTCTTGCCAAATTTTATTTTCTTATTTTTTATTTTAAATCAATTTTATAATATCACAAATAGCTACAAAACACAAAAAAAGTGCAATGTTGCATATGATCTTCCCAAATATTTTCAAAAAAATAACCGGTTAAGTGCAAGTTGGACTTGCGCAATTAATGTTCCGTACTTGATTGCTTTTAAAATAAAATTTGTTTTTATGAAATTATAAAATGATCAGTGACTTTACAAAGCACATCCAAAATGAGTTTTTAACAAAGTTTTTTTCTGATCAGATAAATAATTAATTATGCACTCCTGATAATTTTCGTTCAATTTATACCCTGTAGAGAATATTTCAAAATTTTTACTTATCGAGATAAGGAGGGGACAGCGATTTTCTTCACTTTTTTAAAAATAATACAAAGAGAAGTGTGCGCAAGTATGACATTATATATATTTTTAAACTCGCCTTTTTACAAGCTCTCATTTGACACCCCGCTCGATGACCTGGTACACGGATCTGACGAGGCCATCAGTTCCTATATTAGTACCTTCAACTTTCTGTGTCAAATAGTGTCGGAGAAAATCGGGGTGTGACAAACGGACGGACGAACACCGAAGTGATCTTATAAGTGTTCCGTACGGAATACTAATTAGTACTACGATATTTGAACAATACATACATTGCATTGAGAACCTTCTTTTTTCGAAGTCGTTTAAAAAACAAAACACGCATCAAATAAAGTTGTTTAATCACTTATTTCAATCTACATCCTCTCTTTCGGCATCAATATGGCATTTTACACGGTTAGTTAATTCGTTAAACGGATTTTTCCGTTTCAGTTGGTAGTCTTGAGGGCGTGGTTACTTTCATTAAACATTTTAATAGAATTACTTCGCTTTTATTACATCGGCAAATAAAGTCGTGTGATAACGAAGTCGCAGTATGCTACATTGGGCAATATGACGAAGGATTCAACGCACGAACTAATTTTTAGCTTAAGAACTGTCTCACAGTACCCGACCGATAAGATAGTCAATTTGTGGGAAACAAATAGCGAATTTAATTTACGAAGGCTCAATCTATCAGTCAAAATATTGTGGACAGCTTATTTTAAAATCCTCGATTCATCTACAATTATTGCACCTTTTGAATGTTAACTTTGCTTTTGAACGATCGGGCTTTTTGCTTCCTTAAGAGTCTTATGACTACTTTAAAATCACTCCAACTTCTTACTGCTCGATGAATTTGATACGTTTAGGTAACCCACTTTAAAGCAAAGGTAAATCACACGTCCTCATCTGAAAGTCCGTCTTCCACCGTTCGTCATAACAGACTATCACTCTTACTACTACAACTAGAAATCTAATAGAACAAATGTCATAAAACAGTAGATTAAATGCTAATAAAAAAAGTTTACCGATATGGTGTAATATATGCATATATATATATATATATATATATATATATATATATATATATATATATATATATATATATATGCTGTTCGTCTGATTGGAGACCCGCTTGGGTTACCCAACTCAAACAGAGACCCCCCTCTACTTTATAACACCAATGTAGTTTACAAGTTGTCCTGTTTGGGTTGTGTTTCATGTTATATCAGACAGACATCGCAGTTGATAAAACAAAGAATTACCCAACACAAAAGCGATTGTCGAATAAATAAGAGGTCATGTGCCTTAGTTGACCATGTTTTAGAAACGGGACATCAGTTCGATTTTGCTAATGTGGACGTTTTTTTGAGAGAGTAAATAATTACAAGGATCGGCTTTTTCTTGAAATGTGTCACATAAACAAACATAAGGACAGTAAATTAATTATAATGTATTGTAATATTTTAAACTTATAAATTTTACAAGTCAATAACTGAACCACCTTATGAATAACTAAACCACTGTATTTGATAATAGTTTTTCGTTTTTGGTCCGATTTCGGATTTATAGCCTGGATTAGTTCATTGTTAACTGTTATTTGTCACTGTGCATAAGTATTTTCTTGTTTCTGTTATGTGTCTAATGTTGTGTTCTTTTATTTTTTTATAAATGTTGTGACCATCTCTTAGTTGGTAAGTTTTTAAAATAACTATTTATTTACAAATAAATTTCCTGACACACTGTTTTTTTATAAAAATTATAGTTTCTCCCGATGAAGTTGTGAAATATAACGAAATATAGGGAGTTTAACAGCAATCGAGTGTTGTCACAGACCGCAAACCCGATAAATAAAAAAAAAAATCTTTTTGCTATCAAAGTACGGTCGATAAATCTACATTTATTATATATATATATATATATATATATATATATATATATATATATATATATATATATATATATATATATATATATATATATATGTATATATTGTAACATTCATTTTTTCTTAGATTTTAAGATTATGTTACGACACTATTTTTCTTTCTATAATTTATTTTTTTATTACATTTTTATATTTGATTAGGCAGTGATTTAAATTTTTGAACAATGTAACTTAACCGTGTATAACGTGTTGTTAACCTATCTTATTTCGTTTGCATTGATTTTTGCGTCGCGGAAGTGAGCCATTTTAAAGACGTCACTTTGAAGAAGGGGCAAAAGATATATAAACGGCTCTATGGAATTTTTAGGGGCTTTTCCGCCAGCATGCCGTAGTGGCTTTTTCCTCCAGCATACCGTATTGGCTTATTCCTTCGTCAAGCCGTAGTAGGTTTTTTTTCTTCCGTAATGCCGTAGTGCCGTAACGGCTTTTTTTTATTGGGTGTTGTTTATAGATCTCAAGTTTGATACTTTTTTTCCAATCTTAAAATATTCTGCTCATCCTAAGGTATTACGGGTCAAAAAGTGATTAGCTACCTAAAAAAGAATAGGAAAGCAGTGGCTGAGACAATATTTTCGATGAGAATCTCATCAAGAGAGGCCCAGCAGCTTATGGAAAATCCACGAGGAGAAGCCAATCAGTAAGTCATAAGCACACAAGTTTAAATATCTCACTTCGTATCTGCAACGTGTATTTCCAACAACTACGTAACACGAGTAATCCGTGAAGTTAATTTTATAAACTTTTAGATCGTGTTTTTTGATATATAAAAAAAATCTACCATTTTAGTTGCCTTATGTAAGGTTTTCATTAAATAAAGGCAGTGTCATTTTAAAAAACAAATTTTCTTCGCAGTAAAATATGCGTATAAAAATAATTATTATCTGAAACGTCCCAAACAAAAAGTGCTTTACGGTCCCCCCTTTAACACCGTAAATCCGGTGTATAAAGTATGCAAAATGATCTCGTTCTTTTTCCTTTGTAATACAAATTTTATGGTAAAATTTATTAACTGTTTAAAACAAGTGAGTGGCAAATAAGTCCAAGACAAATTGTTCAAAACCAAGCTTTACATACAACGCAGACAGTTTGTGAAAAAGTATTTCAGACAAGGCTGTCACAACTTAAACTCATAAAAGAGTGTTTTACTTTTGATGATTGGTTTTTATTTAACATATTTTTTAGATTATAATTAGACTGCGTCAATTAGGAGATATGACGTAAATAACATGAGCGAATTTAGGGGTAGTACCGATTTTCCTTCACAAAAGTTGCCATTAGTCCGATATATATTCAATTCTATGATATTTGAAAGGGGCCAAAAAGTAATCGAAATAAATAATTGGTTAATGATCTTGCATGATCTTGCTTTTTCGTTAAAATCCAACCATCCAATCCAACCCCCTCCCACATCCCCTTAATCCCTTATATCTGCAGTTAAACTCGAAAGAATACGCATAAAAGTCGTTCATTAACAAACCAAAAAATCAAGAAAAATTATCATATTACTATTGAAAATATACAAAATTTACCAACTTTTTATCCCATTCCCCCCTTCCTGTTTGTAAAAGAAGTGAAAGAAGTCAATCAAAAAACACATTAATTCACGTCAGTTTAGGTATACTTATATCAAATATTACTCGGATATTAAGATCATTTAATTGTTACCGAGCCCAAATGATTGAGCCAATTTTAACGAATGAGGTCTTGCACTGTTTGTATTCACTTTGCAGGTCACACTGACTATATCAAATTTATCCAATAGAATAAAATAAAACGAAGGACATATGATATTATTTTACATGTGATGAACATATTTACAACTGAACTGAAAGCATTTATCTCTAAACAGTATTGTTATTCAAATTGAAAATATTAAAAAACTAACACGATTTTCAAATTCCTCGACTTTAAAAAACCTGAGTAGATGTATAACTAACAAACACACACACACACACACACACACACACACACACACACACACACACACACACACACACACACACACACACACACACGCACGCACGCACGCACGCACGTACGCACGCACGCACGCACGCACGCACCCGCGCACGCAGGCACGATATATAATCTCGTTTAGGAGTTATTATATCAATAGTCATGTAGACACACCGACAGACAGACGGACAGAACAGACATCCAGATCGACGGAAATTGAATATTACATTTTTCATGACCCAGTGATTCTGAAATATGAGGTAATGAAAAAATCTCAGAACTATCAAGGAACGAAAATAATTAACTTTATCATCATTAGCTTATTTTATCCATAGTCGGATGTAAGCCTCCCTAAGTTTTTCTCCAATGAATTTTGTTATTTGCTTTTTGTATCCAGCTGTGTCCTGCTAATCTTTTTAGGTCGTCCGTCCATCTTAGCTGTGGTCTACCTCTGCACCTTTGTGTTCTCTGGGCTTCCATTCAACTATAGGACGTGTCCATCTGTGATCATTCATCCTTGCGATATGTTGTATTACATCTATCACCTTTGATCTTCTTCGTATCTCGACATTAGGAATACGATCTTGGAGTCTAATATTTAGCATTATGCTCTCCATTGCTCTTTGGGTTACCTGTAGTTTATTTATTATACTTTCATTTAAAGCCCACGTTTCAGGGACATATGTTAATACCGGCAGTACATATTGATCGAATCCTCTGGCGTTTATTGTATTTGGGATGTCTAATTTAAATGTAGATTATAAACTTCCGACCGCAGACCAAGATAACGTGCCCCTAATGAGATTGTGGGAAACACTACAACAGAGTAATGTAAGCACCGAAATAATTAAAGCCGTAAAATCCTTATACCAAGACGCAAAGAAGTAGTGTGAAAACCAAATATGGTATAACAACAGGGTTCCAGGTCACAAAGGGTCTCAAACAGGGCTGCTATATATCCCCAACGCTATTTAAAATCTATTTGAAAAGTGCACTGAAGAACTGGAAAAGGAAATGCAGCAGTATGGGATTACCACTGGATGACGATACTACATTGTACACGCTGTCATTCGCAGACGACCAGGTAGTAGTCGCTCAGGACATCGATGATATGGAATACATGAGACGAAAACTTATGGAGGAATATGAAAAATGGGGCCTAGAAGTAAATATTAAAAAGACCGAGTACATGTGCGTCGGAGGACAACAGCAGGACTTGAAACTGGCCACAGGACACACCATCAAACACTGTGCCAGTTATAAGTATTTGGGAACGAGAATATCTAGTGACGGAACACTGGAAGCAGCAATATTCGAGAGGAATATCCAAGGAAGAAAAGCGATTGCAATGCTTAATAGTATACTATGGGACAAAAACATAACCATTGAAAATAAGAAGAGAATTTACAACTCAATAGTGAAAAGTAATATAACTTACAGCTCCCAGGTGTGGCCATTGAAGGAAAGAATAGAAAAAATACTAAAAGCTACAGAAATGGATTTCTGGAGACGAGCAGCCGGAAAATCCAGAAAAGACCGCATACCAAATGACACGATAAGACGAGCTTTAGAAATAAAGCACGATATAGTGGACGAAATCAGAACCCAACAGTTGGTATGGTACGGACATGTACAGAGAATGTCACAAGACCGACTACCTAAAAAGATTTTAAATTGGAACCCTCATGCAAAAAGAAAGCGAGGAAGACCACGCCAGAGCTGGAGAGCAGGAATCAACAAGGAAGTACTCGAGAGAGATCTGGAGGAGATGGAGAAACCGGGAGGAGTGGAAATTAGGCATCGGAAGACGGAAGACGTTATAAAACCGATTCATATATATATATATATATATATATATATATATATATATATATATATATATATATATATATATATATATATATATATATAAATTATTTTCTAATATATCGATTTTTTTGTCCTAAATATATGAATATTTGTACCTTTCCTATTCTTTCACCTTCTATTAATAGTTCCTGGCTGTTATCTTTACTTTGGTTGTACAAATATTTGGTTTTGGTAAAGTTTATTTTTAGACCTATTTCTCGAGACTTGTTATTTAATTCCATCAGCATTTTTTGTAATTCCTCTATTGTGTTGGCGATCAGAGTGACATCATCTGCAACGATGTCACTCTAAGTGATTTAATCGTTCACGGTCGGTTAGTATTCCCTTATTTCCCAACTTTAAAGATTTGTCTTTTAGAGTCAACGTAAACAGCTTTGGGGATATCGAGTCGCCTTGTCCAATTCTTCTTTTTAATTTTGATTTTATTTGTTTTTTCTACAAGCATTATTTGTGATGAGGCATTTTTTTTATATGTATTCAAGAAAAGTTGTATATATTTCATCGACTCTGCTGTTACTTAAGGCGTTAAGGACTGCCCATATCTCTATTGAATCAACTGCTTTTTCTTAGTCAACCATTGCTATCCATAAGATGATCTTATATTCATTTGCTTTTTTTTCCACTAGTAATCTAATTGTTTGAAAATGGTCCAAAGTGCTGTATCCCCGTCTAAATCCCACTTGCTCACGTAGTTTATAACTGTCTAATTTGTTCGTTAATGTATATGTTATGATTCTATTAAAGATTTTGTATAGGACGGATAACAGGCTGATGGGTCTGTAATTCTCCAATTTAAATTTGTTCTTTGTATTCCATCGTCCCCTGGTTCTTTGTTGTTGTGCATATGTTGTAGGGCGTTCATTATTTTATCCATTGTTACATCGGGAATTTTTTCAGATTCCACATTTTTTACTATCACTCTATTTCCGTCTTCTTTACTAAATATACAATACATCTACTTAACATACAATAATAAGAGAAGTAGAACCGGTAACTTATTCACTTTTAAGTCCACATTGTAGACGTAGCTCTTAGATTCCAAAAATAATGGAAGACTTTGTTACACTAGTACAGCGTCTCTCAACCTGTGGGGCGAGCCCCACCAGGGGGGCGTGATTAGACTATTGGGGGGGTGCGAGCATATCGACAAGAAATTATTATTAAAAACATTCATTAAAAACATTTAATATAATTTATTGAAAGGAAAGCAAAGCAAAATACATTCTGACATAATAAAAAATAAAATACACTTTTACACTGATATAATACACCTATAAATAGGATTGTATTAGTACTGCACAATGTATTTACCTAATAATTAACATATCAATACTAAATTAAAAACAAGTTTAATAATTATTAGTGACTCCCTTGGGCCTGTTTTGCAGAGCGGAGATTTTCGAAGGATGGTTTAATATTAGAAATAGACACTCTGAATTCTTCTTCCATATTTAGTTGAGATCTATATTTTGTTTTCAAAGCAGCCACAGCAGAAACTCCGGTTTCGCAAAAGTAGAATGTTGAAAATAGTAATAGTATACGAAAAAAAATTCTCGGGGTTTGTTAAGGTACTCACTATGAAGCGTTTCCAAATGTCGTTTAAGTTTATTTGGCTTCATGCTGTCTACTGCCTAGATTTTTGAACAAACAACAAAAAAAACTGAAGCCTTTCTTCTTCATTTACTTCAGTACTGGTAAATCCTAAATTTAAGTATTTTTGAGAATATTTTCTTAATTTTATTTTCGGAACCACGCTCGTATGTGCACTTGTTGATGCTTCATTATCGTCTAATGCTCGCTTACGCCCCCTTAAAAATTTATCACGATTCTGTATAAATTTACTGCTGTGAATACTTAATACCTTGATTTTCAATTAACACGAAAATTACAACATACCCATTCACGATAAATCCGATAGCAGTAGAAGGATCAACTCGACTGAGACGGGCTGTAATTGAACGAGGTGCAGCATTTATATACTTTTGGACAGACTTTCGGAATGTTCAAGGCAACTCGGAACTCCTCGCGAAGCCGCTACCGATATGGTGGACGTGACAGAGAGCGATAGAGAGGCATACATTCTAGTTTTGTCAACGCAGCAAATATGTGTTGCCAAATATGAATAAATTTACTTATTCTTGGTAGTTTGTAAGGTTTGTAATTAAGGTCATAGTGTAGCTTTAGCATCAAAATACCGAAAATACAATATTATTGCATGCATTGTTATTGTATGAGAAGGAGGAAGGCGCGATAAAAATTATGTTTGAAAATTGGGTCGGAAATACTGAAAGGTTGAGAAACGGTGCACTAGTACCTTGCAACGGCTAATCAGTTTCGATTTACAGTAAGCCTCATACAAAAAGATAGTCGCAACAATGATGATTACGTAAGGGTAGATGAATCAAATAAAGGTTGAGCGGAAAAAATGCAGCGTTGATTTATTCTTATCTAATTGGAACTTTTCATTTTTAATATTTAAACTTGTATGCGATGAAGTAGTCATTTTCAAAACATAACGTTCATTGACTGAA
This sequence comes from Pachyrhynchus sulphureomaculatus, assembly GCA_019049505.1. Lineage (NCBI taxonomy): Eukaryota > Metazoa > Arthropoda > Insecta > Coleoptera > Curculionidae > Pachyrhynchus > Pachyrhynchus sulphureomaculatus. The sequence continues at coordinate 146,460,169 of CM032446.1, read as the reverse complement.
TTATTATAATTTAAAGATATTAACGAGGGATATTACTATTAAAACTATATCTGCTATATCCAAAAATAACAAAAAATTTGAAATAATACCAATAACAACCAAAAATTATTACATGAAACCAAAAATATCATCTCCACTTAGTAACTTTATTTATTTAGGCGATAAGATTCATGTTTCAAAAACAAACAATACAATTGTTCCTCCTGTTTCTAAAAAAGAAAGTTGTATCACGTTTCTTTTGATACTGCTATGTTTGTCGTCAGTGAATTCTTTTTCGCTTTGAACTTTATATTTGTAATTATCTTCTACAAAGCAAAAGGTTAATAAAAAAAGCAAAAAACTTTTTGCCAAGAAAATTACTGTGTGTGTGTCTTTATTGTAAAGCAACATAAACAGCAAATAAAACTGTAATCACTAGTTTTTTTCTGTTATCACAGAAATTGATATCGAAACGTTAAAAGTAATAAGATATTTTTTTACAATATTCGATTTCATTCATTATTGTATTTTTGGCAACTCATTATTTTGTAAAAAAAGTGGAAAGATATACAAATTGATTTACGTGATTGCTGCTATTTCCTAATGAAAATTATATTAAATAACAATTACCATAGTTTATTTCAGGTAAATATTAGAGAGATTTTGCAACGCTTATTTTGACACGCCTACGTGATTATTTTTATTTTAAGTATGCCAGAAATATAAGGACTCTTTCGTTATCATTATTTAAAGTATGTACAGTTCTAAAAACATGGAATTGTTCCTCTATTTACTACTATGAATGCTGTAATTTAATAGATCACAATGAAATCTAATTGCAACCCGGCATGTGAAGCCTGCGCAGTATTAGAACATAATAAGAATTCCTTTATTAATGATAACTGTCTCCTTTATTATTAAAGAGATTTTGCAACGCTTATTTTAGTAAGCCACTGTTTTTATCTTTATTTGAAGAATTCGCCCACCGTTTTAAGCTTGCGCAGTAGCAAAAGGAAGAAATTAAGTACAAAAGACTCAGCTGTTATAGTTATTTGAAGCATGCGCCCACCATTTAGAGCTTGGGTAGTACTGAAACAAAATAAGAGAAACTTTTATTAAGGATAACGATTTCTTTTATCTAGAAACTTATAAGAGGGGTTATTTGAAGCTCGCTATTCTTATCGCCTGTTTTTTTCCTACTTAGGTGTACAAACTACTAAGAAAATACACTAAAATTGAAATGATAATCTTTTATTGCAAATAACAGTGACAATAATTAATTACTGTTCAGATTATGTTGAAATTTTGCAATCTTTTGCAAATATATATATATATATATATATATATATATATATATATATATATATATATATATATATATATATATATGTGTCTTGGCGACACCGACCAGTGATCAACGCTTTGAAAAAGATGGATGAGATTCCATCGAAACGTCAGCGAAACCGTCCATCAAGGGACTTCAAGCTCACACGAGATACCCGAAAAACCACTACTACATTTCACACCCGTGAGAACATTCGTCAAAACATATATATATATATATATATATATATATATATATATATATATATATATATATACTACTCAGTATATATCACCACTACACCAAACACTTTATTTTTGCACTCGACGCGCGTTTCGCTAACCATGTTAGCTTCATCAGGAGCGATGATTGACTGTCAATCATCGCTCCTGATGAAGCTAACATGGTTGGCGAAATGCGCGTCGAGTGCAAAAATAAAGTGTTTGGTGTAGTGGTGATATATACTGAGTAGTATCATTGTGCCAAAGATTCCACATTCCCAACTAAGTATATATATATATATATATATATATATATATATATATATATATATATATATATATACATATATACACATATATATACCATAACACTAAACAACCAAATTCCAGTGACAGAAGGTATACGACAAGGGGAAGTCTGAGTCCAACATTATTGAATCTTATAACGAACGAAATAATTACAGACATAAAGAACTCAGATATCGGATACAACAAGCCAAATAATATGCTTCGCTGATGATGTGGCCCTACAGCATAGAGCCAAGATAATCTGCAAAGAAAGCTTTTTAGATTGAATCCACTAAGAAGTACAATATGAAAATATCTGTAGAAAAAACTAAAGCAATGGTCTTCGCCAAAGAGCAAATTAGATGTAAACTGATGGTGGATGAAAAAATAGTCCAGCAGGTAAAAAATTTTAAGTACCTAGGGGTTAACATAACCAGTAACAGAGACGTGACAAAAGAAGTACGAAATCAAGCACTTAAAGCAACCATGGTATCGAGACAACTCAAAGACGTAATATGGCGGAATAAATACAAGATGATGGAGAGCAAGACCCGAATCTACAAAACATGTGTAAGACCTATTTTAGCTTATGGTACAGAAACAAGAAGCGAAACACAAAAGACCAAACAGATAATGAGAACAACCCAAATGAAAACGTTAAGAGCAATGACGGGCAGAACGCTAAAAGATGGAATCAGGAAGCCGACAATACGAGAAGAATGCGAAGTGATGGTGTGGTAAAATTTGCTAGAGACAGAAGAAGACACTGGCGAAACCACGTCCAACGCATGAACTGTGACATACTAGCCAAGTGACATACTAGCCAAACAAGTCATGCTGAGAAAGCCAGACAGGAAACAACCACCAGGAAAACCCCCGAAAAGGTGGAAAAGTAGCTGGGACTCAACATCCATCGAGACGTAAAGTTATGTTAAAGAACAGGATCTTGTCCTAGAAAGAAGAAGAAGAATATATCTATATATATATATATATATATATATATATATATATATATATATATATATATATATATATATATATATATATATGTACATTTTTGAAATCGAGAATTTTTTTTACATCACTAATTGCAATTATTCAAGTTGAAGTTATCATTTCCCACCTAACACCTATCTTCCATTAAAATCTACGTTCAATTATTTACAAAAGTCATGACATAGCCTAATTATATTCTAGTTTATTACCCTAAATAATTTTAGTCGACATATGAAAACGTCGGTTTATCCTACTTTTGTTTTTTTATAATCGGAAAGGTAATTGCCAGGTGAATAACAGCTATAAAAAAAAAAAAGACCGGTCAAGTGCAAGTTGAACTTGCGCAATTAGTGTTCCGTACGTTGATTGCTTCTGGAAAAAAAACTTTTGTTACGGAGGTATAAAATGATCAGTGACTTCACAAAACACATCCCAAATGAGTTTTCAACAAAGTTTGTTTCCGATCTTTACTGAAAATTGATGACCTTGAAATTTTTGTTTCTTTTATATACCAGATAAACTATTAAAGGTAATGCACAGCATGCAGTGATAATTTTCGTTCAATCTACACCCCATGGATAACATTCCAGAATTTTTCAAGATTTTTGGATCAGTACTTTTCGAGATAGAGGGGCGGACAACGGTTTTTTCAAAATAATGCAAAGAGAGGTGTGCGCATGTAAGACATTATATATATATATTTTTGAACTCGTGTTTTTACAAGCTTTCATTTGACACTCCACTCGATAGCCTAGTAAATTTTTTTTCACTTCCGATTTCACCCCCTAAAACTAAACCCTTAAGTCAAAATTTAACTTTCAAAACGACACGGCTCTGATGAAGCCTTCAATTTCTGTATTAGTACCAAATTTCAACTTTCTACGTCAAATACTTTCGGAGAAAATCGGGTGTGACAGACGGACAGACAGACAGACAGACACTGAAGTGATCTTATAAGTGTTCCGTACGGAACACTAAAAACTAAGTAAAATTAAAAGATATATATATATATATATATATATATATATATATATATATATATATATATATATATATATATTTATATACTCGTATATATATATAATATATATATATATATATATATATATATATATATATATATATATTCAAGCAAGAAAACTTTTTAAGGTACACAGCTCAACTTATTTCTTTTGTTTGAACCACGGTTTTTACAAGGCTAATCTTATGCTAGAACACACTACAACCACATAGAATATTTTATAGCCTTCTATATATATTTATACATATATATATATATATATATATGTATATATATATATATATATATATATATATATATATATATATATATATTATATATATATATATATATATATATATATATATATATATATATATATATATATATATATATACAAAGTTGAGAGTACATTTTTTTCGAGCTAGAGAATACTTTAGAAATGTGTAAAAATGTATTATTCTCCTTGGTTTTGAGAGCAGAATGCTCTAAGGTTTTATAAACTAGACATTTTACCTTTCTTGTTGTACAGCTAATGTTTCGTAGGATTTATGCTAATTTCTACATAAAATATTCTAGAAAGTTAAAAAAAAACGTATTTGGTCTGGGTTGTAACAATTCTAGAATATTACGTAGAGTAAATGTATTTCTACTAACTGTCGTATTAAACGTACTAGAGTTTTATCAAAGTGTACTGGACATTATATCTAAAGTTTATAAATGTAAAAATGTAAAACTTTGGCATTTCAACTGATTGATTTCTACATAGAAAGTTCTAGAAATCACCAATTATTATAGTTGTAAAACTCCATTAAAAGGTTTTATTTATTTCCTACATATTCTTTTATAATTGGTGTTTCTGTTAATAATGTCGATTTTGCTAAGAGCTGGCGTTACTAATACACTTGTTGGTATAGACTAGTGACATCTATGACAGTTTGGAAGGTAAATATACGCCATCAAAAACCAATTCGTTGTGAATTGTCATTGTGTGAAAACCATAGTTCTTCATACCTTTAAATATGTCGGGTTTCATACCAGAAAAAGACGTTTTTGCGGGGAATTTTAATAACCTTCTTTTATTTGAAAAAAACGGCTGCTGAAAGTTATCGGTTGTTGGTTGAAACTTATGATGAACATGCTCCAACCCAAAAAACTTGGGTGGACCCAGGCCAGCCCTCAACATGACAACCAGTACGTAATATACAGGGAAAGAAAGCTTTGCTGTGTATTTGGTGGGATAGTAGAGGAGCTATGTATTACGAACTGCTGAAACCTGGTGAAGCGATTTCTGGCCATCTATACCGACAATAATTGATAAAGTTGAACCGAACATTGAATTAACAATTATGTAATTATGTATCATACATTTACTACAATTGAAGTTCAAATGTGGGGAGGATTTACGAAAACTTCAATAATTAGAAGGACATGAGTCTCAATATTCCTCTTCTTCATCATCGTCTTCCGATCGCTCGAAAATTTCCAATTCATTATCATCATCTTCGTTGTCAAGTATATTTGTCTCTAAATCGTCAAGGATTTCGGGGTCAAATGCACGTCCTTCTTCGAGATCGCTTTGATACGATGAAGCATTGAGGCAAGCTTGCCCATTACACTGGCCGCAAGCTAAAAAACATTGCAACCCCGATTTCCTGCATCCGCAGCGTGAACCACAACCATTCTTGCAGTTGCAAAATATTGTGTTCAGTAGTTCATCCGGAGCTGGTGGTAATATTGTCGTTATCGGTTCCAGGAGTTCATTTTGCAGTACCCAACCCCATTCCTGGGGTTCTAAATCATTCCCTAACCAAGTTTGAATTTGATAGTATACACGGTTGATATGTTGATAAGCCACTGCACTTGTTGGTGGAAGATTGGATAACTGCACAGGTTTATTAAGCTTTGTTGACTTCCAATAAGATGCGTACTCCATTTTTATACAATGTTTGTACAGGGCAGTTTTCTTGTTGAAATACTTGAGCCAGTCGATCGAAATTGGGAAGTTTCTCTAATGTTCGAATGAAAGTTTTTTTCCCTTTTCTAAATAGCGCAGAAGTCGTGTCACAGCTACTAAATGCACGCAAAAATAAAATGTGTTTTTTTTAGAACGGGGATATTTATCGAAACTTTTGGAGGAGTATATTTGTGTTTTAACATTGCCTTTGCCAACTTCTTTTAAGAAAATTTCTTGTTGATGTGATTAAGTACGTCCAATTAAAATGACGAGCAAATCTATATCTTCTCCTATGATGACGGCAGTCCTTTGATGTTTTGATTCTTCAATAGCTGTTTCGATGATAAGAACATCAGCATCATCTCGGGTTTGTTTTGTAGTGATATTAACAGTTTCTAATTTCTCAATAAGCATATTAATATTTTTTTTTATAACATCGATTTGGCTGATTGGTACAATCATTGTTTCATCGAAACAAACTTCATATAATTTTCAAAGAGCAGCAGTTCTTATTAGCCGTTCCATTGCTTTTATGTTTTTACTATAGTCCGAGTATCCATCAAATACAACAACAATTCGTGAGCCATAATGTGTTTGTAAATATTTTACATATTTATCTAAAACAATGGAGAAAGTATCGTCTTTACTCCTTACGACGCGTTGCAAAAGAAATCCACCATCGATAATGTATGTTACATTATTTTCATTAAGACCGATATCGACAGGTGTCATATAATGTTGCTTTCGTGGTTTTTCTCATACCATTATTATCAAATAAAAATGTTGGATGCGGACTTAGTTCATATTGAAGATATCCTTGAAGATTATTTTCAAATTGTTTGCTTACAGTTATTCTTTGGAAGAGTAGCAATGGATCTACGGAGACTTTATAATCGTTGATCTTGACAGATTTTGTGAACAATTGAAAGCGGTAAAACCTTATCGGGGCGTTTTAAAGTTCAAACCAGTTATCTTTACCATAGAGTCTAATTTGATTTCATGGGGTTTGTGACAATTAATTTGGTCATTTCCAACGATTCCAGAAGCTAAGGATACCAACTGTATTTGTTTTTTGGAAAGGGATTATGAAGTGTAAACCATTCAACTAGTTTACGTATATCAGTATTATCTCTTTTTACTCTTGAATCATCGTGTTGTTCTGCAGAGTCTAAAGAAATGTTACAAAACTTCTCAATTTCACCACGCCACAAATTGTATTTGTGGCGTACATAGCATACACCCATTTACATAAAACACTTTCTTGCGTACTTCGATCTCGAGATACTCCCACTTCTATCTCCATAGATTTCATAAGACTTTGTTCGATTACCATGTCTATCCATGGGCCAGAATTAAATTGTTCTGTTCGTTTTACAGTGAAGAATCTATTTTTAAAGTTTTCAAAAGTCTGTTCATCCATTGTATTTTCCAATTTGATCATATCTTGAAGATATAAATGGGCTGATTTCGCATATAAAAAGTGACCACTAGCGTGAAAATACGGCAGCATTTTTCGCACTGCATCAAGATGTTCTTTGAAAAGTCCCAGTCTTTCAGCGCGAATAAAGTGTAGTGCTATCCATACCATTTCAAAATATTGTACCCATAACTGTGCTGTATGGCCTCGAGCTTTTAATTCATACAGTTTATTCTGAAATTGATCAATAAATGAGTTCGAGTTACCTACACACCCTTTTACGTCTTCGTAGGAAACAACATGGCAAGTTGTTTGTTTAGTTAACTCATGTAACACACAATCTTCAATCTTCATGTCTTCAAAAATCATCACTGATAATGCAAGTCGTAATAATGTATGACCTCTGACACTTCTTGAATAAGTGTGACCATTCAACATTTTTGTCGACAAAATTTGTAGCATATATTTTACCTAGAGCTTCCTTGAGTCCACTTACGTCCATTATATATCCTATGCATCCAAGAAAGGACATGAGCATATGAAATCATCCTAGTTGAACAACTGTTTTACATAATTCTGAGTTAGCATCTGACGCAGCTATCATTTCACGTGCTGAGTAGAGTAGAGGGGTTACACACGTTTTTTGTCCATGTGACCTAGAAATATTTATAGCGCAATGTAAAGTGGTATAAATTGTGTCTAAATTACTGGCAGAATGATCGATAAAAGGAAGAAACATAACCCGAGAAGTTAAAAAATTCTTATTATTTTTAGTAAGCTGTTCAAGATAGCCATTCCACCCTAGCTTTCCGTATAACCATAAAAAATCAACTCCATTAAAGTTTTTTTCTGTTAGTGCTAGATCATCATGTAGATTTTCGACTTGAATCTTGCTGTATCCAGGTACAACTGATTTTTCATATGCTAGAAGATACATGTGATATTGCTGCCAACTCTTTTGCACTTGGTTTAGTTGTACATTTTTGTATGCGTTCATCGTAAATAACAGCATCTTTTGGAGTAACTATCTTAATCATCCCCATAACATAAAGAATATTATTACCGTCAAGAGTATGGACATTTATATCCGCATTGTCTTCAACATATTGTACTAGCGCTCCTGACTCTGATGATAAAATACGAGGCTGCGGATGGTAAACTGCTGAAATTTCATACTGGACAGTATTACCATACGAGGCTGCAAATCCCAAGCTAGATAAAACATCTAATAGTCTTTTAGATCCATATGTTCTATGAAGAAATACAGAAAGGCCTAATAGTAGCTGTAATGAAAATGACCGTTCTCATATCGAAGCCATTATTGCATGACTTATTGATGTGCATATCGTTTTTAAATGATCTGTTTTTCCTTTTCTATTTTTTATTATGACTTCTTGTAAAAAATGCAATAAAGTTTTTGGTATTTCTTCATTAATATCATCTAACATTTTACTCGGAGGTGAATAAGACTTGGTTTCGACTACAGATGATCGAATATCTTCCCTAACAATAGCTGCTGCAGCTTCTACAATCCGTAACCGTTCTTCTTCAGGATCCCTTTTTTTTATTGTCGTACCAAGCTTTTGATAATACATTAGCTTGTGTATCACGAAAAGATATGATAGTGAATGATCCTACCTTTCTCGTAATTATTAAATATTTTTGTTGAAGTCTTGTAATGATAGTCTTATCATCTGGTACATACTCCGTAAGGACATCTTTAAGCTCTTTCAATATAAATTGTGAATCTTCATGAGTTTCTATATAACAAAAAATCTCTTTCATTGCTTGTGTGACTTAATTATCTTCGCGATTATCAGTAGATGGTACTCGACTTAAGAAATTAGTTTAGCAAATGGTATGGTACTTTGCTTCAGCAGCGATCAAGTCATACTCTTAAAGTATTCTGCTTTTTTGATGACATTGTCTTTGAATTCAAGAGTACTTACTTTACGTATCGTGCGTCTGTACTTCTATTTTTTTTTGTCTCTGCTGCTTCATCAGCTGCTTGGCCACAAAATAAGCATAGTTTTTTGAAATTAAACACTTCATTTTTTTTTACGAGGTGCACTTGATGATGGGGAAGGTTCACCTTTTTCTAGGCATCGTTTCGATGCTGTAATAGAATTTTTACTGATGTACACTTTTCGACATTCGACATGCATATTCACAGAGGTTAAAGTATTTAAATAGTTTATGTGACCGTCATTCCTTTCAATATTTGCAGTTTTTAAAATTTGTAAGCTGCGCACTACATTAACAGTTCTGACCTTCTGAAAATGACTTATCACATATAAAACACAAATCAGCCATAACTCTTAAAATTGTACATCCGTCGTTGCCAAGATACAATTTAAAACTAACGAATAAACTTGGTTAGTAGAAAGTGGTCCCTTGAAAAAGAAATCGGTCTTAACTATACAGTGGAACATCTGTCCCAACTGACTATAAATAGAAAAGATCGTATTATAGGGGTCCGTATTCCAAGGTATAATCATAATAGTAATATAAGTATTTAAGAGTTTACACATTTTAAAGAAAAAGTACTTAATTCTTTCTCTACTTAAAATATAATTAAGATATATTAGAATATAATTAAAATATACTTAAAGTATCTCACTTAACAGTTTTTTAATTACACGAAGTAGGTAAGTATTGTTAAACGAATATATTTGATAAATGAAAAATATAAAGGTTTATACAAGTTTACAGCTTATTATCTCTTATTCCGAGGTTGACCATCTTTTTTGCCTTACGTGACTGTACTACTAGGGAAACGGGGTCACGCGTAGAGGCTGTTATGCAATCCAGTGCCTCAGTTTTATGAATAAACTTAAATAAAAATAATATGTAAATATATTGTACATCTTATAACACAAATTAGATTTTGTGAAGCGAGAACTTATTCAGAATCAAATGTGTTTTAATTAAATTCAACATTTTCAGCCGGCAAACATTTTTTCAAGGTCTTCTAACATTAATGCAACTCGACATGATTAGTTGCAGACACGGAATTCGGCATCTTTCTAACACTTCTCCATACTCACAAAACAATGAAAATATCTACCCGTGTACAATTGTATCATATTAAGAAATAGTTAGCTTACACTTACTTAGCTGTACTTATATAAGCAAAATTTTCTAAAAACAATTTGTTACTAGATGCATTTAAACGAGTATTACTTATCACTTGAAAAGTTACGTTGTCCGAATAAAACCATAAACAATTTGTCTCAATACCAGAACGTAAGCAAAGTATAGTATATAAAGTATTTTTAAGATCCTACTTTGTAACTTTTTGTTTATCCGTATTTGTTCTTCCTATTTTCTTTCCTCACGCAAATTCTTAGTTAAGTTAAGTTTAATAATTTGACCAAAAAATGTCCTCTAAAATCCTTTAAGTTTTTCCTACTTTCGTGACGTCGTGACGTTTGAGTAAAAATAACATTTTCGTATGCGTACGACATAGTTGCCAAAGTCTTACTTACATAAACTTACCAACAGTTGTCTATACCTTTTTTGTGTAGCAAAAGTAGGTTGGCTCACCTAAAAATAGAAGAAATAAATATTTAAATATCCATATCAAATGATATTACCAGATAGGTGACAGGGCAATTCCAATAAAAGTATAATAGCCAATTCTGTTTCTATCTGTCTCAATTATTATATTCTTAAATATATTATAAAGACTGCACTTGCTTCGGCGACTATGTTTTAGTATTAGGAAATGCGAATGGTGAACTTAAAATATTGTGATATTTCTGAAGTAGTACATTAAGGCTAAAAAAAATTGTCATATTTAAGAGTATACAAGATACTCGACTATATTTTCTTACTTTGGAAAAATAATAACCATTGATGAAATTTCTGGTTATTTCTTACTAATACATCACAGTGAATTTTTATCCACCACTGTGTTACAATGTAGTAAGGACTAGCAATAGGCTTTAACAGATTTGACCTGTCGATAGTCGATGACAACCCACGTATCAGTAATTTTAACTTAGCGATATATCGACAGTTATTATTCAAAACTCGATGATCGAAGCGGGGGAAGACTTCTAAAAAAAGAAATTCCCTCTTCCAAACAATTTTTTATCATGTCCTATATTTGATGGCCGAGCATTGGAGATAAGTGATGACTGTCGATATATCGATGGCTAGCGATGTTTCAAAACACATTCCTATCCATAGTAAGAATGATTTAGAGCCTATCATGCAAACTAAAATGAAAAATTGGTTACCTGGTATGCTATAGGATAATTCGAAATGGTCAACAAGTAAAATGGCTGACATTTTTTCTACCCACAAATTTTCGTATTCGGGGTTATGCCCCTCCCGAATATAAAAAATAACAACCCTTGGGAACAGCACCTTTTTACCGGTAGTTCTTTTTTGTAAAAATCTGCAAATTCCAGTCATCGATTTTTAAATTGAGTTTTTGTAATTCTACTGTCGGAAAGAATTTTTTTGGGAAAATCTCTCGTCCTTCCGTCATCGATTTTTAAATTAAGTGTACCTATTTAACGTTTTATTAATTTTAGTTTACGTGTTGGAGAAGCCTCAGCTTTGAGAGTTCCAGCGCAAGAGAATATTTTTTTCATCAAGAAATTTCGCTAACCGGTTGACGTTGACGACCCTCGCTATTCTCTTTGTTTCCTTAAAAGACGCCCTTCGTATCCATATGGCCATTCCTCTCACCTCTTGAATCTGGTGATGCTAATTTCGGATGACAAAGATTTAAATTCTTCACTTCTGTTAATAAAGCATATAGATAAAATAACAATTATCTGTAAAGATTGGTAAAAGAATTTCAGTTCAAATGTATTATCTTTATGATCAGCGAAAATGGAGTTAGAAATTTAACTTGTAATTGAAAAGCCTTCCGCTATTTTGAGGATAAATAAATAATAACTTCATCTGTAATTATCATAAATTATTAATAAATGTTTAATAAACCAAACCTTATTCTTCCATTTGTACTAATATATTAAATAGAAGGCTTAAACTTGTTTATTCTTAGAAAATGAAGTTTTCTAACTTTGCTAACGAAACTTAGTGGTTAATAAAGAAAACACGTAGGTTTGTCTTCTCTATCCTATTATTTTCATTAGTTTCAACAATTTTCTAAATCCTGATTAATTTGTTTCTCGGAAACTTTAGCATCTAGAGATAAGTTTTGCAATTAAAATTTAAATTTTAGTTTTTCTCAATGATCAAAAACTGTTGTGTGTAGATTAAATAACCGGTCAAGTGCAAGTTGAACTTGCGCAATTAGTGTTCCGTACGTTGATTGCTTTTAAAATAAAAAAATTTTGTAACAGAGGTATAAAATGATCAGTGACTTCACAAAACACACCCCAAATGGGTTTTCAACAAAGTTTGTTTCCAATCTTTACTGAAAATTGATGACCTTGAAATTTTTGTTTTTTTTTATATATCAGATAAATTATTAAAGGTAATGCACTCGTGATAATTTTCGTTCAATCTACATCCCGTGGAGAATATTCCAGAATTTTTTCAAAATTTTTTGATAAGTACTTTTCGAGATAAGGCGGGTGGACAGCGATTTTTCGCGATTTTTTAAAAATAATACAGAGAGAAGTGCGCGCAAATATTACATTACATATATATTTTTTACTCGTGTTTTCACAAGCTTTCATTTGACGCCACACTCGATTACCTAGTAAAAAAATTTTTTTTTCACTTCCGATTTCACCCCCCAAAACTAACCCTTTAAGTCAAAATTTAACTTTCAAAACTACATAGCTCTGATGAGGCCATCAATTCCTATATTATTACTAAATTTCAACTTTCTATGAAAAATAGTTTCGGAGAAAATCGGGTGTGACAGACAGACGGACAGACAGACACCGAATTCATCTTAAAAGTGTTCCGTAAGGAACACTAAAAAATAACTAAATTCGATGCGACAAACTGATAAACTGACAAAAAAAATGAAAATATTGATTCAAGATACCTAAGATTGCCAAATTAAAGAGCATAAATATGTCAAAAGAAAATATTAACCAATGATTTACAATTGACCTTAAAAACAAAAATCATCATTTATAGTACAGAAAAAAAAGTCAAACGTTACAAGGAATTTAAAACTTTTTTCTTTTCAAATTTTATTATTTTAAACCTTGTGAATGAATTTATCTTCAATATAACTCAGCTATTTTGCATTATAAAACTAGTTCAATATGTATTAAATTTATTAGTCTTAAAACATACTTATCAATTCCTACGTTGATAAATGTATTCACAAGTTTCAAGATATTAAAATATTAGCTCAAAGATTACGTGCCAAAATGATGTATAATGACATTTAATTCAGCTTTGAGAACAATGTATTCATACAGTTTCTTTCACATATAGGTATATATATATATATATATATATATATATATATATATATATATATATATATATATATACATAGCACACGTGCTGCAAGGAAAAAGGAAATCCCTAAAGCACTACAGGAGCGGCACATGTACGAAAAACAGCAATTCACGCTATAAATTGTACTCGGTCGGAAACACCGTTCTAGGCAAATCATTCCAAAGGGATGAGGTTCTATATAAAAGATCCTTAAAAAGGGTTGTACGAGAAGTGACAAGCTAAACTTCACACGGATGTGTAGTGTTTATTTCTAGTAAATACCGCTTTGGGAGAAATCAAGCGATTCATTCATCGAACAATCTCCTATATACTTCTAGACTAGACTCAAGGAATAAAGGTTGTTGGTCAGTTCTGGGTCTCCGATCAGGCGAACAGCTCTCTTCTGAATCGAATCCAACAAATGCAGTGTATGTTTGCGAGCAGAGCCCCAAATTTGGGAGCAGTATTCCATCGAATTTGAGCTTTGTACAGAATTAATAGTTGTTGTGGAGTGTAAAGCTTTCTAGTTTGAAATAATATTCCCAATCTTTGCTACGCTTGCAACATTTTTTTCAACAATCATAGATTTTCAAATTTAAGGTACAGTTAGTCTAATAATAAACTTTAACACGTTTATTTTTGATTGGGTGAGTTTCTTCGTAGTTGATTTAAACTAATTTCTTGGACACGTAGAAACAAAAAACATTTTATGGGAAAAATTTGACCTTTTAAAAAATATATATAAATGTTTGTAGTCCTTACATTATGGCATAAATTAAAATACTTTTCTAAGCTATTTTGACTTTACACTTTTTTCTCTTGTTCATTTCGAAAATTAATATATTTTCAAATATAAATCAGATTAATTTCCTTTTTTATAAAATGCTGTAATGTGTGAACTTGCCCGCACAGCACACTAATATACCGAGCGGCTAGCAATTTCTGATTAATATACTGCTCGATACAAAAATGAAAAGAAGTACAATTTAAAGTGAAAAATCAGTAACATTACATGGTCTTAAAATCTAAGAAAAAATGAATGTTACATTTACCCCCTTCCAAAAAGAAATAGACTACACTAGTCTATTAAACTAAGGCTACTTATGAAAAGGTACAAAGTGGTACACTATCACTTACTACTAAGGTCAGAACTTAAAACAAAATTACAAACTTCGGACCTTACTACTAGACTTAATTCAATTAAGCACTAATATTAAGTACAATGAAAACCAAATGAAAATCTTTGCATGTACACAAGAATCTTATAACTAGACTTAACTTAATTAAGCACTAAGGTTAAGTACATCAAAAAGTAAATAAAAATCCTTGCATGAACATAAGAAATACCTTTCTAAAGTAACAATCGCGGTCTTCTTATATAAAAGAATCAGCTCTGTTATTGTTACCAAAACAAAAAAATATAACTTTGTCTAGACTCTTGTCTAAATCAAAAAAATGAACTGAAACAAAGTATGAACACCCCCCTTAAAATATTTTAAGGATTGTCTGAAAATTTTCTATTTCAGCAAAAGAAATTTATAAAAATTCTTAAATAAAGAAAAACAAAAAAAATAAATGATTCTAGTGCAAACACTAACACTAAAAAGAAAAAGTCTTGTAAGACCATTTAGCACAGGGCTAAGAAACATCTGGATGAAAATCCAGACAAACGCTCGTGAAAAATCGCCATCGTTGCTCTAGCTCACCGCTAAGAGAACATTCCAAATCTAGTATCACTACTAGTCGCACTCCGAAAATAATCGCACTCTACAGCGCAATGTCGACGTCCTAAGACATCCAGACATGCTAGAATCGCCAGGGAAAACGCTCTGGTTGATCGCCAGAAAACGCGTCAGCTTATCGCCAACTAAACACTCTGGTATATCGCCAGAAAAAAACCTCGGCTCCTCGCCAAGAAAAACATTCTGGTACATCGCCAGAAAAAACCTCGGCTCCTCGCCAAGAAAAACACTCTGGTAAATCGCCAGAAAAAACCTTGGCTCCTCGCCAAGAAAACATTCTGGTATATCGCCAGAAAAAAGCCTCGGCTCCTCGCCAAGAAAACACTCTGTAAATAGTCCTCGACTACACAAAGTCTGCGTTCTAAAAGAACAATCTCGCCATTAACATAGTGAGCAGCTATAAAAGCTAACAATGTCACTATAGGCACAGTGAATAGCTATAAAAGCTAAAATTCACCCTAAACACAGTGAATAGCTATAAAAGCTAAAATTCACCCTAAACACAGTGAATAGCTATAAAAGCTAAAATTCACCAAACTGAATGATCCTGCTTCAAAAAGCAATGTTCACTAAGAACAGAATGATTAGTCTGCGCACAACTAACATTCAAGGAAACATTCCCAATATAACTATATGAGACAGCAAGTCTCGAAATAGGACCTCCCTAAAGTCATAATCCTATATATAGGAGTCCATAAACAAAACGACTCAAAATCACACATTTTGAGCACATGCCCTCAGGCAACCAATACACAGAAATATATACAGAACTATATACAGAAATATATACAGGAGTTCAAATCCCAAACTCTTGGTCATGGTAACTCCATAGCGAGCTTGGTGAAAGCTCTTAGCAAAAGCTAATCAAATCTTCAGCACATCGCACCAAAGTGACAAATCTGCCTAGAAACATGAGCCAGAAAAAACGCCCTCCGTCATTCTTCAGGGTGGCTACACACAGATATAAAATTTAACCAGCATTGCGCTTCTCCAAGTTGCATGAAGAACCCTCGTGTACTGGTCTCGCCCTAGAACAACAACGAAAAACATTCAATCCATCCCACATAACAGGGGACAAACACCTCACTACGATATACTGAAAGGTGGAGACAATAGAATACGGAAATGGTGACCCTGGAGTCCACCAACAAAAGGGAGTAGATTATAGCATCCACTAAACTAAAACGGTGTCTACTACACCACCATAAGTCAAAAAAAGAATTTAATCAATAGGGTGTTCCGAAACACACTACTGCCAACAGCCTGTCACCACTAATAGGCTAATTGGAGCTGAGGTCGACTACAGTAGCTAGGCTCTCCTTTGGTTCAAATAGAAATAACCATTGAGTAACAAAACCTTTAAAGGTCCCAAAGGTCAAACGTTCACCCCCCATAGACTACCCTTCCAATCAGTCTGTTCCTCAGAAGACTAACTTCCTGCCAAACGTCGTAACGGCATCTGTTAGCACCCGGTGCATCACAGCCTGTAAAGACGAATAACTCATGGGATACAACCTAAAAGGTTTACAAGGTTAGCTTAACCAAGCTTCTAACGGAAATTTCCAAAAAACGAAAATGAGCTTAAAAAGCTACATGAAGCAAAAATTTCTCAATATTTCGGTGGCAATGCAACAAAACTTTTGAAGACGACATGAGCTTTTCCAGCTTAATCAGAAACAAGAAGAAAGCATCGTTGACAGCTAAAATATTTGATCATGGTGTTAATCGTCTCCCTAGACAATAGCCTCTAGAAGAAACTGCTACAGGTATCAGGCATAACCGTTTTCTGTCAGCCCAAACTTCTAGATTACCTCTTGGAAATCTAAAAATTCGGTTAGGAATCTTCCTTCACTGCGCTTAGCCTCTCTTAACAAGGTTCTCATCTCGGTATCAGATTTTGATCATTTCTTTGTGAATCGACTGTCTTACTCTGCTCTCATCTCCCGTAAATGATCAGCCTTTAGTTCTCCTGCAGGACTTCAATTTCCTATCAATCTGATAGTATACCGAAAAAACTCAACATACGCCTATGAGTCCATGCAAAAAAAATTTTTTAAAAAAATTAGTGACTCAAAGGTAACGTTTAAAACGGCTCTGAAAAGAAAAAAGTATACCCTCAGTTTGTCAATTCAGAAGAAGGTCTAAATCAAAATAATCCAAGCCTTCGACTCACTGGATAAACCAAAATCAATTTACTCTTAATTGCACCCAACATATACCACTAAGGTAATAGAAATACACCCACTCGGGTAACAAACTTTGAAATTGCTCATAAAAATTTTTACTCAACATCATACCACGCGAGCTACATCTTGCGCTTGTCCTAACTCAAGATCACCTTGGATTGCCTCTAATCAAAATTTCGCTTCCAAGTGTCAAGAACTGGATATTATATGGGGTCATTAAGCAAATCAAATCCCGCGACCACCGACATACCAGTCTTATGATAAATCCTGAGTGTGACTCTTTCGCAAGCTCGCAACAGCTGAGTCGATGCTAATCATCAACCTAAGTTTGGGATATGGCCAATACCCAAAACCTTAGCATTAAACAATAAAAGTAAGCTATTCTCTGCTCAACTTTTATAACAGTCAAAAAAAACGAGGTCGTCACCTCCACAGAGCAACATCAAAAAAATAAAGTAAAGCAATTAAGATAATGTAAATATAAATTATTCTTCTTCTGACAAACTTTCATTAGGGTTAGGTCCTTTGAATGGTTTTAAGTCTTTAATATGCCATCGTCCTACTTTAGTCCCATTTAAATTAACTAAACCATAAACTAAGTCTGAAATCTTTTCTCTTATCACGCAATGCACATACTTAGGTACCAACTTAGATGTGAATTTATCAGCTGCACTGGAAAGAATTTTATTTTTTCGCCAAACGTGATCTCCTATATTAAAGGAAATATCCCTTTTTCTAAGGTTGTAAGACTTACTGTTCCGTTCATAAGCCTTATGTATCTTACTACGCACGTCGGTGAAAATATCTTTTAAACCTTTTAAATTTTCGGCGTACGCACCCCTGTTACCCGGAATTATTTCGCTGTCAACATTGACATCCAAATCTAAATTTTTATAATACGATCCGGATAGAGGTATATGTCTGCCGTAAACTAAGAAAGACGGTGTGAACCCTGTTACTTCGTGTCTTGCGGTATTTATTGCTTGTTGAATTTTGGAAATATTGTCATCCCAAGTGTCATGTGAATCAACGTAACTTCTTAAAGCGGTCCCGACTGTTCGGTTATTACGTTCAACAAAATTACATTGTGGAGAGTACACGGGATTAAAACGGATATTAAAACTATAAGTTTCACTTAGGCTCTTAAAACTCTTAGAGGTAAACTGAGTACCGTTATCGCATATTAAGAGCGATGGAACACCGTGGATTAGAAAGACATTATTTTCCAAAATTCTCTCTATATATCCAGCTTTAGAGCTTTTTCAAAGGAAATAGCATGGTATACTTTGTAAACCAGCAAGAAACCACGAGAAGCCATTAATTTCCCCTTTTTGAACGTGGGAATGGGCCTACTAGATCAGCTGCTATGACTTGAAAAGGGTAATTAACCGTTTTTCTCTTTTCCCATCAGTCCCATAGGTAGTGTATTTGGAGATTTCTGCGCTCCACATACTTCACAAGTCCTCACAAACTTTAAAATATCAAAACGCATTTTTGGCCAATAATACTGTTCCTGAACCCTGTGAAGAGTTTTATAAAAACCAAAATGACCAGAAGTAGGAGGAGTGTGACACATGTCTATAATTTCCTCTCTCTGTGGTTTAGGAACTAGTATTTTCCACTCGGGTACATTAACTTTTAAAGGCAACTGGTTTGGGATAAACTTGTACACGAAATCATTTTCCACCTTCCACTGCGGAAAATTTTGAGGAAATTCTTTAATTTGCTGCCGCAAATTATCGTACCATGGATCAATGCGATCTACATCAACTGTATCAATTCTTACGCCAATCTGTGCATTAAGACTGTTTTCGTCCGCTGTATGATCTGGGATTCTTGACAAAGCGTCAGGAATAACATTGTGGACTCCTTTTCTATGAATTAAATTAAATGTATGTTGTCTCAGCCTAATCGCCCAACGCGCTAGTTTGCCACTAGGGTTTTTAATAGAATTAAGCCACAATAAACTATAATGATCTGTTATGACCGTGAAAGGAACACCTTCTATGTAAGGTCGAAACTTTTCGATGTTAAAGAGTACTGCTAAACATTCTTTTTCAACAACCGAATAGTTACGTTCAGCCTTTGATAAAGTTCTACTGGCATACGCTATCACTCTTTCCTCACCATTGATTTTCTGTGTTAGGACGCCCCCTAAACCGGTAGTAGAAGCATCACTAGAAATATAAAACTGTTGGGAAAAATCTGGTTGGGATAAAATGGGAGCTGAAACCAATAGCTCTTTAATCTTTATAAAAGATTCTTCGGCTGCCTTTGTCCAATCTATCGATTGCCCTTTTTTTCGTCCTTTCAAAAGATCATTAATAGGCGACAACAAGGTAGAAAAATTCTCGATAAAACGTCTGTACCATGAACACATTCCTACGAAGCGCTTAACTTCCGTAGTATTAGTAGGTCTCGCATAATTAACCATGCTTGCTACTTTATCCGGATCGGTACGCAAGGAATTTGAGCCTACAATATAGCCTAAAAACTTTAGAGAAGTTTTGAAAAAATCACATTTGCTCAAATTTATCGTCAGTCCGGCCTCTTTCAATTTATCTTTTACTTCTTTAAGTAAGCGTAAATGCGATTCGAAGTCTTCCGATGTTACTAAAATATCATCTAGATAGGTAAAAATATGTGGCTCATATTTCGGACCAAATATAGCGTCCACTAAACGTTGCTGAGTTTGAGCAGCGTTCTTTAGACCAAACGGCATAGTGACGAACTGAAATAGACCTCGGCCTACTACTGCAAAAGCGGTCTTTTCCTTAGAGGATTTGTCCAAAGGAATTTGCCAGAATGCCTTTCTAAGATCTATCGAGGATACATACTTAGCATTCCTGAGTGATGTCAAAATTCTATCGATGTTCGGTAATGGATAGTTATCAAATTTGCTGACCTCGTTGAGCTTTCTTCCGTCAAAGCATAGACGATACTGTCCATCAGCCTTTTTCACCAATAAGATTGGAGAACACCAGGGACTGTTTGATTCTTCAATCACTCCGAGTTTCAACATTTCGTCTAACTCTTTATTTAATACTTTTGACATACACGGGGCCTTGTCTTTACAGGACTGGCATCAGCCGTATCTATAGACATGGTGATCTTATTCGTTCGGCCTAACCTATCTTTACTACTTATTTCTTTGAAAGAGCTTATTACGTTTTCTGCCTTTAAGCGTTCCGTCCGCGAGAGATCATCTCGGGTACATAGACGCGAGAAAAGGTTTTCTAAAGAACTTTCTGAATAACAATCTTTAAAACTTGTTTGAGAATTGACTGCTAGGGACTGTGGATACCACGAATTATTTTTAAAATTTACTAAAATTCCGAATTTTTGTGCAAAATCACATCCTAAAACCAAAGTATGTGATAGAGAAGGTACTACTAGAGCAGAGATTACTAAACAATGACCATTGCAGACTAGCGGCAACTCAACCGTACCTAAAACTTTTAGACGGCTGCCATCTGCAGTGGTAACACTTCTATTTTTGACATGGCATATTTTTATACTTAAACGACTTAAAATTTTAATACCATTCCGACCTACAACGGAGGCATTTGCACCAGAGTCAAATAAAGCCGAGAAATGGACACCTAATAGATTTATCTTGATATGCGGTCTGTTATCTAAATATTTATGCACGAATAAAGGAGACATGTGACCATTTGGAGAAGCAGGAGTTTTATCTTGAGAAGGAGAATTTTTATTAGACTTTAAAAAATCAGAAACTTTTTGTAACCATTCAGTCCAATCTGATCTATTGGAATATTTTTGTTCGTCCGTGTTTCTAGAACGTTTTGGATTAGGGGCTTTACTGCGAACATGAGCTTGTGACTTAGCCGAATGATTAGAGGCTTTTTTGTTGGACTTAGGGTATCCGCCTCGGTAATATACCGTCCTTACTCGTTTTTTGTACATTTGGGGCATGATGTTAGTCTCACACCAGTTGTTCCACATTTGAAACAAAATACCCTCTTCGGTGCCGTACAATTTTGGTAAGTGTGATTCGGACCTGTGCAATTCCAACAAGTGAAAATTGCCTTAGGTGAGACCGACTTGTCGTTCACTTTAGCTGCAGTGTCGCTAATTTTAGAGTCATTATCTTTTCTTTTTCCCGTTTTCTGGTTACTCCTAGGGTTCCGATTTACATTCCCAACCTTATTTGTCGAGACTCCACTTCGGCCATTTGGATTATACTCTACTTGATGTATATTAGTTTCGCCCTTTGGTCTGCTCTTTTCCAAACAAATAATCGGACTCTTCAAGTTTTCTACATAACCCGGCGAGTTCGGCTACCGAATTAATATCTAGTAGAGCTAACCGATTGACGAAGCTAGGCAGAACATTCCTACGTATAAATTTAACTTTGGTACTTTCCAAAGGCTTGGTGGATAACCTACCAAATAAAGATTCCATGTGGGCAATAAAAATCACAGTGGACTCATTCCTCTTTTGTAGCCTCCTCTTTATTTCCGACCACAATTCTTCATCTTCATCACAGTGCAAGAAGTCCTTCTTTAGCCTATCTACCAAGGAATGCCAGTCGTTGACACTTGATTTTATGCTTCTAAACCAAATGAAGGCATCGCCAGTGAAAAATTCAACAGCAGAGCTGAAAAGTTCATCTTCCGATACTTTCCTAGCTTGAGCTATTTCAGTCAGCCTCTCCAAAAAAGGATAGAGTCTCTTTGAGTCTCCATTAAATTTCAATTGCCATTCGCTGACAGGAATATTTCTGGCTGCGCAATTCACGATTGGAGCTGGTACGTTTATGACTGGGGTTGTAATAGGCAACTGTGGTAACTCATGACCAGGAGCTATCTTTTCTGCAAGATTTGCTTCCATGAGTACACACGTAGCTATTGTTTCTTGAACATATTTGGAAAACTTCGACGCTTCCTCTTCGTCATCCGGCATGGGAATTCTTTGTACGCGACCCGCTACATGCGATAAACGTGACTTAACCCGGTGTACAAGTGAATCATTTGGATCACCGTCATAACTATCGATTAAGTTTTGGATAGAATTTAAACTCTTTTCGATACCAGCCGTTTCTTCTTTAATAGACAGAGTGTCATCCCCTATTTTTATCGTTTTTTTTTTTTTTTTTTTTCCGGGCTCATTAATTTCTTTACTTAAGATCCTCGTTAGAATCTTTCTTTTATCCGCGACCGGACGTTCTGAGAAAGTACGACGGATTTTCAGTTCATAATCTAACTCATATTCCAGTAGGTGATTGACTTTAAAATTGAAGGCTTCCATGATAAATGAATACAATTTAAAAGAATTGTTTAAAAAGTCGTGAAAATATTTCTCCTGTGCTCCCAATAGTCAAAAATAGAAAATATGTAAAGGCACTTAAAATATGTAAACTTCTTTACCAAACATTTAAAAAAATCTTCAACAATTTCAAAAAAAATTTCTAATTATTGCCTTCTATTAAAATTCTTTTACCAAATATGTTAAGAATTTCCAACAAAAAAATCTCCAAATATCGTTTCGTATCAGCAAAGTATTTTTAATATTCATGCAAAACATCGCTGAGAAAAAAGTACAGTTTTTTCTTCGGTTAACCGCAAAATAAATCTAACACTGCAAAAATTAAAGTAAACCAGCACATCTGCTAATCTGAACTATAAAAGTAGCTTTTAAGAAAAAAGTAGGAATCTCTTATCTTAGAGTCGATTAACAAAATTCAAATATCTATACTACCATCAGATAAATTGAAATAAATAATTCTACAAATTTCCTGCTTTTGTCTTATTGCTATAGTGTAGTTTCGTTTAATAAATGTTATGAAATAAAAATATCTGAAAAGTTAGAGCTTTTACTTTGTTCGATAGCTAGTACACTGAACCCTTTAAAAAATAAAATTCCAAAAGCCCCGCGTTGACAGCGTCATTTTGTAATGTGTGAACTTGCCCGCACAGCACACTAATATACCGAGCGGCTAGCAATTTCTGATTAATATACTGCTCGATACAAAAATGAAAAGAAGTACAATTTAAAGTGAAAAATCAGTAACATTACATGGTCTTAAAATCTAAGAAAAAATGAATGTTACAATGCATAACTTACCTTTTTGTATAACATATTTTAGAGACTTATCTCAGTAAATATCATGGGAAACCAGTTACGGGTTTCCTTGTGTTTTTCAGTTGATTGACAGATTGAAAAGCTTAATTGTCTTGGATAATTGGTGTCAAATAAGTAAATATTCCAGACGACAATGACTAGACATATGTCAAAGTTCTTGGGTTAGGACTCCACGTTGTTCTCTACGGTCGACGAACAGGGATGAAACTCTCGTTTTAATATATTTTAGTAACTTGGCTGTAATCATTTTAGATTATTCTGAAGACAAGTGGATTTGTTGTCTTTAGTTTTATATATCTGTAGTGATTGGTTAAAACACCATACTAAATCGATTTTTTTTCTTTGGTTTTGTGTAAATAATGTAACCCTTGAATAATCTTGACCTGGCCAGACATATAGTGACGATTTGTTTGCTTTTTTTGATAGAGAAGGGCTTTGGAAGAAATTCCAACACTCAAGGTGAAAGTATTTTAATTTTCAAATCTATTTTGATTTCGAGGAAAGGAATTAAACAAATGAACTTCACTAGCAACCGGAGTACAGAAATCACGTTTAACTGGTTGATAGTCTAAGTCTGGTTCGAGGGAGACGTTCCACTTTTTGGGTCTTCTAAACTCTTCTGCAGACAGTCATGTTTCTTCTAATTTCCTACACAACTCAATCAAGGTGAACCAATTTGCACTAGATTTAATCATTACTAATAAAAAAGTAGTATTTTAGTCAGTAAAAGTTTTAATCTTAAATAATCCGAAATTTCAACGGGCATCCTGTCAAAGAATGATATCATTACCGCTACATAAACCCCTATAGATTCATCTAACTCTAGGGTCCTGTTAAAAATTTGATTCCATAATGTATCTCCAAAATTTTCCGGTACACCTTCTTCTTGCAATAATTTTACTGATGAGTCCCAATCTGTAGCATACTCGTATTTACTACTTAGGTGATAATAATTTAAAGCGTGAAACTAAAATAATTTTAAAGCTGATTGAAGCAATTCTAATTTAATAACACCCCTTGAGATACAGAGCTCTTCGACTTGTAACAAAAATGCATTGAAACCATGAGTTCCCTGAAAATTTTACACCCCATTTATAAACTGGTATTGATTTGTAATTTAAGACACTACATGTCTGTTGAAAACTTACTATTTTTGGGATCATTGGGATTTGGTGAATGCGCTGGATGCAAACCCCACACTGCACAATTAGTTAAAATTTCTCCCTGAAAGAACTAATCTGACGATACAACAAAAAAATACAAAATGGCTACTCACCTCGAGTGACTCAAAACGACAAATTATACCGTTGCCTAAATGTTTAACTTTTCCAAATTGACTCGTTTAACGCGAATAACTTCACTGAAAAACTAGACTATATTCTCATTCTTGTGTTGAAGAAACGGGTCCAAAAATGACCCTTTTCTTTTTTATACTCCATCCACTCCGGAAGTAGAATTCCCAAATGGAAATACAGTTGCATATAAAATCAAAATTTCTTAACTGAGCTGAATTCGGTCACGACTCCTCTTTACTGCCTCGTCAGAATCACTCGAGGGTCACATTATTTACACAGAACCAAAGACAAAAATCGATCTAATATGGTGTTTCAATCAATCACTACCGATTTATAAAACGGAAGACAACAAATCCACTTGTCTTCAAAATAATCCAAAATGATCACAGGCAAGTTACTAATATACATTGAAACGAGAATTTCCTCTTAGTACGTCGATCGTAGAAAACAACGTGGAATCCTAGCCCAAGAACTTGGACATATGTTATGTCAAGGTCATCTGGAATGTGCTTATTTAGTACCAATTGTCCAAGAAAATTAAGCTTTTCCATTTGTTAGTCAACTGAAAAACATATTATATACTAGGAAAAGTCTCCAAAATATATGACACAAAAAGGTGGTTTATGCAAATTAATCCATTTTTTATTTGACAATATATATTAATTTCGAAATGAACATGACAAAAACTGTAAAGTCAGAATACCTTAGAAAGGTATTTTAATTTGCGCCATAATTTAAGGATTACAAATATTGTAATATTTTTTTGTTTTTTTAGAGGTCAAATGTTTTCCCCTAACATGTTTTTTGTTTCCACGTGTCCAATAAACTAGGCAAAGATTAGTATGATTAAAAACAAATTAGCTTAAATCAACTAGAGGGAAACTCGCCAAACCAAAAATAAACGAGGTAAGGTTTTTAAATAAGTAAAGGTTATGTTGCATGAAGAAATGAAATTTTAGTGCATATAACTTGTTTTAGACTGATTATAGTGTTATGCTAGTACAGTTATTCTTACAATAATTAATCATTAGGAGGTAAATGGGTTAAAATTTGTATTAAGTGGTGCAATTCAACTAAAACTCATCTTTTTATTTATTATAAAAATTTTTGCAGTGCTACTTCGATAAATAGGATATTAAAATATAAAATTTGAGGTGTAATTTGTTGCTGGGTGTCAGTAACTAATTATTTTTTAATTTTAATATTTTTTTTTATCAAAGTTGTTACATATGTATACATACATACATATATATATATATATATATATATATATATATATATATATATATATATATCAATATATATATATATATATATATATATATATATATATATATATATATATATATATATATATATATATATATATATATATATATCTATCTATATATATATATATATATATATATATATATATACATATATATATATATATATATATATTTATTATATATATATATATATATATATATATATATATATATATATATATATAAATTGAGTATTGTATTGCAACACCAATGATACATTTAACTGAAAATGTCTTTCTAATAAAAAGTTACTTTACTGAAACTGAAAACTTAATCGAAAATTCTATTACGGGAATAAGCTTTAGAATGAATAATTTAAACTGTTTGTGTACATATTGCACTCTAGTTTGCTGTACATCGGGGAGTAAGTTGAGTTTATTCTAAATTTAAATTTAGTTTTAAAACCTTTTGGTATATATAAATATATATATATATATATATATATATATATATATATATATATATATATATATATATATATGTATATATATATATATATATATATATATATATATATATATATATATATATATATATATGTATATATATATATATATATATATATATATATATATATATATATATATATATATATATTTATATTTATATATATATATATATATATATATATATATATATATATATATATATATATATATATATATTTATAAGAGAAATGGAGAGTTTTTTAGCTAATTGAACAGAACACGCTACAAAAATAAATGTTTTTCTTTCGTCAAATATGGCCAATGAGTAATTTTTTTTTTAAGTGTTTTATAACACTGTCAAAGATTAGTGATATAGTTTGTGTCATGTTTAAGCTGTATCGATGTGTTTCATGCATTTTTAGCTATCAAATTTTTAAATCCTGAGAAAAATCTTATTTGTTGCAAATATTTTTAACAGTTAGCTAATCGCTTTAGTAAAGTAGGTATATATAGGGTCCTATTTATAATTCCTTTGTGATATAGGTTAGTCGTTCTGAATTCAGGGTCAATTAGACAGTGGGATTAATGATTTTGGGGAAAAATTGAAGTATCTTTTGAGTTAGTTTTATGTTATTATTGAGGGTCGCAAACTCAATATATCAATATTTTTCTATAATCACTTTTGCTACAGAGATTTAACATTTGAAATATATGAAACGATTTTCGTAACACCTTGTTTGGTATATTGAAATCAATTTTGGTTTTACTTGCTTACTATAAAGTTTTCCAATTTGTAAGTCTATGATTGAAAAAGAGCGGTTAAGAGAAAATTGCCTCGGGCAACTGTTGCTATACCATAACATGACATTTATTCATACGAATATAATGAAAACATTGATACAGATAATTAGTGTTCCGTACGGAACACTTACAAGATCACTTCAGTATCCGTCCGTGCGTCCGTCTATCACACCCGATTTTCTCCGAAACTATTTGAGATAGAAAGTTGAAATTTGGTACTAATATAGGAATTGATGGCCTCATCAGAGCGTGTAGTTTTTGAAAATTAAATTTTGTCTTAAGGGGTTAGTTTTGGGGGGTGGAAACGGAAGCGAAAAAAAATTTTTACTAGGTCATCTAGTGTGGTGTCAAATGAAAGCTTGTAAAAACACAAGTAATATGCGAGTATATATATATATATATATATATATATATATATATATATATATATATATATATATATATATATATATATATATATATATATATATATAATGTAATACTTGCACACAGTTTTCTTTGTATTATTTAAAAAAAATGGTCAAAAATCGCTGTCTTATCTCGAAAAGTACAAATCAAAAAATTTTGAAAAAAATTCTGAAATATTCTCCACTGGGTGTAGATTATTTATCATGAGTGCATTACCTTTAAGAATTTATCTGGTATATAAAAAAAAAATTCAAGGTCATCAGTTTTCAGTAAAGATTGGAAACAAACTTTGCTGAAAACTCATTTGGGGTATGTTTTGTGAAGTCACTGATCATTTTATACCTCCGTAACAATTTTTTTTATTTTAAAAGCAATCAACGTACGGGACACTAATTGCGCAAGTTCAACTTGCACTTGACCGGTTTTATTTTCTATTAAACTGCTGCTTAGTTAAGGAGGGCTAACGCGTCTTTCCGCTATGTATGTATGTATGAATAAGTATTTCTTTATTTCCTCGTAGAGATTAACTTACTGGATGGATTTTATTGAATGACAACTGAAATACTTGAACGTATTATCGCAAATAGCATTGACAGCCCTGGCTCCTGACAAAAAAAAAAGAAGTAGTTCAGTAATTATATATGTATTATTGTTCAAATGCTGTAATATGTGTGTTAATCTATATAGACTTCCAAATCAACATACCAAATGTCGCGAATTTACGCTTCTGTATGTATGTGTTGCATAAAATAACTAGAAAACTATTAAATCAGTTTTAATAAAACTTAAGTAACAGTGAAAAACATTTAAATTATTTTTGTAGTTCAAAAGTTATCTTCCTAAGAACAGCGATAAAAACTTTATGCTAAACCAAACAAAAAAAAAAAATTAAAAAACTTCAAAAAAGTAATGAAAAGTACAAAAATATTATCTTTTCTTGTTCTTTAAAAGTTAGTACCTTCCTCCTTATAAACTGATAATATAATTAGCAAAAGAAAAGCAAGAAATGTAAGTATTATTTAAGAAATACTTAACACATAAGAACACAAAATTAAGCAAAATTTTGAAGTCAGAACCAATCGCACCCGCTCATTAATATTTGAGCCACGGACGGAGCTCTAGAGGCAAGAATCTATTCGTACTATCACAACACTGCACGCGCGACCCACCCATCGTGCGATTCTGCGACACGAATTTGAATGATATTTCATTCTTGGTTTTTTTTATGTAAACATATACCTGCTTCTTGTAGTTATAATTTTTTAACATTAATTTTCTTTAATAAGTTTCTTCTTAAATGCATGACTTGCACCGACATAGAAATTTTGCCTAATTTGTTGGCTTCACTTATATATTTTGTTCATTAAGGACTAATATTCTTTACATTCTTTGCATTTTTAGTGTTACGTACGGAACACTTATAAGATCACTTCGGTGTCTGTCCGTCTGTCACGCCCGATTTTCTCCGAAACTATTTGTCATAGAAAGTTGAAATTTGGTAGTAATATAGGAATTGATGGCCTTATCAGAGCCATGTAGTTTTGAAAGTTAAATTTTGATTTAAGGGGTTAGTTTTGGGGGGTGAAATCGGAAATGAAAAAAAAATTTTTTTACTAGGTAATCGAGTGTGGTGTCAAATGAAAGCTTGTGAAAATACGAGTAAAATATATATATATATATATATATATATATATATATATATATATAATGTAATACTTGCGCGCACTTTTCTTTGTATTATTTTTAAAAAATCGCGGAAAATCGCTGTCCACCCGCCTTATCTCGGAAAGTACTTATCAAAAAATTTTGAAAAAATTCTGAAATATTCTCCACGGGGTGTAGATTGAACGAAAATTATCACGAGTGCATTACCTGTAATAATTTATCTGGTATATAAAAAAAAAACAGAAATTTCAAGGTCATCAATTTTCAGTAAAGATTGGAAACAAACTTTGTTGAAAACTTATTTGGGGTGTATTTTGTGAAGTTACTGATCATTTTATATCACCGTAACACAAATTTTGACTTAAGGGATTCGTTTTGAGGGGTGAAATCGGAAGTGAAAAAAAAAATTTTTTACTAGGTCATCGAGTCAATGAAAGCTTGTGAAAACACGAGTCAAAAATATATATATAATGTAATACTTGCGCACACTTTTCTTCGTATTGCTTTTAAAAAAAATCGTGAAAAATCGCTGTCCCCTACCTTATCTCGAAAAGTACTGATCAAAAAATTTTGAAAAAATCCTGGAATATTCTCCACGGGGTATAGATTGAACGAAAATTATCATTACCTTTAATAATTTATCTGGTATAGAAAAAAACCGAAATTTCAAGGTCACCAGTTTTCAGTAAAGATTGGAAACAAACTTTGTTGAAAACTCATTTGGGGTGTGTTTTGTGAAGTCACTGATCATTTTATACCACCCTAACAAAATTTTTTATTTTAAAAACAATCAAGCTACGGAACACTAATTGTGCAAGTTCAACTTGCACTTGGCCGGTTATTTTTATTAAAGATGACAAGCGAAGATTTCTTTTTTTAGAAACTACTAACTGCTTAAATTTAAATAATATATCATATGATACTTTTTGTAGCTCTCTTAAAGTCGGTTTGATTTTTAATTTTAGTTTTTTTTAACTGATATATACCACATACTTCTGCGGCACCGCAAATGTCGGCAAAATGTAACTTCAGAAAAGGTATGCTGTTCGGACAGGAGGAGAATGACAAGAGGGACAGTGTTCCTCCCTCTGTACTCGGGTGAGACATATCGGATTTGAATGGATTAAGAGTCGACCCCAAAGGAAAGTGCGGACGGTCTATCCTTAGGGGGGACCGCTTTAACTAGAAAAAAAACACAACGATGGAGACAACTTCCCTTTCGTCGGTGGGATAAATATTGAAACTCCACGGGGAGGTTCATAGGAAGTAGGTTATCCTCCGGCAAGGTTCAAAGAAAACGGAGTATAGAACAAGGCTGTAAAAACAACGAACTGAGAGTACCATCTATCGATCATGTAATTGGGACCCTACAGTAAATTATTTAAATCATATAAAGTTAAGTAGCAAATGAAGAGGTGGTTCACAAAGATGTTAAATATATACCTTAGTAAACGATGTGTTATAAAAATAATTTAATATTGTAAAATGAGTGATTTCCGGAACTAATATGTTCGAATATAACTGAGAATTTGCCAACACATCTAATCGTGCAAAGCCATTAATCTTATGTGACCGCCAATATTCAGAACTAGGAAAAATGGGCCAATCGTACTTTTAAGTGAACTTTCAGAGCGCCATAATTCAATATTATTTATTTAATATTGGTAAGAGGACATTAACAATTTAATTTTTAATTTTAGTATTAAATATATTATAATGAAATGTATCAAAAAAAATCACGAAAAACTATATTTCACTTGTGTTCTCGTTTTTACTTACGGAGATTGTTTAGTTGGTACTAAAAAACAGTTTTAATTCTTGATGACTTCTATGTAGCTCAACACAACACCATATTATGTTTATTGAATTAGATGTATGTTACAACATAATCTACTCATTTTTACAACATCTGCTATAGTTTACTTTCTAGGGTAGAGGAAACTTTTGCATTTTTTACAACCACGATGCTTGCTTTATTTAACCCATGTGCTTTAATTCACACTCAAGTATGGCAACTTTGAGTGTGAATTAAAGCACATGGGTTAAACACTGCAATGCGAGGTTATATTAACTGGAAGAAAATACATTTGTCGGAACTGCCAACCTAATAACATTTGATTTTACTGCCAACCTTATAATATTCTGATTTTATTGCCAACCTAATAACATTCGAATGATAAAAAATAAACTTTTCACATTTTGAATATCAAAATGTGAAAATTTGGTGGGTGATACGACTTTTAAATTTATTTTCGGACTTAGCACACCAAAAAACATAGGAATCAGGTAAAATTATTAAAAAAGTTTTTTCATCGTTGGCCTATGTTATTTGTGGTTAAACATATTAGGAGTTAATGAGGTGGTTTAGACGGATTGTTTCACATATATCGTGTTGTATATCCCTATTAGTGTTCTTGTAGAAGAAGAATCTAAAAACTATGGTATATTTTTTTAATTTTTTTTCAATTTTAATAGAAATCATATGTAAAAAGGTTTCGGTTGCAAATACTTCTGACGCCGTTCCTTTGCTCAACTTCTTTAAGATTAACATCTATCATAAAAAGAATAATTGGTAGTGCTTGGATTAAGTTATTCTTTTGTGTTAAATTTAGTATTTATTTTAGAACTACATGTTTGTAAGAAGGGACTAGGAAAATAACTTTACCAATTATTATTAGTTTCAGCTGTTTTTTGACACGATAATTGTTTTTATATAATGATAATTAGCGATAAACTCAAATTACAGTATTGACATGCTAAGAATTTGTCTTCCCACAACTTTGAGTTTCAATTAAAACTGGGCCCCAATCCGTGTATCACCCATCCCCTCCCCCCGTGTATCACCAGAAAGGGTACGTAAAAGCTATCTAGCAAGAATACAAAATAGTAACGAGCCACGCCGTCTGGTTTATTCAACCTGTCCTGTATTATGCGAAAAGGTCTAATTGTCTCTCTGCGATTTTTATCATGGATAGTAAAAAAGAGCAGCGGATGTCTGTGTAATTTTGTTTAAAACTCGAGAACAGCGCTTCTAAAATACATGAAATGATTCGAAAAACATTTGGAGACAAAGTTCTAAGCTATCCGCAAATTTTCGAGTAGTTTTCGCGATTTAAAGCCAGCCAAACTTCGATGAAAGTGATGAGCAATCCGGTAGATCTACAATTACATTTGAAATCATCGTCAAAGTTCAGTAAACCATTCGTAAGGATATCACAATAACTATCACTATAAGCCCAGTTCTATCCAATGCTGGCTGTAGGCCTTCCCCCTGACTTTCCATGAAGCTATTTGCAGCTGTTGTCATCTATCCAATACCCGCAACCCTCTGTATATCGTCTCGCCATCTTGTTTTGGGGACGTCTAACGCTCGTTTTCTGTTCTCGTAATCTCTATCCTATTGTTCGCTTGACTCATCGATCATCTGTCGTGCGTGCCACGTGTCCAGCATATTGCCACTTTCTTTCTGCTACATGCTATATAATATCCTTCACTTTCGTTATACACGTGTCCACTTGTTTCTTTTTCTATCTCTAAGTTTTATTTCAATCGTCTGTCTTTTGTGGGCTCTCTGAGTTCGCGCCAGTTTTTGCATATGTGTTTTATTTTGTGTCTAAGTTTCAACACCATACATAATCACGGATAGAATGCATTGATTATAAGTTTTGGCCTTTAACGTATTTGAGAATCCTAGCCTGATTCTTCTTGAAATCTCGTCCGAGACACTGTCTTTGGTCGTGGTAATTTTTTGCCCCAGATACACATACTCCTCAACAATTTCAAAAACTGTTCCTTCCAAATTTATAGCTATGTTGTTATTATTGCTGGTATGAAAATAATTGTTGGGCATTTCTGAGTATCTCTGACAAACTTCCTACTGATCAGAAAACGCTAAAGCTTTGAAGTCTGTGACATTCAACGCCAAGACATCGTTTAGTTATCAACGCTTTGAAAAATATGAATGAGATTCCATTGAAACGTCATATATATATATATATATATATATATATATATATATATATATATATATATATATATATATATATATATATATATATATATATATATATATATATATATATATATATATATATATATATATATATATATATATATTTCTAGCACACTTGAAGTTTTTGGGGTAAGCGGTCATGGGGATAGGGCTAAAACGGTTTAACACCTTTTCAACTGCGCCAATCTTTCGAAAATACTTCATTTTCTTCTTCAGGTCTACAATTACGTTAGATTATCGGTATTTTAAAAAGCAACCAATTTCATTAACATGAAACTACTTTCTGCTAAGGGGTGTGTTCCGGATAATTCCATTGAACAAAAAACACATTACTGCAAATACTTATTGGGAACACATGAGAAAACCTCGACAAAAAACACTTTTAAGGAATATAAAATTCTTTTACTTCATTTTGTTATATGTTATATGGTACGAAACAACTATGTCCTAAGGTGATTTAATTTTAAAAATCTTTTTTATAAAATGTTTTTTGTTTATTTTTTAAGGCCAGCGTCTTTTTTAAGTTTTAATTAGGTCGTGGTTTATTTATACTAGAGAATAGAATGACGTTCACATTTCGTTTGACCCTCCACAGTTCATCGAATTTATAGAAGCTAACATTAGGTTATTATTATAGAAAATTGTCCGAGATGTTCTGTGAGTTTTCATTTTTGCCAACTCATCTGCAATAAATTGGAAAAAATTTAGCTTAAATATTCAATATCAGACTTTTTATTAACATAATTGAGTTGGAGGTGGATTTCCTCCAGTTCCATAAAGATTTTCTTGCCGAAACTTCTCTTTTTGCACAAGGTTCTGGTTTCATTAAAATTAAATTCATGCGAAAATTGGTTACTTTGCGAAGCAAGCGCACAAGAATTTTTTTTAAGACTACAGTTACTTTTATGAGAAGTTATTCTGTCTTTTTTACATTGAGAGCAAGGGATGCTGTTTAAAGGCAGTTTTTAAATTAGGCTGATTATTGAAGAATTTAATAATTTTCAATAATAACCCTAATTTAAAAATTGCTTTCAAACATAAAAAAACAATCAATAATATTTTTAACTTATTTAAAAGATAATGATAAAACTACAAAAATCTCAGAGTATCCCTTGCTCTCAGTGTGAAAAAGTCTACATAGGACAAACATCAAGGGTCCTAAAAGACAGAATCACTTCTCATAAAAGTGACTGTAGACTTAAATAAAAACTCTTGTGCGTTTGCTTCGCATAGTAACCAATTTTCGCATGAATTTAATTTCAATGAAACCAGAATCTTGTGCAAAGAGAGAAGTCTCGGCAAGAGAATCTTCAGCGAAATGGTGGAGATCCATCTCGAACCAAATTCTGTTAATAAAAAGTCTGACATTGAAGATTTAAGCTATATTTTTTCCAATATGTTATATTGCAGATAAGCTGGCAAAATGAAAACTCAAGAACATTTCGGGCAGTTCTCCAAAATAATAACCTAATGTTAGCTTCTATAAATTCCATAAAATTTGGAGGGTCAAACGAAATGTCAGTGTCAATTTATTTTCCAGTATAAATTAAACACGATCTAACCAAAAGATAAAAATGACGCTGGCCTTAACAAAATAAACAAAAAACATTTTATAAAGAAGATTAAATCAGGTTAGAAGCACACAGTTTTTTCGTACTATATATAACAAAATGAAGTAAAAAAATTTTATATTCCTTAAAGGTTTTTTTATCGAGGTTTTCTCATATTTTCCCAATAGGTATGTGCAGTAATGTGTTTTTATTGAATGGAATTATCCAGAACACACCACTTAGCAATAAGTAATTTGATGATAATGAATTACCTACTGTAATTTGATGGTAATGAATCTACTGTAATCGTAGCCCTGAAGAAGAAAATGAAATATTTTCGAAAGTTTGGCGTAGCGAAAATGTTTTTTGTTTATTTTGTTAAGGCCAGCGTCATTTTTGTCTTTTGGTTAAGTCGTGGTTTATTTATACTGGAAAATAGAATGACACTGACATTTCGTTTGACCCTACAAATTTCATGGAATTTATAGAAGCTAACATTAGGTTATTATTATAGAGAACTGCCCGAAATGTTCTGTGAGTTTTCATTTTGCCAGCTTATCTGCAATATATTGGAAAAAATTGAGCTTAAATCTTCAATGTCAGACTTTTTATTAACAGAATTTGGTTCGAGCTCGATCTCCACCATTTTGCTGAAGATTCTCTTGCCGAGACTTCTCTCTTTACACAAGATTCTGGTTTCATTGAAATTAAATTCGTGCGAAAATCGGTTACTATGAGAAGCAAACGCACAAGAGTTTTTATTTAAGTCTACAGTCACTTTTATGAGAAGTGACTCTGACTTTTAAGACCCTTGATGTTAGTCCTATGTAGACTTTTGCACACTGAGAGCAAGGGATGCTCTGAGACTTTTGTAGTTTTATCATTATCTTTTAAATAAGTAAAAATATTATTGATTGTTTTTTTTTTTATGTTTGAAGGCAATTTTTAAATTAGGCTTATTATTGAAAATTATTAAACTCTTCAATAATCAGCCTAATTTAAAAATTTCCTTCAAACAGCATCCCTTGCTCTCAATGTGAAAAAGACAGAATCACTTCTCATAAAAGTGACTGTAGACTTAAAAAAAACTCTCGTGCGCTTGCTTCGCAAAGTAACCAATTTTCGCATGAATTTAATTTTATTGAAACCAGAATCTTGTGCAAAGAGAGAAGTTTCGGCAAGAAAATCTTTAGGGAAACGGTGGAAATCCACCTCGAACTCAATTCTGTTAATAAAAAGTATGATATTGCATATTTAAGCTCAATTTTTTCCGATTTATTGCAGATGAGTTGGCAAAATGAAAACTCACACAACATCTCGGACAGTTCTCTGTAATAATAATCTAATGTTAGCTTCTATAAATTCGATAAACTGTGGAGGGTCAAACGAAATGTGAACGTCATTCTATTCTCTAGTATAAATAGACCACGACCGAACCAAAAGATAAAAAAGACGGTGGCCTTAACAAAGAGAGATTTTTTAAATTAAATCACCTTAGGACATAGTTATTTCATACCATATATAACAAAATAAAGTAAAAGAATTTTATATTCCTTAAAAGTGTTTTTTGTCGAGGTTTTCTCATGTTTTCCCAATAAGTATGTGCAGTAATGTGTTTTTTGTTCAATGGAATTATCCGGAACACACCACTTAGCAGAAAGTAGTTTCATGTTAATGAAATTGGTTGCTTTTTATTCGCAAACCTCAAAATACTGATAATCTACTGTAATTGTAGACCTGAAGAAGAAAATGAAATATTTTCGAAAGCTTGGCGTAGTTGAAAAGGTGATAACAACCCTTTTGACCCTAACCCCATGACCGCTTACCCCAAGAACTTCAAGTGTGCTAGAAATATTTATATATATGTATATATATATATATATATATATATATATATATATATATATATATATATATATATATAGATTCATATTTTTCAAACTAAACGATGTCTTGGCGTTGAATGTCACAGACTTCAAAGATTTAGCGTTTTCTAACCAGTAGGAAGTTTGTCCGAGATACTCAGAAATGCCCAACAATTATTTTCATACCAGCAATAATAACAACATAGCTATAAATTTGGAAAGAA
This sequence comes from Pachyrhynchus sulphureomaculatus, assembly GCA_019049505.1. NCBI lineage: Eukaryota > Metazoa > Arthropoda > Insecta > Coleoptera > Curculionidae > Pachyrhynchus > Pachyrhynchus sulphureomaculatus. The sequence continues at coordinate 146,423,009 of CM032446.1, read as the reverse complement.
CAGCTTTTCAAATTGTTGAGGAGTATGTGTATCTGGAGCAAAAAATTACCACGACCAAAGACAGTGTCTCGGACGAGATTTTAAGAAGAATCAAGCTAGGATGGTACACATTCAGAAATTAAGTTATATATTCAAAGATAAATGGATCTCAAATACGTTAAAGGCCAAAACTTATAATCAATGTATTCTGTTCGTGATTATGTATGGTGTTGAAATTTACACACAAAATAAAGCCCATATGCAAAAACTGGCGCGAACTCAGAGAGCACACAAAAGACAGACGATTGAAATGAAACTTAGAGATAGAAAAAGAAATAAGTGGACACGTGTATAACGAAAGTGAAGGATATTATAGAGCATGTAGCAGAAAGAAAGTGGCAATATGCTGGACACGTGGCACGCACGACAGATGATCGATGAGCCAAGCGAACAATAGGATAGAGATTACGAGAACAGAAAACGAGCGTTAGACGTTCCCAAAACAAGATGGCGGGACGATATACAGAGGGTTGCGGGCATTGGATAGATGACAACAGCTGCAAATAGCTTCATGGAAAGTCAGGGGGAAGGCCTACATCCAGCATTGGATAGAACTGGGCTTATAGTGATAGTTATTGTGATATGTGGACACATGAATAACGAAAGTGAAGGATATTATAGAGCATGTAGCAGAATGAAAGTGGCAATAGGCTGGACACGTGGCATGCACGACAGATGATCGATGAACCTAGCGAACAAATGGATAGAGATTACGAGAATATTTATATACTTTTTTTATCGTTCACCTCCCCCCTTTTTTGTATCGTAAGGATATCGGCGAGGATGTCGTAATACCCGTCAACGTTGTCCAAGTGTCGAAACATACATTTTTGTGACACACACCTTTTAGACAACACGGTAGTGCTGCCACGGACGATTTTCTGCAAACGACTACTACCTATGTACGTGGCCAGGCCAAATAAACTTAAATAAATTAATAAATAAGTATACCGACTTTCCGGGATTGGAACCCGAGACCTTCTGCTCCATAAACAAGTACTACGCCACAGAGCCACGGGCCGCCACATCTACTTATTATACTGTCAATAAGGTGCTTTTATTGGTATGTTTAAAAAAAAGATAACTGAATAAAACTAAAAAGTGGTGCGATTTTTTTTTTTTTTTTTTTTTTTTATTGGTCTAGCACACGTGCTGCAGGGAAGTCCCTAAAGCGCTCCAGGAGCGGCACGAGTGTGGAAAAAGCGATTCACGTTGTTCTTGAATCGCTGTAAATTGTATTCGGTGGGAAACACAGCGCTGGGCAAATTATTCCAAAGGGATGACGTTCTCCATATAAAAGATTGCTTGAAAAGCGTTGTACGCGGAGTAACAAGCTGAACCTCATACGGATGCGAAGCACCAGCGCGACGTGTATTTCTAACATGCACCGCTTTGGGAGGAATTAAGCGGGCTACATCCTTCGAACACTTTCCATGAAAATACTTGTAGAACAGACTCAAGTCGCCAACCGTTCTTCGATGTTCCAGCGAATCAAGGCCGCCGCCGGTCAATTCCGGGTCCCTAATCAGACGGACCGCTCTTCTCTGAACAGAATCCAACAAATGCAGTGTATGTTTGGGAGCGGAGCCCCAAACGTGGAAGCAGTATTCCATAGTTGGTCGAATTTGGGCTTTGTAAAGAATTAACAGTTGTTGTGGGGTGTATAGCTTTCTGGTTCTAAATAATATTCCCAACTTTTGAGAAGCTCTCCTTGCTATGCCTGCAACATGTTCATGCCAAGACATATTTGCTCCCAAACTAACGCCCAACAAATTGAGCGACGATGCTAGGGGAATGGAGTGCCCCGACATAACTATGTCGGGTTCAGCAACTTTAACTTTTTTAGAAAAAACTGCCGCTTGGGTTTTTGTAGCGTTAAATTCCACTTGGTTACTGTCACCCCAAGATAGAATTTCTTCCAGGTCTTTGTTGAGTTGAACGACCTCCTGCTGTCTGCGGACATTCGCCTGAGCAGCCGTTGTCCGAGCGTTCAAGGTGAATGAAGAGACAAGCGTACTGTCATCTGCAAAGCTATAGATTGGATTCCCGGTCTTTTCCAGCAGATCGTTAATGTAAATGAGAAAGAGAGTAGGAGACAGTATGGAGCCCTGGGGCACACCAGCGTTGATAGTGAGGGTGTTAGAAAGAAATCCGTCGACCGCCACTCGTAAAGAACGCTCTCTGAGGAAACATGAGAGCCACAAACAGAACCTTTCAGACATACCATAAGAGCGCAACTTAGCCAACAGTACATCGTGCCAAACACGGTCGAATGCCTTGGATATGTCAAGAGCAACCGCTCGAGATTCTCCAAAGTGTTCAATTGCGTTGTTCCAAACATGTGTTACATAAGTCAGAAGATCTCCTGTTGATCTATGTTTACGAAAACCATATTGGTGATCGCTAATAATATTGAATCGTTCAAGATATTTTAGAAGATGCTCATTGATAACCTTTTCCATGACTTTCGATATTATTGAAAGCAATGCAACTGGTCGGTAGTTATTTGGCAAGGTCTTCTTACCTTTTTTAGGTATCGGCTGAACCGTGGCACATTTCCAGCAGGACGGAAATATTCCCTTTCTGTAGGATAGGTTAAAAAGTCTACAGAAAACTGGTGTTAGTTCGCTTGCACAGTTTTTGAGAACTATGGCAGGTATTCCGTCAGCGCCAGAAGCCTTCTTGGTGTCTAGCTTCATTAAAATACGCTTTATGATGCGCTGCCTGAAGACAACATCGGGCATCCTTGACTGCAATATGGGAATAGTAGCTGGTGTTTTTCCTTGGAAATCGACAGTAGAATGTGAAGCAAAAAGTTCAGCCAACAAGTTCGCTCTCTCAACAGGTGTGGTTGCAATGGAATTATCTGGCCGTGTGAGTGGTGGTATGGTGGATTTGGTAAAATTTTGACTAACTGCCTTAGCGACTGCCCAAAAGGACCTGGAATTGTTGGGACAAGCGAGAAGTTTGTTTCTAATTCGTTGATTGTGTGCCTCCTTGGTTTCGTCGATAATTCCCTTGCATCTGTTCCGGGCATGAACAAAGATGTTTCGATTTACGGTGTTAGGATTTTCACGCCATTGTCGGTAGGCAATATGTTTAGAAGATATATCCAACCCTCCCCTATATTTATCCGAAACGGCAAAATTTTGGGCAAAATTCATATTTATTTTAATAACAATAGTACTGTTTAAAATTATTGAGGGAAAATATAGGAGTTTTGGAAATTTATCAAAAATAAGCCTTAAAAAAAGACAGCAAATTCAGCTACAATTTTTTACCTCTAGAACAAAGGCAATAATGATCCTTGTAGGAAGAAGTACAGAAAGAGAAGAGAAATGGGAGGGGAAGAAGGAGATAAGAGAGAGAAGTAGAAAAAAGAAAGAGAAGAGAAAGAAAAAAGAAAGAGAAGAAAAAGAGAAGAGAAAGAGAAGAAAAAGAGAAGAGAAAGATGAAAGAAAAAGAATAGGGGGAGATGGGGATGGGAGACGAAACAAAAACGCAGGAATTTTTTTAACCTCCATTTCGACTCGTCAGTGATGTTGAATTAACCAATATAAAGGAAAAGTTTGCTACTTGACTTGTTATAGTTGATCTCAAGTTTTATTTTTTTTTATTATTTTTTATTTTTATGGATCTAGCACACGTGCTGCAGGGAGGTCCCTAAAGCGCTACAGGAGCGACACGTGTGCGGAAAAAACGATTCACGTTGTTCTTGAATCACTGTAAATTGTACTCGATAGGAAACACAGTCCTGGGCAAATTATTCCAAAGGGATGATGTTTTCCATATAAAAGACTGTTAGGAAAGCATTGTACGAGGAGTAACAGGTTGTACCTCATACGGATGTAAAGTATCAGCGCGACGTGTATTTCTAACATGCACCGCTCTGGGAGGAATTAAACGGGCCACATCCTCCGAACACTTTCCATGAACATTCAAAGAACATTCTCTTACTACTTAGACTACAATTTTACTTTAATTAATGATACGAATCGTGATATTGTAGTTGAAGTTCTAGAAATTAATTATGAAGAAAACAATAACTTTCTTGTCGATGATGAGTCTTTATCACTGAAAGAAGCAGTTTTTAGAAGATTGGTTGATGATATTAAAACTGATGAGTCATATACATACATATGTATATATATATATATATATATATATATATATATATATATATATATATATATATATATATATATATATATATATATATATATATGTATGTATATGTATACTTTTATTTATTTTTGCTTATTGTGGCTTTTAAAATTTTCAGAAAAAAAAAAATTATCGACGAATTAAGCAACGCCTATGGTATTTCAACTATAATTGAAAAGGTCTGCTTAACAAAAAGTTGTTTTTACGAAATTGAAAACTTAATCGAAAATTCTATTACGAACGGGAATCAGCTTTAGAATGAATAATTTAGAGTGTCTGCGTAAGTACTGTGCTCTAGTTGCATCTGGGAGTAAGCGGAATTTATTTTAAATTTCAAAATTCTAATAAAATTAGTTATTAATATTTGATCTTATGTTCCCATTATGAAATATTTCAGTTTATGAGAGGAAAAACAAAAGAACATTTCTTATAGTGTTTCCTGCTGTGCAAATTTTAGGTAATTTTTTCCGATCTTTATAGGCAGATCCAATCACGAAACGAAAGCTTTCATTTTATTTCAGTAGCCCTACTATGCATGCGATAGTCACTTCTAGTTTATTATCAGTCAAGTCATTTGAACATTTTATTCGGCTCAGGGAAGACTAATTCACAAGAGAAACGATATTATGGTTTCTGGTAAAGAGGACTTTTAGATATTTTTTGTACCGCAGTAACTTTTTGGTACAGGTAAACAATTTTTCCAAATTTACAAGTAATTCATGTTCTTACTACCGATTTTGGGTGCTCAACTGGAACAGTATGGTTTTTGTATAGGGGGTAATCTAGATTTCTATAAATCCAACAAAAAAATAAAATCTTTCGTTTGTAAATGTAAACCGTAGTACCAAAATATTAACTGATCTCAATTAAGTTGGAAGTTTGTGAGAATACCTCCTTCTCCTTTTCCTCACAACAAACATGGTAACTCTTCCTCTCAAAAAAAAATAAATACTAATATATCCCTCCTCCCAACATACACACAGTGACTCGTCCCAACAAACAGAGTAGGTCTTTCTCCCAAGAATAATACTAATAAAGAAAAAAGTGAAACTAACGTAAAAAAAGGAAGAAAAAAAACGAAAAACCCCCAACGAAACAGAAAAAATCTTTTTATTGTTAATTTGATTTTAGAATTAAACATGGAATTGCTCGAATAAGACATGTTTGTTGACATTTTGGGATATAATTACTTTTGGCTATGTTCCCAAAAGAGTCAACAATTTATGATGATAAACCACCATTTACAAGAAACATGATATTTGCTGAAGATCAAAAATTAATTAATTGGTTAGAACTATACCATCGTTTAGACTGGGAAACTGAGTTGCTAAAATTAATGAAATAATATATAACATTTTAAAAGATGTATTGAAGGTTTATCAGTCTCCATACTGAATTTATGCTAAAAAAAACAAAACAAAAAGGCATAATTTTTAAAGAAATTCTGGGATGAGGAATACATAAACAACATTCTAGAACCTAAATTAAGTCCATTAAAGAAGATTCCAGAATGTCATTTTTATAAGAACATTAATCCATGGAGTTGCTCATTAGCTAGTGTAAATTTATTATATAACTATAGAAATTGTTGGAAATAAAAATATAAATCAGCAAATATTTGTTTAACTTTCCGTACCTACGAGACAAAAACTTCAAAATAATTTATTTTTTTATTAATCACAAAATTTAAATATTTTTATTGGAGAAGCATTTTCGTCCAATCATTCCATCATAGAATGTTCCGTGATTTGCAACTCCATCATCGATGGTTCTAAATTAAAAAGTTCCATAGGTGGCGGCATCGTAGTCGGCTCGAAATCAGAATCTGTGACCACTGGAAGACGTTCTTCATTCCAGTTCAACTATGGTTCATCTCTCGGTGGATAAGGAGTGGCGATGGTAACTCCATGAATCATCAGTTTTAATATCATCAAACCAATCTTCTGAAAGATCATCTGCTTCTTTCAATGACGAAGAATCATCACCGACAAAAAAGTTATTGTTTTCTTCATAATTAATTTGTAGAACTTCAATGGCAATATCACGATCCGTATCACTAATTAAAGTAAAACTGTAGTCTAAGTAGAGAATGTTCTTTGAATAAAACTTGAGATCGACTGTAACAAAACAATTAGCAAACTTTTCTTTTATAATGGTTAATTCAACATCATCAACGAGTCCGAATGGTCGAAAATGGAGGTTGAAAAAATCCTGAAAAAAAAGCACGCTTTTTTTTCGCATTTTTGTTTCTTCTCCCCTCCCCTTCCCACCCCCTCCTCTTCTCTTCTCATTCTTATGTCTTTCTCTTCTCTTTTCCTTCTTTTTCTTGTTCTTTTTATCTTCTCTTCCTTTTGTTCTTTCCCTTCTCTGTCTCTCTTCTTTCTTTTTTTATCTTTCTTTCCTTCAATCAAACGCAAAAATATTTGCGGTGGTGGCAAAAACGTAACAAAAATATGATTAATTTCTTTTTTGAATTAATTACTATTATATTTTATACATAATTTGGTATTATTATTATTTTTACCAGTATCTTTATCACATCATTTCTCATTTTCAGTTCAAGCAGTTGTAACAAGTTCAGGATTAGAAGTAGAGGTTTCGTTCATCCATCTATGACAACGTGCACACTGAATCCAGTCAACACTTGACCCTACTTTATCATAATAATGACCATTGTATGGAATAAAAAGGTTTTCTTCATTATCTAAGTCATCATCAGTCTCGTCATCATCAATTACCACTTCATCCTCACAATAGTCACTGCTCCACGTAATAGAAGACGATCTTTTATTCTTTTAGATTTGAAAGCCTTTTTTCTCTGTATTATTTTTGTGTTTGGAGTCTTTCGTTTTTTTATTTCTTTTTTTGTTTATTGGTGTCTTTACCTTTTTTAGGTGTATTTTTCTTCAATTTGGCTGCTGATGATTCTTCTGAACTTGATGTAATTTCCACAGCTTTTTCTACAGTATTTTTTACCTTTAAAACATTTTCAGGTATTAGGCATAAATATTTTAAAGCTTTTCGTAAAGCGGTAAGGTTAAACCCCAAACACACTATTTAAATCTAGCAATCTATTAAAAGACTGCGAAGGTAACTTTGCTGAACAAATTGCTTGTTTTCATTGTTCATAAGATCCACGTGCTTCCATTACTTGAGTTTCTTTGAGAGAGAGCATTTATATTTTCAGCTACTTCTAATAAATGTTCAGGAAAAACGGGTCTGCCCATGAGCCAAACTCCAGCCGCTTTATATCCGTTCACAATTGTGCCAATGATAGTAGCTCTTTGGTAAGCTTCAGCAAATAAACTTGTAACTTGATATTGCGTTATTTGGCGACCGAGAGTTGTCCTCAAACACTTTTCTGTCACTTCACTATAATAACCGCTCATAAAAAAAGATACGTCTAGCAGCCGAAGCTGGTAAGTAGTATGGCCCGGCAGTTGTAACATTAATATCCCTTTAGCTTTTGCTATGTTCAAGCTTCCAGATTCTTCGAATATCATGTATGTCCATCAAGAAGAAGTAATACTTTATTTTCAGGCTTTATGACGCTTATAAAATGTGTCATCCATTTTACAAATAAGTTTGATATAATATATCGAGTGCCAGGAGGAGTGCCATTCCCCATTTCAGGATTTTATATCATTCTTTTGAATATAAACATTGGTGACACAAACTGTCCAGCCACACTGCCGCAACACACGGCTGTCGTATTATCTCCTCTTGTGATTGTGCCGGTTTATTTTTTCCCTTTTAATTCTTTTTTTGTTTTTTCTGAACAATGGAAAATATACTTTCATCGATGTTAAATATTTTAACAGCCATTATTGCATTTTTGTCTACAATTTTGTCAAGCAGTTCATAAAAACCGTTAACGTTTTCTCTATTAAACCCTCTTACTCTATTTAAGGATATGTTTTCTGGTTGTCTAATACTGAGGTACGATTTATCCAGCTCTCCCCTACTTGCAGTAGAGGGCGTTGTCACTCTGGGTCTTTGCCTCTGCTGTGAATTTGACCTTTAGTTAACCTTACTAATTAATTAAATACACAATTATTTAGAGTAAACTTATTTACGGATCTTGCCTGCCCCTTATGGTGTGGGTAAACTGAGATGAACAGATGCAGGTTTTATTATACATATATATATATATATATATATATATATATATATATATATATATATATATATAAATGTTATGAGATTGACGGCATATATTGAAACGGTGACGTACGGTCATGTAGAAGCAAATTCGATACTTTTAGTTTTTGTTTGGTCAGTTTCTCCATCCTAAATTTAATTTAATTTCTTTTTTAATGACTCTAGTCTTTTAAAAAACCACTTCAAAATCACTCTATGGATTTTAATTTATAGAAAAATGTTAAAAAAGCCGATAGCAACAAAAACCATTTATTAAGTCAGTTCAAATTAAGATAGGCAACTCAGTATACTCCTTGTATCATTACACATATTTCAACACATTCGCACTCCTAGATTGGAGGTTTTCAGTTAACCTTACCATTTTGGTAAAATGAGAACGTACTTTGAAAAAGATTTTTCTAATTTAAAAGATTAATACTCAAATGGTAAACGATTTTATTATAACAAATCTGAAGTTTTTTAGTAAGGGTAGGTTTGAAAAAGTATTCATTTTTTTTAGAGGGTTTTAAACATATGTGCAATATATGTTTTTTTCTAAACCTGGCAGAAAAAATAAACGATTTCAAGTTTTTTGAATATGTGAAGGTTATAAACCTTGATGATTTCAGTGTATATACAGTTATGAAAAAATAAACCATTCCGGGATAAATGAGTTAAAATTTTTAGTAAGTTATGCAGTGGAACAAAAATTCATCTTTGAATTAAATATTATAAAAAATATACCTGTGCTGTTTCGAGAATTAGAATATTGAAATAAGGGTAATTAATTGGTTAATCAGTTATTTTAAAAGGTAACAATTTTTTTGTATCTAACTTTTTTTTAATAAATTTGTTTGAAAAGATCTCGTGAAATCTCAGCAACACTGTAGATGTCACTTTCGTGTCAACAATCGAGCATATGGTGTAGTTGTATGGTTCCCCAGTGGTGGCGTGAAAATATGTTAATATTTTTTCATAGTCGATTTTTTCCTTTATTATTGAGATCTACTATTTAAGATGAATTTTCTACAATCGGTCTTGCTACAAGGAGGCGCACCAATATATGCAGTGAGTTCCATACCACCCAATATATATATATATATATATATATATATATATATATATATATATATATATATATATATATATATATGATAGCTCTAAGCACTTATTCCACCTGCTTTCCAAAGCTTCCACACCTGTTTGAAAAAAAGTTTCCTCAAGGTCTTCAAAATACTGGTTAAATGCAGCTTCGACTTCTTCATTTGATGAAAATTTCTAACCACCGAGGTGTTTTTCTAGGTTTGGAAACAGGTGAAAGTCCGAAGGTGCTAAATCAGGAGAATAAGCCGGGTGGGGCTTTCTTTCTCAGTAATATTGGGCGTTTCTCTTTAATTTCTTGACGTAAACGACGCAAAAGGGTGCAATAGTAAGTCGAGTTTATTGTTTAGCCTTTCAGAAGGTAGTCTACCTTTAGCATCACAAAAAACTGACTCTATATATATATATATATATATATATATATATATATATATATATATATATATATATATATATATATATATATATATATATATCCAAGTCTTTTCATTCTATTTGTTCCCTATTTTCTATTTCTTCCATATTTTGTTGCTCCAATTCTTCATAATGTGTATTATTTTTTTCTTCATTACCTCCAAATAGTTCTTCAAAGTATTCTTTTCATCTTTCCATTATTGCTTTCTCTATAGTTAGGATCTAGTTAGGAGTTTTTTTTTGCACATATAATTCGGTTATAGGTTGCTTTTTCCTATATATATATATATATATATATATATATATATATATATATATATATATATATATATATATATGTATATGTATACCAAAATCTTCGTCATTCGGAACGGGATATCCTGCCTTATGAAACAAACATTATTGTCCAGTTGTGGTTAATTATGTTACATCATATTTTCTAACCCTATAGACAAATAAATAAATTATACAAGAGTTGTTTATTACAATTAATTATGTATAAAGTTGGCAAAATACCCACACTGTAACTGATAAAGGTGTTGCTGATATAATTTTTTCTAATAAAAAACAAGACGTAGAAGAATAGGCACACTTAAATGTAAACATGAAGGCCAGAGTAAAAGAAATCCTTGGATTATGTTAAGCTTAATTAAATCTAATCAAATTAAACAAAAATCAAACAAACGATAGAGCAACCCAGTAGTATATTACCAAACATAACGCTTATAAAAATAAATTTTATATAATAATGACTGAAGTAAAATTAGATTACTTAGAAAAATAAATTAATAAATATAGATATGTAATGTAAATGCTAAATCCTAATCTAAGGTGGTCGGTTGGTAATAAACTGGCTAAAAAAACATATTAAAAACAAGCAAAGGCTTCTGCTGACAGCTTGGGGATTATTAAACTCATAGAGTAATTGAAATCGCACCAAGCTTCTAAATCATATTAACTAACTACAGAAAATTTAAAAACATTAACTCCCAATAAGTCGTAATTACACGAACAAATAGTTGTTCTAATGAATACTGTAGTACTTCTTAAAGTCAATTTAGATTTAGAGAAGGAACATTGATAGAAAATGTAATTTGTCATCTAAAAAAGCAAATACGTAAAGCACTAGATGAGAGGAAGCCAGCAATAGGTTTTTCCTTAGATGTAGCTAAGGCTTTTAACACTATCAATCATGAACAGGTGATTAACAGTATCAACAGTTTGGTCATTCTTAAGGTTGTATTAGAACTGGTGAATTTATGCTTTACAAATCGAATTGATTATGTTAACGTTGATGGTAGTAAAAATGATCAAAAATCCGTCAACTGTGTAATATATCAGATTTGGTACTTCTAAGTTTAAATTTAAAAGAATAATATCTCTTTTGGTGGTTTTAGGGATTTATCAAAGATGTCAATTATTTTATTTTTATTGGAGCTTTGGAAAAATGAGATTATAAATTACTGTTTATAAAGATAGATAAGTGATGTCGTGAGTCGTTGTTGGGCAATGATATTCTTTTTTGATCCACTACGTATGCAACGATTGTGATTTAGACACCATGCATATCTATATATGTTTTATTATTCATTTATGGAGCCTAAACTTCTTTAAGGATTTTACTAAATAATCGCTCACAATATTCAAAATTCTCTACACTACCCGTTGGCTATAGTGTTATATAAAAAAATTATTATAACGAATGCACGTGCCATTTTTCACAACACTAAAAACAAAAGAAGTTCAGGAAATCTGGATAAGCGAGAGATTCCGAGAAATGAAGGAACTGTAAGAGGAGCATGACACATAAGAAGGTGAGAGATTTGGGAGGAAAAAACCAGAAATACCCACTGGCTATAGAGTTATATACAAAAAATATTATGACGAATGCACGTGCCGTTTTTCACAACACTAAAAACAAAAGAAGCTCAGGAAATCTGGATAAGCGAGAAATGCCGAGAAAAGGAGGAACTGTAAGAGAACCATGACACATAAGAAGGTGAAGGAATTGGGAGAAAAAAACCGGAAATACCCACTGGCCATAGACTTACATAAAAAAATTATTATGACGAAGGCACGTGCCGTTTTTTCACAACACTAAAAACAAAAGAAGCTCAGGAAATCTGGATAAGCGAGAAATGCCGAGAAATGGAGGAACTGTAAGAGGAGCATGACACATAAGAAGGTGAAGGAATTGGGAGAAAAAACCAGAAATACCCACTGGCTATAGAGTTGCATAAAAAAATTATTATGAAAAATGCACGTGCCGTTTTTCACAACACTAAAAACAAAAGAAGCTCAGGAAATCTGGATAACCGAGAAATGCCGAGAAAAGGAGGAACTGTAAGAGAACCATGACACATAAGAAGGTGAAGGAATTGGGAGAAAAAAACCGGAAATACCCACTGGCCATAGACTTACATAAAAAAATTATTATGACGAAGGCACGTGCCGTTTTTCACAACACTAAAAACAAAAGAAGCTCAGGAAATCTGGATAAGCGAGAAATGCCGAGAAAAGGAGGAACTGTAAGAAAAGCATGACACAAAAGAAGGTGAAGGAACTGGGAGGAAAAAACCAGAAATACCCACTGGCCATAAAGTCATATAAAAAAAATTATTATGACGAATGCACGTGCCGTTTTTCACAACACTAAAAACCAAAGAAGCTCAGGAAATCTGGATAAGCGAGAAATGCCGAGAAAAGAAGGAACTGTAAGAGAACCATGACACATAAGAAGGTGAAGAAAATTGGAAGAAAAAAACCAAAAATACCCACTGGCCATAGAGTTACATAAAAAAAAATTATTATGACGAATGCAAGTGCCGTTTTTCACAACACTAAAAACAAAAGAAGCTCAGAAAATCTGGATAAGCGAGAAATGCCGAGAAATGGATAAGCGAGAAATGCCGAGAAATGGAGGAACTGTAAGAGGAGCATGACACATAAGAAGGTGAAGGAATTGGGAGAAAAACCAGAAATACCCACTGGCTATAGAGTTGCATAAAAAAATTATTATGAAAAATGCACGTGCCGTTTTTCACAACACTAAAAACAAAAGAAGCTCAGGAAATCTGGATAAGCGAGAAATGCCGAGAAAAGGAGGAACTGTAAGAAAAGCATGATACAAAAGAAGGTGAAGGAACTGGGAGGAAAAAACCAGAAATACCCACTGGCTATACAGTTACATAAAAAAATTATTATGACCAATGCACGTGCCGTTTTTTCACAACACTAAAAACAAAAGAAGCTCAGGAAATCTGGATAAGCGAGAAATGCCGAGAAAAGGAGGAACTGTAAGAGGAGCATGACACATAAGAAGGTGAAGGAATTGGGAGAAAAAAACCAGAAATACCCACTGGCCATAGAGTTACATAAAAAAATTATTATGACCAATGCACGTGCCGTTTTTCACAACACTAAAATCAAAAGAAGCCCAGGAAATCAGGATAAGCGAGAAATGCCGAGAAAAGGCGGAACTGTAAGAGAAGCATGACACATAAGAAGGTGAAGAAATTGGGAGGAAAAAACCAGAAATACCCACTGGCTATAGAGTTACATAAAAAAATTATTATGAAAAATGCACGTGCCGTTTTTCACAACACTAAAAACAAAAGAAGCTCAGGAAATCTGGATAACCGAGAAATGCCGAGAAAAGGAGGAACTGTAAGAGAACCATGACACATAAGAAGGTGAAGGAATTGGGAGAAAAAAACCGGAAATACCCACTGGCCATAGAGTTACATAAAAAAATTATTATGACGAAGGCACGTGCCGTTTTTCACAACACTAAAAACAAAAGGAGCTCAGGAAATCTGGATAAGCGAGAAATGCCGAGAAAAGGAGGAACTGTAAGAAAAGCATGACACAAAAGAAGGTGAAGGAACTGGGAGGAAAAAACCAGAAATACCCACTGGCCATAGAGTCATATAAAAAAAATTATTATGACGAATGCACGTGCCGTTTTTCACAACACTAAAAACCAAAGAAGCTCAGGAAATCTGGATAAGCGAGAAAAGAAGGAACTGTAAGAGAACCATGACACATAGGAAGGTGAAGGAATTGGAAGAAAAAAACCAAAAATACCCACTGGCCATAGAGTTACATAAAAAAATTATTATGACGAATGCAAGTGCCGTTTTTCACAACACTAAAAACAAAAGAAGCTCAGGAAATCTGGATAATAAGCGAGAAATGCCGAGAAATGGAGGAATTGTAAGAGGAGCATGACACATAAGAAGGTGAAGGAATTGGGAGAAAAGAGAGAAAAAAAAACCAGAAATACCCACTGGCTATAGAGTTGCATAAAAAAATTATTATGAAAAATGCACGTGCCGTTTTTCACAACACTAAAAACAAAAGAAGCTCAGGAAATCTGGTTAACCGAGAAATGCCGAGAAAAGGAGGAACTGTAAGAGAACCATGACACATAAGAAGGTGAAGGAATTGGGAGAAAAAAACCGGAAATACCCACTGGCCATAGAGTTACATAAAAAAATTATTATGACGAAGGCACGTGCCGTTTTTCACAACACTAAAAACAAAAGAAGCTCAGGAAATCTGGATAAGCGAGAAATGCCGAGAAAAGGAGGAACTGTAAGAAAAGCATGATACAAAAGAAGGTGAAGGAACTGGGAGGAAAAAACCAGAAATACCCACTGGCTATACAGTTACATAAAAAAATTATTATGACCAATGCACGTGCCGTTTTTCACAACACTAAAAACAAAAGAAGCTCAGGAAATCTGGATAAGCGAGAAATGCCGAGAAAAGGAGGAACTGTAAGAGGAGCATGACACATAAGAAGGTGAAGGAATTGGGAGAAAAAAAACAGAAATACCCACTGGCCATAGAGTTACATAAAAAAATTATTATGACCAATGCACGTGCCGTTTTTCACAACACTAAAAACAAAAGAAGCCCATGAAATCAGGATAAGCGAGAAATGCCGAGAAAAGGCGGAACTGTAAGAGAAGCATGACACATAAGAAGGTGAAGAAATTGGGAGGAAAAAAAACCAGAAATACCCACTGGCTATAGAGTTACATAAAAAAATTATTATGAAAAATGCACGTGCCGTTTTTCACAACACTAAAAACAAAAGAAGCTCAGGAAATCTGAATAAGCGAGAAATGCCAAGAAAAGGAGGAACTGTAAGAAAAGCATGACACATAAGAAAGTGAAGGAATTGGGAGGAAAAAAAACAGAAATACCCACTGGCTATAGAGTTACATAAAGAAATTATTATGACGAATGCACGTGCCGTTTTTCACAACACTAAAAACAAAAGAAGCTCAGGAAATCTGGATAAGCGAGAAATGCCGAGAAATGGAGGAACTGTAAGAGGAGCATGACACATAAGAAGGTGAAGGAATTGGGAGAAAAAAACCAGAAATACCTACTGGCCATAGAGTTACATAAAAAACTTATTATGACGAATGCACGTGCCGTTTTTCACAACACTAAAAACAAAAAAGAAGCTCAGGAAATCTGGATAAGCGAGAAATGCCGAGAAAAGGAGGAACTGTAAGAGAAGCATGACACATAAGAAGATGAAGGAATTGGGAGGAAAAAATCAGAAATACCCACTGGCCCTAGAGTTGCATAAAAAAATTATTATGAAGAATGCACGTGCCGTTTTTCACAACACTAAAAACAAAAGAAGCTCAGGAAAACTGGATAAGCGAGAAATGCCGAGAAAAGGAGGAACTGTAAGAAAAGCATGACACAAAAGAAGGTGAAGGAATTGGGAGGAAAAAACCAGAAATACCCACTGGCTATACAGTTACATAAAAAAAATTATTATGACGAATGCACGTGCCGTTTTTCATAACACTAAAAACAAAAGAAGCTCAGGAAATCTGGATAAGCGAGAAATGCTGAGAAATGGAGGAACTGTAGGAGGAGCATGACACATAAGAAGGTGGAGGAATTGGGAGAAAAGAACCAGAAATACCCACTGGCCATAGAGTTACATAAAAAAATTATTATGACGAATGCACGTTCCGTTTTTCACAACACTAAAAACAAAAGAAGCTCAGGAAATCTGGATAAGCGAGAAATGCCGAGAAATGGAGGAACTGTAAAAGGAGCATGACACATAAGAAGGTGAAGGAATTGGGAGAAAAAAACTAGAAATACCCACTGGCCATAGAGTTACAAAAAAAAATTATTATGAGGAATGCACGTGCTGTTTTTCACAACACTAAAAACAAAAGAAGCTCAGGAAATCAGGATAAGCGAGAAATGCCGAGAAAAGGAGAAACTGTAAGAGAAGCATGACACATAAGAAGGTGAAGGAGTTGGTAGGAAAAAAACAGAAATACCCACTGGCTATAGAGTTACATAAAGAAATTATTATGACGAATGCACGTGCCGTTTTTCACAACACTAAAAAAACAAAAGAAGCTCAGGAAACCTGGATAAGCGAGAAATGCCGAGAAATGGAGGAACTGTAAGAGAACCATGACACATAAGAAGGTGAAGGAATTGGGAGAAAAAAACCGGAAATACCCACTGGCCATAGAGTTACATAAAAAAATTATTATGACGAAGGCACGTGCCGTTTTTTCACAACACTAAAAACAAAAGGAGCTCAGGAAATCTGGATAAGCGAGAAATGCCGAGAAAAGGAGGAACTGTAAGAAAAGCATGACACAAAAGAAGGTGAAGGAACTGGGAGGAAAAAACCAGAAATACCCACTGGCCATAGAGTCATATAAAAAAATTATTATGACGAATGCACGTGCCGTTTTTCACAACACTAAAAACCAAAGAAGCTCAGGAAATCTGGATAAGCGAGAAATGCCGAGAAAAGAAGGAACTGTAAGAGAACCATGACACATAAGAAGGTGAAGGAATTGGAAGAAAAAAACCAAAAATACCCACTGGCCATAGAGTTACATAAAAAAATTATTATGACGAATGCAAGTGCCGTTTTTCACAACACTAAAAACAAAAGAAGCTCAGGAAATCTGGATAAGCGAGAAATGCCGAGAAATGGAGGAATTGTAAGAGGAGCATGACACATAAGAAGGTGAAGGAATTGGGAGAAAAAACCAGAAATACCCACTGGCTATAGAGTTGCATAAAAAAATTATTATGAAAAATGCACGTGCCGTTTTTCACAACACTAAAAACAAAAGAAGCTCAGGAAATCTGGTTAACCGAGAAATGCCGAGAAAAGGAGGAACTGTAAGAGAACAATGACACATAAGAAGGTGAAGGAATTGGGAGAAAAAAACCGGAAATACCCACTGGCCATAGAGTTACATAAAAAAATTATTATGACGAAGGCACGTGCCGTTTTTCACAACACTAAAAACAAAAGAAGCTCAGGAAATCTGGATAAGCGAGAAATGCCGAGAAAAGGAGGAACTGTAAGAAAAGCATGATACAAAAGAAGGTGAAGGAACTGGGAGGAAAAAACCAGAAATACCCACTGGCTATACAGTTACATAAAAAAATTATTATGACCAATGCACGTGCCGTTTTTCACAACACTAAAAACAAAAGAAGCTCAGAAATCTGGATAAGCGAGAAAATGCCGAGAAAAGGAGGAACTGTAAGAGGAGCATGACACATAAGAAGGTGAAGGAATTGGGGAGAAAAAAAACAGAAATACCCACTGGCCATAGAGTTACATAAAAAAATTATTATGACCAATGCACGTGCCGTTTTTCACAACACTAAAAACAAAAGAAGCCCAGGAAATCAGGATAAGCGAGAAATGCCGAGAAAAGGCGGAACTCTAAGAGAAGCATGACACATAAGAAGGTGAAGAAATTGGGAGGAAAAAAACCAGAAATACCCACTGGCTATAGAGTTACATAAAAAAATTATTATGAAAAATGCACGTGCCGTTTTTCACAACACTAAAAACAAAAGAAGCTCAGGAAATCTGAATAAGCGAGAAATGCCAAGAAAAGGAGGAACTGTAAGAAAAGCATGACACATAAGAAAGTGAAGGAATTGGGAGGAAAAAAACAGAAATACCCACTGGCTATAGAGTTACATAAAGAAATTATTATGACGAATGCACGTGCCGTTTTTCACAACACTAAAAACAAAAGAAGCTCAGGAAATCTGGATAAGCGAGAAATGCCGAGAAATGGAGGAACTGTAAGAGGAGCATGACACATAAGAAGGTGAAGGAATTGGGAGAAAAAAACCAGAAATACCTACTGGCCATAGAGTTACATAAAAAACTTATTATGACGAATGCACGTGCCGTTTTTCACAACACTAAAAACAAAAGAAGCTCAGGAAATCTGGATAAGCGAGAAATGCCGAGAAAAGGAGGAACTGTAAGAGAAGCATGACACATAAGAAGATGAAGGAATTGGGAGGAAAAAATCAGAAATACCCACTGGCTATAGAGTTGCATAAAAAAATTATTATGAAGAATGCACGTGCCGTTTTTTTCACAACACTAAAAACAAAAGAAGCTCAGGAAATCTGGATAAGCGAGAAATGCCGAGAAAAGGAGGAACTGTAAGAAAAGCATGACACAAAAGAAGGTGAAGGAATTGGGAGGAAAAAACCAGAAATACCCACTGGCTATACAGTTACATAAAAAAATTATTATGACGAATGCACGTGCCGTTTTTCATAACACTAAAAACAAAAGAAGCTCAGGAAATCTGGATAAGCGAGAAATGCTGAGAAATGGAGGAACTGTAGGAGGAGCATGACACATAAGAAGGTGGAGGAATTGGGAGAAAAGAACCAGAAATACCCACTGGCCATAGAGTTACATAAAAAAATTATTATGACGAATGCACGTTCCGTTTTTCACAACACTAAAAACAAAAGAAGCTCAGGAAATCTGGATAAGCGAGAAATGCCGAGAAATGGAGGAACTGTAAAAGGAGCATGACACATAAGAAGGTGAAGGAATTGGGAGAAAAAAACTAGAAATACCCACTGGCCATAGAGTTACAAAAAAAAATTATTATGATGAATGCACGTGCTGTTTTTCACAACACTAAAAACAAAAGAAGCTCAGGAAATCAGGATAAGCGAGAAATGCCGAGAAAAGGAGAAACTGTAAGAGAAGCATGACACATAAGAAGATGAAGGAATTGGTAGGAAAAAACCAGAAAAATCCACTGGCTATAGAGTTACATAAAAAAATTATTATGACCAATGCACGTGCCGGTTTTGACAACACTAAAAACAAAAGAAGCTCAGAAATCTGGATAACCGAGAAATGTCGAGAAAAGGAGGAACTGTAAGAAAAGCATGACAGATAAGAAGGTGAAGGAATTGGGAGGAAAAAACCAGAAATACCCATTGGCTATAGAGTTACATAAAAAAACTATTATGACGAATGCACGTGCCGTTTTTCACAACACTAAAAACAAAAGAAGCACAGGAAATCTGGATAAGCGAGAAATGCCAAGAAATGGAGGAACTGTAAGAGGAGCATGACACATAAGAAGGAATTGGGACGAAAAAAAAAAGAAAAAACAAGAAACAATTATGAGAAATGGAAGTAATGAAATCATACTGGATATTAAGGGTAAAATAAAAACATGGGGGTAATACATAAAACAACTTTTCAATGGACATAGATCAGAAAACTTACAGCTAAACAGAGATAATGAGATAGGGCCAGAAATAACATGAAGAGAAATTATTCATGCTATACAACTACAGAAGGATGGAAAAGTAGTTGGTCCAGATGAGATCAAGGAAGAAATCCCCAAAATATTTTCGGATGAAAGTCCAATTATTAATCGACTGGTGACCTTATTTAACAAGTTCTATGAAACTGGACAAATCCCTCTTGACTGACGAAAGTCGACTTTCATCCCAGTTCCTAAAAAGTCAAAAACAATGAAATATGACGATTATCGCTTGATAGGTTTAATGTCTAACGTTCTCAAGATATTCCCGAGAATCATCCATACCAGAATATATAGAAAATGTGAAGCAGAAATAGATCACATAATTCGGATTCCGAAAAAGCACGGGTACACGGAAAGCTTTATTCTCATTGAATGTGCTGGTCCAGCGTTTTAAAGATGCAGTATATGCATGCTTTGTAGATTACAATAAGGCTTTTGACTATGTGATGCACGAAAAATTATTAAGAATTCTAGAAACAAGAAATCTAAAGATTATTAAAAATCTGTACTGGAATTAATTAGTGGAAGTTAAAATTGGGCTGGAAAAGTCCGAAAGCATAAAAATAACCCAAGGTGTGGGACAGAGATGCATTTTTTCGCCACTTTTGTTCAATTTTTATTCTGATGCTGTGTTTAATGAGGCTATCTATGAATCCATTTTTTAATTTATAATTAATAATTAAATTAACAGAATAACCGTTAATGGAAGTACACTGAACAACATATTGTTCTATTAGCAAATAATATCAAAGATCTCTAGCAACTGATGGATCGAGTCGTAACAGCCAGCGAAAGATTTGGATTAACTATGAATATAAGAAACACCAAGTGAATGGTAATAACAAAGAAAAATTGACTACCAGAATCCCTCAAAATCAGGGAACACACCGTAGAACAGGTCTCCACATTTAAACATTTGGGAACCAATATAAATGACAAGTAAGACCCAAGAAAGGAAATATATTTCCGAATCGAACTGGCCCGAGTAATATATATGAATATGAATAAATTTTTCCATCGCACAAGTCTCAATCTCGAGCTCTGAATGAGAATAGTGAGAGCGTATGTATTCTCCGTGCTATGGTATGGATGTGAGTGTTGGATCCTTGACCCTGGCTCAGAGAAACGACTGGAACCTTTTGAAATGTACATTTACAGACGCCTTCTTCGCTTCTCCTGGGTACAGAAAATAAAAAACACAGAAGTACTACAAAGAATGAACAAAACGAAGGAATTACTAACAACCATAAAAATAAGAAAAACCCAATACTTCGGGCATATAATAAGTGGCCTAAAGTACGAATTGCTATGTGTAATTATTGACAGTAAAATAAAGGTCAAACGATCCATAGGAAGACGTTGAAGGACATGAGAAGGTGGTTTGGATATTCTTCGAGCAGCAGTTTCTAAAGTTCGTTTAGCTCTATGGATCGCCAACCTTCGTGAGAAAACGGCGTCGTAAGAAGAAGAAAAACCAAAGGCGATGAGTGAGGTACTGAGCGAAAGGGCAGGTTTCCTCAAAGCTGATACTTGGTGAGAGGAAAAGGAGATAGCACGTAGGCTGAAAAGTTTTTGGTCTGATACATAGATGTCTCCCTTTTCAAAAAATCCATATGATTTTTAGAAAGTACCAACCTTCAAACGATACGTGTCAAAATTTCATGACATTTCGACAAATTAAAGTGGTTTTAGTGACGGTACTTTTGATATTTTCAAAACAATGAAAAAAATCGAATTTCCTTTACTGATTAAATACTCTTTTTTGATGGGAAAAAATACCGTTCAAACAAAGCAATGGCTTGATAAGTGTTACGGGGTCCCTGTAAAATCATTCATGATTTACTGGTATGCTGAATTTAAACGCAGTCGTATATATACAAATGATGCTGAACGCTCTGGACACCCAAATGAGGCGGGTACACCGGAAAATATCAAAAAAATCCACAAAATTGTTTTGGATGACCGTAAAGTGAAATTGCGTGAGATAGCTGACATCCTGAAGATATCAAAACAACATGTTGGTCATATTTTGCATGAACATTTGGGCATGAGAAAGCTCTGTTCGAAATGGGTATCGCGTTTACTCGCAGCGCGCTGTTTGGACCTGCTTAAGCGTAATAAAAAGGATTTTTCAGGCGATATGTGACAATGGATGAAACATGGATCCACCACGACACACCAGAATCAAATTGGCAGTCAGCCGAGTGGACAGCAGATGGTGAAAGCCGTCCGAAGCGGCCAAAGACACAACAGTCGGCTGGGAAGGTTTTGGCCTCTGTATTTTGTGATGCGCATGAAATAATTCTCATTGACTATGCTAAGAATGGAAAAACGAATAGCGAATATTATATAAAGTTATTGATGCGTTTGAAGGCATGAATCGCAAAGGAACAAGAAAAAAGTGCTCTTTCATCAAGACAATGCACCGTGTCACAAGGCAATGGTTACGATGACAAAATTGCATGAATTGAAGTTCGAGTTGCTTTCTCATCCACTGTATTCTTCAAATTTGGCCCCCGGCGACTATTATCTATTCGCAGATATCAAAAAAATGCTCAGGGGAAAGAGATTTGGCACCAGTGGAGAAGTTATCGCTGAAACTGAGGCCTATCTTGAAGATAAAGACACATCCTTCTACAAGAAAAGTATATAAATGTTAGAAAAGCGTTGGACTGATTATATCGCTCTTGATGGAAACTATATTGATGAATAAAGTCGAATTTTGCAAAAAAAAAAATGTGTTTTGAGTACCTAGACCGAAAAACTTTTCTGCCTACGTATTAGAAGAGATCTTGGATATATTGAATCACACTTTAGTCAAAAAATTATTAACAATTAATTTTAATAAACCTAAATCACCTTAAGTAGTTAGAAAACTAACTTATTTTTCCGAAACTTTAAGGTTAATATAGAGAAATAAATCATTTATATACGTTTTCTTGGAATTCAAATTGATAAACCGACAAATATACTTAACTTAAATTTAAGTTAGGAGTTATATAATTTAAGTTTAGGTAAGTAGATTGTTACATCAACACGGTCTAAAAATAATTAATAATCTCATTTACAGTATTATATATTATATGTTATAGTAGAGCAGTATATGAAATATAGACTTAAGGAACTCTATAGAAATACTATTTAAAAATTCTTATAAAAAAGAGAGATGAAATCGTATTAAATCTTTATGTTTAGAAAGTCAAATGTTTGACATAAGATAACACTGTCACAAACCAGCTGTATTTTAGTACGGGGAAAAATGAATTTGACAAAATGTGAAACAAATTTACAATACATATTATAAAACTCAGGGAGTAAAAGCTGAGAAATCGGTTCGTCAAAATCATTTATCTTTATTACTCTTAAATATATAAAAAATTAAAGCTAGATAAAAACAATTCTAGAAATATTCGTAATTTAAAAAAAAATGTATGTAGCAAGAAATTGATTTTTGATATACCCATATTAAAAACTTGCAATTAAATAATTTAAAAAATAACCGGTAAAAGATAAATAAAAATTATAAATAAAATTTTATTTGTAATTCATCAATAATAAAAGTAACAATAGTAGATGGATAAAACACACTGCAAACTAATATATTTAATCTCCTAATATTACGTTAAATAACTTTTTGATTAGTTGGAGTAGTATATTTTACAGTTGTCATACTACATACCCATTATTTTTTTAAATCTCATATTTAATTAAATAATACCAACGCATATTAAGGAGCACACAATTAATTATATTCGATATCTGACTTATATTTTACTTATTAGAATCCTTTCTTGTATGGAGATGTTAACTGCTTACTCACATGCAGGAAGCTCTTAACTTTCTTGCACCTTTCACCTTATAAAATTAATTTTACAATTTGTTTTTATTGTCAATTTTTTTTAAATACACAATTTGTTCTATTCTACTCACTCTGTAATCATAACTTTTCCCATGCTATTAAGATTAGAAATAATAACAAAATAACATAAATTTTAGATCCCATGACTGTAGGTACCTTGACAAGAACCTGTCATACAATTAATTCAAAGCAATCCCTCTAACTCCCCACCATATCTCTTTAACCTTTTACATATTACTTATAATTTGTTCATTATAGCAATCAAAAATTAGGAAAAGTTCTCATAACAATACTGAAACTATATAAAATTGATCGACCTCACAAGTTTCGCTTGATGCGATATCGGTCGGAAGTCAAGTTTCAGTCATAAATCAAGTAATATATGTGTACAAAATTTGAAGTCGATATGATATTTCGGTTATTATGCAGTTATATAGAAAGACGGGTAGACAGACAGGCAGACTGAGAGATAACCAAACAGATAGACCCACAGACTGACTGACCGACCGACTGAACGTAAATACTATGTCTTTCCTGATCTAGGCATTCCCAAAAGTGAAAAAAATGCAGAAATCTTTTTCACCAATATTATACTTCCTTTAGCAAGGGTAGTAATAACAAACTGTTTGGCTTCAATTAACACGGATTCTAGAATTTAGTGTTCATATATTTTTACTGATTTTAGAATCATCTAAAAGCCTATTCTATTCTCTTTCTAATGATATTAAATTCCACAGCATATCTCATGCTTTTTACTGATTAAAAGTATTGAAAGGGGAAACAAGGCGAACAAGGATTCAAAATAGGACTAAGAGAAAGGAAAAAAAAATTAAACAAATTTTAAGTTTGACAATTAAATTTATTGATAAAAGCCAAAATTCATATTTTATATTAATCCCCTAGCCCTTATTGCTGCTTCCAGCCGGTTTTTCATGGAATGGATGAGCTTTTTCACCACTGCCTGTGGGATTCTTCCCAGCGATGCAGGGGCTGGATTTCTGGCTTGAACTCTTCTTTTGGGCTCATCCTACATGTGTTCGATTGGATTGAGGTCAGGACTCCGTGCAGGCCAATCTAATATGGGTATGCCCACTTCGGCCAGGTGCTGTCGCACATATGCAGCAGCACGTGACCTTGCATTGTCGTGCATTAGCACGAAGCTATCTCCAACAAACCCAGCATAAGGAATGACGTGTTCCTGAAGGATCTGCTCGATGTACCGATTAGCAGTTAATCCACCGCTACCAGTCTTGTCAGTCGGTTTTCGCATCCAGTGCGATACCTCACTACACCATGACAGAATCTCCTTCGTAGACGACCTTTTCAGTAATACAGCACTGCGCATAGTGCTCCCCAGGAATCCTATAGACTCGTCTTCTTCCATCATTGCCATGTAGGCACATTCGGGACTCGTCGGAGAATAAAACGGAGCGCCATTGCTCTAAGGTCCAGTGTAGTGTTGTGTTCTCGGGCAAATCTGAGTAGCGCTTGTCGATGGGCTGCTGTCAATTTGGGTCTGTTAGTTGGTCTCTTTGGAGACAGGTTAGATTATTTAAGTCTGCTTCTGACTGTCTAATGACTGACGGCTCGACCAAGAACTTGTCGGAGCTTCTGCTGAACCTCAACGCCGGTAAAGTGACGATTTCTTAGAATTGTGTTGACAATGAAGCGGTCCTCTCGCTCCAAGGTACACCTTCTTCTTCCTAATCCTGGTCTCCGTGTAAAGGCGCCAGTCTCTTGACAACGTCTGTAGATTCTGGAGACAGCTGACTGGCTTAGGTGCAGTTGCGCAGAGACTACACATTGGTTATGTCCTTCTTGCAATTGCGTAATGATGTGTGTGGTTTCTTTCGGGGTGGCGTCCATTTTCCGATTATGGCATTAGTAAGCAGGTATAGCAGAGATGTGGATGGTTCGAGTTCCGATAAAGGAAAAATAGGAAAATGCAGTTGCATGTGTTATAACAGGGATGAATAGTGCGCACCGAGTACGTTACTGAGTGAGCAAAAACGGTTCTATTGGGTAAAACCGTTTTAATCAGTAAGACTTTTTGGAAATCCACATGTTTTTGATACTAGTAGAAAATCAGCATTCTAGTGATACCAAAAATAATTCCACTGTTTAAAAATTAAATTCAAAGATCGGTGTTAAATGAAGTAAAATCATTTGAGTCGATTTTTTTGCTTACCAGTGTATGTTGTAAACAAAAAAATATCATAATAAGAATATATTGAGTAACGCCTATAATATTAACTTTAATTGAAAATGTCCGCTTAACAAAAAGTTGTTTTTAGGAAATAAAAAACTTAATCGAAAATTCTATTACGAGAATCAGCTTCGGAATGAATAATTTAATGTGTTTGTGTACATACTGCGCTCTAGTTTGCTGTGCATCCGGGATTAAGCAAAGTTTACTCTAAACCGAAATTTAGATTTACGTCTACATTTTTAAATAAGGAAACCAGTGCCGACTGGTGGGACGGATTTATTTTGCAACGCTTTGAGATTACCGCTGGATACAAGAGCGAACCATTAATATTATAATGCACTCACAAAACAAGTTGAAATTAAGAATTTTAAGAATGTATAGTTTCTAAATCGGACAAATATGAAAAGATACAAGGAACAATTTTTAAATAACCTTTACTATGAATGTGAGTTATCTAATGACATCTACTACTACTTTTTAAGAATTACACTCTATCTTTTTAATGTTCCATACGGATCACTTTGATGTCCGTCTGTCGCAATCGATTTTCTCCGGAACTATTTGACATATAAAGTTGAAATTTGGCAAAAATATAGGAATTGATGTCCCAATCAGAGCCGTGTAGATTTGAAAGTTAAATTTTGATTTAAGGAATTTTTCTTGGAAGTAAAATCGACAGTGAAAAAAATGAGAGCTTGTGAAAACATGAGTTCAAAAGTACACGTATATATGATGTAATACTTGCACACACTTTTCTTTATATTATTTGAAAAAAAAAGTACTGATCAATAAATTTTAAAACAATTCTGGAATAGTCTTCATAAAGTGTAAATTGAGCGAAAATTATCAGGAGTCTACTTCCTTTGATAATTTATTTAGTATAAAGAAAACTGCATGCTTTGGCAATATGATGGAGAATGTCGAGAATTTGCAAATGCAAAATGACCAACAAATAAAGATCCCATGAATGCTAATCCCATGCCTTTCCTCCTACGACTATAGTTTCTGAGCCTATACTCTTCATCAGGTAGGCTTTAGGCAACGGTATTGCTATAAGCCAGCGAGAGTCATTCCAACTTGACTCTCCACGGTATTCTGGTCTTAACGATCGATAGCGTTACCTAAAGCCTACCTGATGAAGAGTATAGGCTCAGAAACTATAGTCGTAGGAGGAAAGGCATGGAATATAGCATTCATGGGATCTTTATTTGTTGGTAATTTTGCATTTGCAAATTCTCGACATTCTGTTGTAGAGACCAATCAAGTAACAAACCATATTCCGAAATTTTATTTCGGAATATCGATTTGAATATGATGGAGGTTTTATAATATATTTTTCAGTACATTACTGCTACCGAGTCGTGAGTCGCTCCTGTACCCAGACAAGATAATTTAATTTTATTTTTTTATAATTAAATAAATATTTAGGCAATAAATATTTGTTTTAAACTTTCATTACTATATTCTAGATTAAGCTAGATTGATTTATTGGTTTATCGGTAGCTAAGATGCTATAACTATTATACATAATTTATTAAGAAACAACGTGAAAATACATATTGGGTCTTAGGATGTCATGTCAGAGATTTAATTAACTTAGCCTAAGTTTTAAGGATTTTATTTTATTTTAAAAGTAATCACCGTACGGAACACTAATTGCGCAAGTCCGTCTTGCACTTGGTTGGTTATTTTTATCGATTTAATTGATAATAACATGTAACACTACTAAACTGTTTATTATAAATTATTTCAGATTGAGTATCTTTTTATATGCACAGTAAAAAGTGTATAAAAACTGCATAGAAACTCATGGGAAAAATTTTTACTTAGAAAATTAAAAACACCTCAATTTAAACAATATAATTACGTAGACCTAAAGTTGATTGAAATTGTAAGTTGCAATATTTCAATTCTTTTTGTGGAACTTTCCATAATTATATGTAATAATTACATTAGAAATAAATCGGTCGATTATCAATTACACTGCGTATTCATGCCTGCGTGCCGTTACATTTTTGATGCTGTTGTGAGCGGGTATATGAGGCCGTCGGCGATTTCTTATTCTTGCTAGATCTGCTCGAAGTTGATTGATCGTGTCGTCTGAAAATATTCATATATTTACACCTTAAGAAGGTAAATTTATGATTTAGTATTAATTTATATTTAATGGAAATTATTGGATGTACTTTATACAGTTGTGTCAGGACCGTACTTCAAAGAAAATATTTCTGAAGGATTAGGTTTAGTTGTCTACATTCTAGAACTTATTAATAATGCTACCTCTTTTAATTTTATTTTGGGTCATAGAGTTTAAAAATTTTAAAAATTTGATTGATCGCCAGATTACTGAAATCGGCAATTTTATATAAATTTGGGTGTGGGAATATTTTTTATGTTATTTTTGATTATTTATTATTATTATACAGTCCTTTTATACTATTGAGGCATAACCCATGAAATTGTAGAAATATTTTTAATAATATTTTAAAGGACGAGGGTCAATAAGAGCGGTTTCGGCCCAATTACAAAATCACCCAAAACACATGAAATACATTCCCTGGATCCGGACAAATAATATTCAATCGATTCTAGCCTAAATGGATACCTCCCCCTTAGACATCCCTATTCTACCTACATCCTCCTATATCATCTGAAAATCTTTTAAGTAAGAATTTAAAACAAAAAATTCCCCAAAACCCATCGAATATTTTACTTTGACCAACACAAACAATATAGTCAACTATAGTGTAAACGAGGATTTCCCCATCTCATACCCCCATCGCCCTTACCACTCTAAAATCATGTAAGTAAGTGTTTCATTCAAAAAATGATTCAAAATATATAAAATACATTGCCGGAGAAAGAAATGGACAAGATATTTTGTAGGATTTTAAGGAGGCCTCAATCCAGTAGAGTTCGATACTGGGACAATAGTCCCACTTATCTACTATTCAATGTACATTTATATTCTGCAAAAAAATTTCGTATCTGACTGGAAAAAAGGAGTTTTGGTCCGATGAGGCTCATAGGCGGGACCGTTGTACCAATGTCGAACTGTACTGGATTAAGGCCTCCTTAAAATCCTACTATAGTGTTTTTGTTGGTTAAAATAATATATTCCATGGATTTTGGGGCATTTATTGTTTTAAATTCTTATTTACAAGATATATGACCATATGGATAGAATAGGGGTATCTATAAGAGGTGGATGTATCGGTTTAGGCTAGAATCGATTGCATGTTATTTGTTTGGACCCACGGAATGTATTTCATGTGTTTTAGGTGATTTTCTTATTGGGTCGAAAACCGCCCTCCTTTTTTACAATAATCTGTAAATTTCTTGTCAGAATAAAGAACCTAATAATCCACTCTTTAGAAGAGTCATTTCTACTATTTGGAAAAGAAGAAAGAAAAATGGCTAAAGTTTGTGGATTAAAGTACTAAGTGCTAAAACACTTCAGTTGAAAATACTATTATTGAATATACCTAACCCAAACTAACACTTTAATTATCAATATTTCGTATGGCAAAAGATACAGCAGAGATATAATAAATTTACAAAAATATGGTATAGTCATATGTATATTTAGTAGTCAAATCCAGGTGTGTCATAGAATTGCATTAGCGCTATAATTGGATATCAAAATTTGGCAGCCATGTCATCGCGTTTTGATCGGCTTCGTGCAAATTCTGGATAGTGCCATTGAATTTTCTTAATATGTAGTCGGACACAATATGTTTGGTTGTCGTTTTTCAGAAATTATCCACTTGTGTTTCATATATGGGCACCTAACATGATTAGTACGGACTCGATTTAATGAGGACCATAATCTTCTTGGCAAGTTGAACCCTGGAGGTTGGGTTGTAGGGTCTGTAATTAGATATAGAGAATTAGGATTTGATTCTGCCACTCGCCTTTTCATGCTGCTTCTGACTTAAAATTATCTGGACGACTGATTTTCCTAACTTACATGAATTTCAGTCTCTCGGTAGATTATTTGGTACACTCTTGATGTTTTGGCAGTGGCAGTCGTGGATCTTTACGACACTTTTGCCATTCCTTTAAGGCAGCATTCCTTCGTAATGGAGGAGGGGGGGAATGTTTGATAGGACTTGCAGCCACTGGAGAAGTGTTGATTTGACTATGCCAGGGACCATCCTCATTGTATCGTTCAGCTGAAGGTCAATCTTGTTGGTTTGTGCGCTGTTTGTCCAGACGGGGCTGAAATATTCTCCTACGGACCATACCATTGCGAGGGCAAAAATTATTACTAATAATGCGTCAGCACCCTAACCTGTTCCCACCATCTTATCCAGCATGTTGTTACGGATTGGCGTTTTTGCCGCCGTTCTGAAAAGATGTTCTTTGAAAGTAAGGGATTGGTCCAGAGTTACTCTCAAATATTTTGGTTGTGAGTTGTATTTTAACAATTGTCCTCTGAATTGAATTCCAGGACTATAATTAGCCTGCTTGTTATTTAAGAGATAGCACGATACGTCTGTTTTCAGTATGTCAGGTTAGTGCCAAGTTATAAAGTAATCATCAAGTCTGGGTAAATGTTCTATGAGAATGTTTTAAGATTCCTTAAGACCTCTTGATTGGTATGTCAGTGGTATATCGTCGGAATACGTAAATTTTCTTGACTTGGTGTTCGGTAAACCGGCGGTGTAAATATTAAACAGAAGGGGTGCTAGGACAGAGCCTTGTGTGAATCCTCCATTAAGTCTCTAGCAGATAAACCTTGAAACGTGTTAATTGTTAAGCAGTGTAGGTAGGCTTCAGCAGGGGATGACTACGAACACTGCTACTGTTTTCTTGTGTCATTAGCCCCAGCACCTGATCACAACAAATACGATTAGGCCTAATGTTCAAAAGGCTAGGATTGGAAGGGTTTTGTTGACATAATATTGTAATTTATAGGATATACTCAATAGTGCGATCAGCCTATAGTATTTTCCTTTCTTTCCCAGATTTGAGTATGGCTACTATTTTCGCCTCTTTAAATATTGCTGGCAGGTTTCGAGATTTCAAGATATTGCTGTAAAATTTTGTAAGCCAAGTGATTATCTTGGGACCCATATGTTTCAAAAATTCGGGGTATATGTTATCTAAACCAGCAGTCTTTCCAGGTTTTATTTCATTTGATGCTGTTTTTAATTCCAGATCTGTGGGGCTTTACGTCGTTATACTCACTCAGGACGTGGAGCTGGAGAACCGTTGTCCAATTTACACAGAAGGGACCAGGCTTTTTTACTTGAATGCTTGAAATCAAGGCTTTCAACAAGATTGACCGATTTCTCTTTTCTACTTGCATCCAGTGTCTGTGGCAGTTCAGCAGCGACTTCTGGATCTTGACTGACCTCATACGATCACTGTAATTAAATTTATTTCTGACTAAAATGAGGACAACGTTTTTCTTTGTTCGTAATTATTTAACCTCAGGACAATTAGACGTGTAATTAATCTGATTAATGTTCTTTTACTTATGCCTTGTCATGTAGAAGGATCCTAAGGAGGTAATGGTTAGTACGGAAAGTACAGTTAAAAAAAAGCAGTTTGGTAATTTTCTGTTCTCTCTGAACCTTACTAGAGAATAGTAGTGCCAACAAGAACTCAAGAAAAAAACAAATTATATAATAATTGACCTAAACAGAGATTAAAACTTTGTGCCCCTCAACAGCTGTGTACCGTAATGTCCAAGATCGACAAATTTATTTTCTTATTTTGTACTTGGAAATATGGTATTAACTAATTCTGGGTTGTCATTCTCTAGATCAGTAATGGTCGCATATGATACCCGAAAATTATCACAACTGTTTAAAATTACAGAGCAACTGAGCAGGTACACCGTTATTGGTTTACTTTTGTATTTATGATTGGATTTTGATCAAAATTGCGACATACGCGCGTAACAATCTATTAATTTTAACAAAATTGGGGGATGTGGAGTACCTCTATCAATGATTGTTATGGAATTAGGAAAAAATGAGAAATTATGGATAATTTTTATCTGCTGTAAACGAACCAGTTTTTTTAAGTTTGGTGTATTCCTAGAGGTCGTCGATAAGCAGAGGATTTTGATCAAATGGTTCGTTTTGGAAAACAGTTTAAAACCACACGTAGAAACTGAAAAATTTGAAGAATTGCTTAAAATCTAGCGTTGTTGGTTTGTTTTGTAGTCTAATTAACCCTTTTTCTAGTGAAAGTGTGTGTTAATTGGTTCGAATTAGATTCTGCCAAAAATTAGGGGAACATTGAGGTCACATGTCTGTAGACGTTTTTTATATTTTTTGCTTGCTTTGTTTTTCTTAATGGGATTGTTTTATTAGTACTTGCTTGGTCACATATTGTCAAGAGACAGAATGAGTAGCCACATTATTAAAAGTTGTTCTCTCTATAGATATATTTTTATGGAGTTTCACGGAAGTTTGACGGAAGTTCAACAGAATTATCAAAGAAGCTTTGAGTCCATGACCCTATGGATTGGAGGCCTTTTCTCTCTAGAGGGAATTCTCTGTACTGGCTGAAATTTAGATGGTGGTGCTAGTACTGAAAATATTTTTCCTACCTGTTGGTAACTGTAATTAACGCTTAGGTTGGCAATACATCTGTCCTGGTTTATAAGAGTTATATGTCCTTGCTGGATCCAAAAATTTAGGGCAACTTCTCCGGGATGGAAGAACGTCCAGCTTAGTCTTTTTATGTTTTTGTTACATGTATTGTTGATTTACTCTTTTATAATATAATGAGGTTCGGGTCCACTATAAACATGGTGTAATAAATTGTTTTTTAGGAGCATCTTTCTCTCAGAATCTCAAGGAGTGATGGAGTGCTGGATTAAAAACTCTTTCAATACACAGACTTTGGTAACAATAGAGGAACGGACTGGAAGTGTTATTGGGAAGATTTTGTGCCAGGTTCTCTGTAGATGTTGATATACATTTATCGGTTACGGTATCACTAATTATTTTAATTTGAAAGAGTTAACAGAGGATGTTTGTCGATGCAATATTGAGAGTGATAATGGTCACAGATATTGACAGTAATTTCTAATTTTTTTTGTTTACAATTTTTTCTATTTATCCCTTTTACCATTTTAGTTACTATAATTACTGTTTATTAAATGTTCTATTTTTTATTTACTACCGTACCGCCAGTTATTATTTACTCTATAATAAATTAGTAGCATTCGAACTTAGCTAGATATTTTACTTTATTCCAACCCCAACCAAAATAGTTGTCAGGTTTTTCTTTCAGAAAATCTTCTCTTCTGGATATACAAGAACTGCAGGTCTCTGGAGATTCGCGCAGTATCTGGTTTGTTGGGTGATTTTTGATAGCCAGTGGTGCCCCCTGGTAATACATTACTACTATCCTGTGAGATTCGACACAGAAAATAGAGATTCGTTGGGAAATAAGGGGATTTTTAACGCAATGTTTTTTTGTCATATAGAGATCTTAAAGCTGCACTAAACTTACTTATTTAATCAATATTTTATTTTTAGGCAAGTTTAGTTAATTCTAACTTCAAGGGGGGGATACCGAGCATGATAATGGTGCAGTCGGCGTAATAAGGCCTTTTGGTTTGTAATTTTATTTGATACAGACTCCATTCCCCTTCGAATGCCGCATCCTTGAGGGCGAACTTTGAAGTTAAGTCTTAGATTAAGTAACCAAATTTTTATTTTTATATTTCTGGTACTATTGGACACCATATTAATCTATCTAGTGGGTTTTAAATAAGTTCAGACCATTGAATGAAATTGAATTAAACAAAATATGCAGGTCAGGGCATTTCTTTTAAAGGGATACAACCAGTTTAACTTTTTGTTCTAATTTTTGTAATATTAAAATGGTCCTCAATATAATCACAAAAAAAGGAAACCCAAAATTTTCAATTTTGCATTTTATCGGATTAAAATATAATTTGCATAAATTTATTTTAAATTATTGCATAATGACATTTTTTCTTCACTAGCGAAAAAGGCAAAGCCTTATTTGTTTTATAATTTGTTATTTAGTTTATGCTAGTTTCTAGCGTTTTCACTAAATTTATTTCAGTTTTATATAATATTGTAATGATATGCAGTCTATCAATGCATCGCTTACCTTCCATATAGAGTATTTTAACTTGATTCAGTGTTACGTACCATCTTCTAGACCTAAATTTGGACCCTTCCCTCCTTCTTTTGTAACGGCCTATTTTGTCTTACGGTACGGACTCTCACATACCTACAATGTGTACAATTGTCAGTGGAAGAACTAATTATAAAACAATTCTATAGGATAATATATTAAATTCTACGCTATAGTCCAGTGAACTGAAAGAAAATTTGTGTTTCTAATAAATTAATTGTTACCAATGAACTTGCAAACTAAAAAGTTATTAAAATACGTTTTAATTTACCTGTAAATTAAATGAATAACTATCCTCTTGTAACATTTGGGCATTTGTAATTAAGAGAAACGCCATTTTACAACAATGTAAACAAAAGAGCACAGGAAAGACGTTTATAACAATCAGAATTTGGAGGATTAATAACACCAATCAAAATTAACAATTAATTGTGACAAATTCTGATTGCTATAATCATCTTCTCTGCACTTTTTGTTTGCAGTATTGTAAAGGTTTAAATTGTCTCTCCAAAATATTCATTAGTTCTTTAGTAAAATTTAAAGTTTTTACATATATTTAAACAACAGCAAAATATACTTTACCGTCATACGAAAAGTCTTAGACTCTATCATAATTATTCTTCTTGACATGAAAACTGCTAACAAGTGTTGATGTGGGCGGAATCTTTGCGAAACAACGACACTAAATCTCACTATGAATGAACAGTTCTACTTAGCTGATGTCAAAGTCATTATCACTTCATTTAATAGTTAGTAATAAGATATAATTGATCCACTAGTGATCATTCACTAGGATTTGGACCAACAACAGAAGCAAAATCGTTACCTATCAATAACGAGGATGTCGACGGTTGAGCTACAGAAACTATGCAACTGTTTTGCTGACCAACGAATAAATTATGTTTTATACTTTGATATTAAGAATAGTATCAAATTAGGCATATTAAGGAGTGCCTATTTTTTATCTTCTTTAGTACGAACTAACCCAGTGCCATTTTTCGTTATGCAGAATTTTCGCAAAAAAATGTACATCTTTGTGCGCCACTGCGTCATAAAGTTTTCGCACGCTCGAACACTAGTTTTTTGGACAGTTGTTATTTATTTGTATTATCTTGTTACGTAAACACCAGCCATATACATATGTGGGAAAAAATTGAAAACCATCATTCAAATCTTAGAAATAAAAAGGGAAGGGGTAAAGTTAAGTAAAGTAAAATTAAGAGAAAAATGTGTGTGGTGACTTATAATTTGACGAATATACATGTTGCATTCTTTAGTTAAACAGACATTGTAGTCTAGTATTCTATCCTTTTTAAGATAATCATTTATTGCGTAATGGAGTGGTAAATAGAGTTAATGGATGTACAGGGTGGTCCAAATTGGACATTTTTAAAGGTAAACTCCTTTATCTAAAGGAGATAGACGAAAACTAATGTCGGTCTCTGAGGCTCAATTTTTATGATAAACTCAATGGTGAAAACCCCATATCCATATCTATTACCGTTTCAGATATACAGGGTGTTTTTCAAAAATCTGCATTTTGGAAAAATGTTTGTAATTCTTTTCCTATTGAAAATTTTTGATTTATATAAGAACATTTTCAAAGCACCTTTTCACGTGGATTTCAACAGTGTAAGTTACATTTTTTTACAACCAATATTTTAATAGTTATTAACGCAAAAATATATTTTTTAAATGGGGTACCCTGTATATTTTTCCTTATCCGAATAGAGTTTTAAATTATCATTTTGAAAATATAGAACACTTTATATTTTGCTTAAATCTGCTTTAAAATATAAAGATTTTCAGTTTTTACGCGAGTTTTAAATGCACATTTTGTGAAGTAGGCTTTGGACGGAGCGGCAATATCAATTGTTTACCGATAGCAGTCAAATCGTAAAAAAATTCCCAGAAGTAACTCTAAAAATCATAACTACAATGAAATTTACTAAATGCTATAGTTCTTTAAACTATGTAGAAAATAAAACAAAACAACAATAAAACAATTTATTCCGAGTAGAGCAAACTAAAACAAAACAATTTTCTATAAGAGATGTTCGAAATGTCGACCAGTTTCATTTACACATAGGCGGCACCTTTTCTGGACCCTTCTTACCTAGTTGATTAGTTCAAGAGGACTGAGAGCTGCAAAACATTGTATCATTGCGACTTCAAACTCTTGCCTGGTGTTTGTCGGCAATTTAAAAATTAGGTCTTTCAATCTTCCCCAGAGATAGAAGTCTATGGGTGTTAGATCCGGTGACCTTGTCGGCCAATGGTTCGGACCTTGGTTGGGTATCCAGTTATTGTCGAAATTGGCCGATAAAAAATTACTGATTACTGCAGCGTTATGAGGGGGTGCCCCATCGTGTTGAAAAAATATATTTCTAAGGTCCATTACCGGCAGTTCATCAACAAGGGGTTCTATTTGCTGCCTTAAAATTTCTAAATATCTCTGAGAGGTGAGTGTTCCTTCATAAATAAATGGACCTATAACCCTGCCTCTAAAAATTACTGCCCACACATTAAATCCAAATCTGCCTTGGTTTCTTTGCTCCACAACTAAATGAGGATTTTCTTGTGCCCACGTATAAGAATTACGGTTAAAAATACCTGCATTGCTTACATAAGCTTCGTATGTCCAAATGCAATTTAATGAAAAATTCGGAACATGGTTACAATTCTCCAGAAACCGTTGGCAAAAATTCATACGCCGTTGAAAATCTCCGTCTCTAAGATGAACTTTTCTTGTCTTATATGGCTTGAATTTGTGCTTCTTCAAAGTAAGACCTACTTTAGTTCTTGGTAGTCCAGTGGATTCTTTTAGCTGTCGGGTTGAAGTGGTGGGATTATTTCCGATAGTTCCTAAAACTCCTTATCCCTGTTTGATAATTTTAGGGTCGTTTCTTTTCAAACTGGCCACTATTATTTAGGTTATGTAGCAATCGAGGGTTGACGCCTCTCAGGATACCGTTCATGGTACAAATTACTTGCCGCTTCAGAATTTTCTTCGGTTTGTATGAAACACACTGTCATATCCCATTTTTCGCAATTTTCAAGCTTCATTGCGATTTATTTGACAATTCAATAACTGATTCTGAAGTAAAATTTGACAACTACGAGTAAACAATTGAATTAAACCATATGGCTGCTCCAAAGCCTACTTCACAAAATGTGCATTTAAAACTCGCCTAAAAACTGAAAACCTTTATATTTTGAAGTAGATTTATGCAAAATATAAAGTGTGTTATATTTTTAAAATAGTAATTTAAAGGTCTATTCGGATAAGGAAAAATATACAGGGTATACCATTTAAAAAATATATTTTTGCGTTAATAGCTATTAAAATATTAGTTGTAAAAAAATGTAACTTACACTGTTGAAATTCACGTGAAAAAGTGCTTCGAGAATGTATTTACAGAAATCAAAAATTTTCAATAGGAAAAGAATTACAAACATTTTTCCAAAATGCAGATTTTTGAAAAAACACGCTGTACATCTGAAACGGTACTAGATATTGATATGCGATTTTCACCATTGAGTTTATCATAAAAATAGAGTCTCAGACACCGATATCAGTTTTCGTCTATCTCCTTTAGATAAAGGGGTTTACCTTTAAAAGTGTCCAGTTTGGAGCACCCTGTACATAGCTATGAGAGAGATGTATGCAAGATTGAGATGTACGAATGAGAGAGAGTAAATGAGATTAAAAAGTTTAACAGTTAAGTCTAGCGTTAATAATACTATGTACCTGACAATATTAAGCTGGGTTTTTTTCCCAGCAGACCCAAGGGATAATCCACATAAATATTAACAACAAAAAACAAAAAAAAAACCCTTTCCCAAACAATCAAAATTATAAAAGTTAAAGAAAGCCATTCGGAAATGACTAATTAATATTTTTATGTACATGAGAAATGGTCTACCAAAAGGCAGAACACTAGCCAGCCACAAGGCAAACAGCTGACGAATTTGCTTAATAGCAATTGAATTAGCCGTAATTAGAGTCTAAGCCAACCTTTATATCAATTAACTTAGTAATAATAAAAAGCTATCTGAATTTGAATTTGGTCAATAATTATATACCGTGTTTAGCAATGCTTAGTTAGACATAGAGAGTGTGATAATTAATTTTTTTTTATTTAATATTTTCTCCTGATAATTTAGGGTACTTTTTTACAACGATCTAATAGTAATTTATATGATTTGTTACTATAATTAGCTCATTTTGTGGGAAAGCCCGTAAAGCCTTTTGAATGGTCTCCTATATCATCAAGAAAGCATGTTTTTTTATAATTTTCTGGAATGGTGGAAAATCACAAGGTGCTAAGTTTGGTAAATGTTTCAACCCAAAGACTTGATTATCAACAAGAATAGACAAACGATAAGTGAAATATGACTTGTCGCATATCTAGCAGTAGCTGTCTGGTTCACAATACTGAGGTGGAACACGACAAAAGAGTATTAAAAGTAGTTCAATACTTCCAGGTTACACCACTGATAGTTTGAAAATAATCTTATGTGGGTGTTCCTTTTCGTCAGATTTTTACTTCTTTTCTGCTCTTTAAGGCTTTATTTGAAGTCATATTGAAAACAATGTTTCAGGAAGTTTGATTTGTTTTATCCAGCATTTTCAATGATGTATGGCGATCACCAATCACTAATTCACGAGTTCTTTGAATTACTTCTAATGTTTGCCTTGATATGAATATTTAAGGTATTTTTAGCATGCAAAAAAATTGTATCTTTCAAAACTCATGTTATTGAAAAGCAAAGTTAAAGTCAAGCATTTCCTTATTATTCATAAATCAGAACAATTATAGACTCATTAACTTAGTTTATAATAAATAAATTATAGAGTTACGTGCATATTCATTTGTTGCTTTTAGCCTTTCGGCAGGCTTGATGTTCGGCCATTTTTACCAGGTTTACCTAGTGATAATTTCCTTTCTATAATCATTTTCGAACGTATCTTTAATGATTTTTATATATTTGTTCGTTTGAAAAAGACTGTTAATTTTTTAATTCGTTTTTTGAAGATATTTTATTTATTTGTTTTTACTGGTAAAAATTTTACAAAAAGCTCAGTTTAAATTTGTCAGATACAAGGTCTAGTCAGTTGATTTGACTTTATTATTCGCAAATCTATATTATAATCTCTTTTATTCTGTCGTTCATATTCATTCCTTTCTCTTTCATTCCTATGTACAACCAGTCACTCATTTTGTTGTTTACATTATTTACAATGGTGTCTTATAATGCTATAGATATTTTGTATTTACATTATTACTAATTTTATTTATTTATCATTATTATTTTAGTTTACTATTTATTTACACTTTACACTGCATTCCACTATTTATTTGATTTAGCACACTTAACAATTTACAATAGATTATGTTTAAACTTAAACCTAATTTCACCTTGATGAATTGTTCAATATATATGATTGTTGCTGACCACTTATTGATCTTATTTAGATATTTATATTTGTATTTACATGTATTGGAATTCCACAAGTGGCGTCGTCTGTCTCGGACCGTTGACCACAGAGGGTTCCAGCACACGACAGGTGAGCTGTGACTTTCCTGTACGTATAAGATTTTTTTTTTGGTGAAGATTTGGAAATTGGTTACGTTTATTTACGTGTTGTAGTTATAGACCCTCGAAATAAATTGGTAATCTGTGGTTTATGTTTGGGATTGTCTAGTTTATGTAATATTACATGTTAGGGTGGATATTTGTGTTTTGTATTTATAAAATTTGTTAGATATGTTTGCTATGTGTTGTCTTATGGTTTGCATGTTAGTGATTTGGTGTAGTTTGTTGATTCTTATGTAACGTTCAGTTAATGTTACGCATTTTAGTATTCTCTTTTGTAATGCGTTAAAGTCGTTTCGTTTGTGTGTCAGGTATGCTGCACCATAGCGGTGCGACATACATTACTGGTACAGGTTTTATTATTTTTTTCTAGATCACCAATTCATTTCTTAAATCCGTGTGTGAGTTCGACTTAATCATGTGTCAATAATGGCAACCAGATATTTCAGCTTATTTCCGAAGGGTATCTGATTTGTAAACTTTCTGGTTAGTATTATGCCTTCACATTTTGATTTGTTTAGGCTTATTTTCCAAAGTTTCAGCCATGGGAATAACTTAGTTAAATGATTGTAGATGCTCTAGCTACATTCGCATAATACGAATGTACATAAGTGAGCGCATCATTTGCAAATAATCCTATTTTTGTGGATGGGTATATAGGAGGATCAGTTATATATAAGTTAAAAAGTTTTGGTGACGACTACCTGCCTTAGTGCGTTTAGGTATTGATAAGGAGTTATTGACTCTTACTCTGAACTCTCGTCTAATTAAATAATTGTGTAGAAGTGTTACTAGATATAATGGTAGATTGTGTATTGTGGTTAACTTATATAACAAGCCGTTGATCCTTACTTTGTCGAATGCTTTTTAAATGTCCAGGGCAAGGGCTACGATATTTTGCTGATTATTTATTTTGTCTAAAACATCTTGCCGTACTTTTGCAATTAGCAGGACAGTGCTGTGCCCGCCCCGAATTGTATTTGTTCTGATTGGAGGTTACGTTCCATTTTGTAAATACTGTTTAATTTATTCAGTATTATTTTCTCAGCAGCTAGCCCAATGTTTTGAATCATTTATTCCCAATTTTTCACTAAATTAAATTACAGCTCCTTGTCCCATGTTATAACAGATAGTACTGCTAGTTTATGATATACAGCATATTGCAGAAATGCAATTACTCCCATGTCTAAAAAATGTTGTGAAGTACAAATGCATGTTTCGGAATTTGGACAACGTTGTTAGATACTACGACATCCTTGCCGATATCCATCAAAAAAAGGTAAACCCTATTCCAGCGGGAAGGTGGACGATAAAAAAAAATAAATTCTTAAAATTAATTATTGTATAGTGTTTATTAAACTAGGTTTGTAGGATTTTTATAACGCCCTGTACAGCAACAAGATACACGAATAGAATTACTTACCTACTTACTATTTAAGGGTATAATCGATTAAGTTCCTATCATCACGACCTATCTTTCTAATCTTTGAAACGATCTTCTATAATGAACTACTTCGATCTAAGGGTCAGTGATTTGCGAAATATATTTATGTAAGTTTATCCACTAAGTTAATATAACTTTGGGAAGCAAAAAGCCCATAATAGTTTCTGAGACATAGTATTAAGGCAAGTTTTCGATAAAGGAACTAGTAAATTACAAACGACCAGCAAAAATATTTTGAAATTGAGTTTTTTATGCATAAAAAATGTATTCTTTTAATAGCATATTATTTAAAAAATCGGTTTTGCTCTAAAATGGTCCATACCATAAAAATAATAAAACAAGCTTTAGAAATTTCTGACTGCACAAAATGAAATTGATGCAATCATTCTCTCAAGCACACCCCTTTTTAATACTATTGAATTTTTTTAACGTACTCAAAAAATATTTTGTTTGATACTTCATAAAACACAAAATTCTCTTTTAAACTTGACTTAAATCCTTAGATTTACACCAGTACCGTAAATACTCGATTTGGTTCTCAGTACCGTGACCTCCTTTCAACACTGAACAATGTATCAGTTATCGAAAAAGCGTCTAAATAGTGCAAAATTGGGTACTACATTCGTTTTGAATCTAGTGACCCATCTGATTGAACTAAGCAAGTTTCTGATGTCAATTACTTGACTTCTTGGAAGAGATGCCCATTTACAAGCCAACTTTGGCTCGATCACAGAAATAATACATCTTTAACAGTCAACAGTGATAATAAAGAAACTATTATGTCTCTAAGATGCAAAAGAAAAGATCGACTAGTTTAGAACCAGAACCTCAAGTTTAGCTAAGAGCTGATTGTTAATGCAGGAAGGCTTCCCTCAATACTAGATTTGATATTGATATATTCTATACTAATACTGGAAGAACTACTTATTGATTAAATTTTGTTTCTATGCGTCCATCTGTTCGCCACAGCTTTTTTTTCTTCTGTCATTTGATGTAGCTGATAGTAGGAAACTGTATAAACGTAAAGTATAAAATCTGTCATATATTAATTAAGAAGTTATTTTTAGAGGTCAAGTGTGAACTAAATTTTAGAAACGTAGAGAAAGATAGCAGTGGGAGTACTTAATGATGAAGTTTCAACAAGCAAGCAAGGTGTAGATATTTTATTTTAAAAATTTAAATTTAGCTGCTTAAGTAGGCAAAATAAAAATTGATTTAGTAGGTCTAATCAACAAAATGTTTACCCAAAATAAAATTCCCGACGAAGTGAGGAAACTTGTTTAAAAATAGACTTAAAAAGGTACCAACAAACTACAAAGGAATAACTCCTAGGTAGAACTTTAAAACAATAATAACACACAAAATCAACGACCAGGAAGATCTCGCAAGGGTGTCGTTTTATTTACATAGCAAATTACCAAAACATCGATAGAATAAAATAGGTCAACCTTCCTATATTTGATTGGCTTAAAGAAAGCCTCGCACGGAGTACATAAAAAATACTTAAAAAATTATATATATATATATATATATATTATATATATATATATATATATATATATATATATATATACGAGGCTGGTTTGAAAAGTCCGTGCAAAGATAAAAACTACTTATGTGTTTGGGGTAAACCTTTTTTATTTTTCGACATAGTCTCCTTTTAGGCTTATACACTTCGTCCAACGATGTTCTAGTTTGTTGATCCCTTCCGAATAATAGGATTTGTCCAAGTCTGCAAAATATCCATTAGTGTCTGCAATCACCTCCTCGTTTGTATAAAATCTTTGTCCCGCCAGCCATTTCTTCAAATTGGGGAACAAATAGTAGTCCGAGGGAGCCAAGTCTGGAGAATAGGGGAGATGTGAAACGAGTTGGAATCCTATTTCCATTAATTTTGCGACCACAACTGCTGAAGTGTGTGCTGGTGCGTTGTCGTGATGGAAAAGGACTTTCTTGTGAGCGTTTTTCTTGCAGCTCGGTTTTCAAACGGTTCAATAACGATGAATAATATTCACCTGTACTAGTTTTACCCTTTTCCAGATAGTCGATGAGGATTATCCCTTGCGAATCCCAAAAGACAGTCGCCATAACCTTTCCGGCCGAAGGAACGGTCTTCGCCTTTTTTGGTGCAGATTCCCCCTTGGTAACCCATTGTTTAGATTGTTGTTTGGTCTCAGGAGTATAGTAATGTATCCACGTTTCATCCACAGTGACGAAACGACGCTTAAAGTCCTCCGGATTCTTCTGGAACAGCTGCAAACCATCCTTGCAACACTTCACACGATTCCGTTTTTGGTCAAGCGTGAGCAATCGCGGCACCCATCTTGCGGATAGCTTTCTCATGTCCAAATGTTTATGCAAAATATTATGTACCCGTTCAGTCGAGATGCCCACAGCACTAGCAATCTCACGCACCTTAACTCTTCTGTCATCCATCACCATATCATGGATTTGATCAATGATTTCTGGAGTCGCAACCTCCACAGGCCGTCCAGAACGTTCAGCGTCACTTGTGCCCATATGGCCAGTCCGAAAATTTTGAGACCACTTATAAACTGTTCTAATCGAAGGTCAGAGTCACCATAATGTTTATCAAGCTTCTCTTTAGTCTCCTGAGGCGTTTTGCCTTTCATAAAGTAATGTTTCATCACCACACGAAATTCTTTTTCGTCCATTTCTTGAAAATCACTCGACTTCCTTGATTCACACGAATGCCAAACACAAAGAAATAGACCAATATGGCTGAAACTTGGTGTGCTTTCATTCAAGAGATGCTACTAACTAAACATGACCTCGATACGCGCCGGTGGTGCCATCTCTCGGACTTTGCACGGACTTTTCAAACCAGCTCGTATATATATATATATATATATATATATATATATATATATATATATATATATATATATACATATATACATGTGAGTGTGTGTATAGCGAGAATAAATGATGACTGAAGTACAAGCAAAGTTTTAATTTTTTAATATGAGTTTTTACACAAAAATTTCAGCGATTTACAAAATAAAATGCACATCAAAAACGAAAATAAACTATTTTATCTTTCGAATTGCATATTTCGTCTGTAACTGAATCCTTCAACTTAATAGTGGTTAACCATGTCGTCCGTTTGAAAATAAAACTAAACTTAAAGCAATTCTGTAACGCAAGTAATCTTTCTAAAAGCCTACGGACTTCTTATCTCACTGCACGTTGGGGAACTTCACATGTGCAAAGTAATTTAACCTGAAAATTTATGAAGAATGTGAATATGAATTGCAAAATTAGTTATTATAACTTCTATTTTTCTTTGTTGATATCGCTCTATACAGCAAAAAGAATAACACAATACTTGCAGTGGCATAATCGAAATCCAGATGATAGGGATGAGAACAAAAGTTTTCAACTTTTTAAAATATAGTTAAGGGCTAAACATTAAACAATTTTGTTTTTTTTTGATGTTTAAATATTTTTATTTGAAAGTAATTTGATATATATTGTGCTTTATTAGGGCTCTCTCAAGCATACAAACTATATGAAAATCCGAATTCTACGAAATCACCTCCAATGGCCGAACAAAACTGAAAATTCTTTAAAACAGATACTGCTAAAGAGATTAATGTCATAAATTTAAGAAAGAGTCGCTTACTAACATTTTCAAGCAATTTTCTTGTTTGTTGATGGTATGATAGGGGTAATATCTCAAATTTTTTTCCTATGTTCTAGGAAATCAA
The DNA here is from genome assembly GCA_019049505.1 of Pachyrhynchus sulphureomaculatus. Classification (NCBI taxonomy): domain Eukaryota; kingdom Metazoa; phylum Arthropoda; class Insecta; order Coleoptera; family Curculionidae; genus Pachyrhynchus; species Pachyrhynchus sulphureomaculatus. The sequence continues at coordinate 146,378,539 of CM032446.1, read as the reverse complement.
GCGTTTTACCTTCGTTTCCATTGGATAGTAACTTTATATTATTTAAATCTATCACATGACTATATCTAATACGACGAGTTGACTTGGCTCTTTTTTTCTGCCATTTATGACTAATCTTGAGCTATATTTCTTCCTATAACCCAAGGATCAACCTTTTGACCTACATATATATATATATATATATATATATATATATATATATATATATTGCCTGAACATCTCCTGATTTGATAACGATATTATTTTTGTCCCTATTTTTGATTAATATTGCCCCTAAGTTGCATTTGTTTCCACATGTATTTCTTGTTTCTAAGTTATTTATTCTATTACATAAATTGTTGTTTAACATTAACAGTCGAACTGGGTTACCCAAAATATTATAAACATCATATTTCATTCCTAGAGATGAATGGGCACTCAACTATACTATATTACCAAAATATTTTGCATAGAATGTTAAAAGTTTCTTGTTCCTGAAAACAAACTTTTTCTGTATTTTTTTAGGGCAGAAACTGAAATGACATGAGTCACTTAAAAAATAAACCTAAAATTACACAACAATAATTACTATACAGGATTTTTTTAAAACTATTACCAAAATTTTTAGTACTAATTAGTTTATTTATTTAAATATTTCACACAAAAGACATGGGACCCTATAAATTGCAAGAACAGAGGTCAGTGATATACGGCACAGAAAATACCTGCACGTCAACGCATTGCATTGAAAATAGACATTTGACAGATTTAAATAATACAAAATTACTACACCATGGAAATAAAGGTAAAATACTTTACTTCTTAGAACAGCTGCAAATATAAAATATAACCCCGAACATGCCAACAGCAAACCGTTGGCCACTCAGATGAAAATTGGTTTCAATAATTTACAGATTTTTTTGGCTGTTGCAGGCATTTTCATAAAATAGTATAGTTCTACCCTCTAAAAAACTCTGGCAAGAAAAAACATATGTTAGGTTCCTTCGAATAAAAAATGATAAACCTTAAACACTAAAAATTGATTAATGTTTTTCATTTTAAATATTTTAACAATATTTCATAAGACACCAACTGCTGAAACCATTCAAGTTATTTTTAGAACACCTTTGCTTCATCTTTAATTAAACTGAGTTTAAAACAAATAAAATAGTTAAAAAAAATGTATAAGACTCAATTCAACTGAAACATGCAAAGAAGCTACTCTGAAGTCGTTCTTTGAGAGTGTCAGTTGATAGACTTCTTTCCGACACCTTCACTATCAACACCAATGTATCCTAGGGCTCTATACTATCTCCTACATTTTTTTTTTTCATTAGCTGTATCTGGAAGTGATCAAGAATGAAAGCATGTTTGTTTTTTCATTTACTTTGACAGATTAACTACCAGATCCTATACAGCAGGAAGTTATTCTTGAAAGAAACTCTTGAATTTATTGTACAAAATGCAAAAATTAAAAAAAAAAACAGCTTCTTCTATATAAGTTAGCGTTAATACACCCGGTATAGTAATGTCGGGGCACTTCATTTTAATGCGTTGGTTACTCATCTTGCTAGGCGATACCTTAGACGCAAATATGTCTTGGGCGATTATGTTACATGCGTAGCAACGAAAGCTTCTCAAAATCACTACACCTACTTTTAAGCTTATAAAAACACTCCCATATTTGAGGCTCTGCTTCCAAACTTATTCTAAATTTGTCAAATTTTATCCCGAAGAAAGCTATTCGCTTGATTACATCGAAGAAAAGATGGTAAATTAAGTCTATTTTAGAAGTACTTTCATGGTAAGTGTTCAATGTATTTAGTCCGCTTGATTCCTTTCAGAGTGGTGCATGCTATATATACATCGCAACTTATGAATCTCATTCTTATGAAGTTCAGCTCATTACTCCTCGCACTACTTTATAAGAGGATCCTCACCCAGACTATGTTTCCCATTGACTATTTCTTACAATGATTCAAGATTAAGGTGAATCGCTTCCTCGTACACATAGTTCTTGTAGAGACATAGGGGTTCTCTGGCGTGCATATACTATACTCAAACGAAAAGTAGATATAAGTCCCAAAAGTATCTTAAAAATTTGAAAGTTATAATTAAGGTATTTGATACGTATAAAGACTTTTTAATTCTTACATGATGAGGCTCCATTGTTTTCAGTGATTTTTTTTGCATCGTAGTATTATTGAGAGATTTTAATATCACTCTCACTACAAGACATTTTTTGTGGATAATTGTTTAACACGGTATGAAGTCAAAAGTACCCCTAGTAATTATTACATCTTTAAACATACGTACTTTTGAACCAGAAATCGACCATTTTCTTATTCAAAGAAATAAAAGATAAAATAAAATAATAACAAAAACAAAATAGGTACTAGTAATATAAAAAATTCTATGCAGTTCAACTGTTTATTATTTACACATTATTAAGAATTTAAAAATAACATTTTCCAACATTTTATTTTCCATGTCTACGAAGCTGCAAAGCACTTAAGAATAAAAAAAAAAACGCCTTGAGAAAGACTTGCGCAATTAGTGTTCCATACGGTGATTGCTTTTAAAATAAAATAAAATCCTTACCTAGGCTAAGTTAGTTATGTCCCTGACATGTATATATCTTAAGATCCAATATGTATTTTCACGTATAATAGTTTTAGCATCTTAGCTCAATCTAACATATTCTAGCTCAATCTAGATCCAGTAATAAAAGTGTAAAACAAATATCTACTATCTAAAAATTTGTTTAATTATTATAAATAAATAAAATAAAATGTTTTTGTCTCGGTACAGCGACGCACGCGATAGCAGTAATGTAATGAAAACTGTATTAAAAAACTTCCACCATATTGTCATGCAATATAGTTTTTTATACCAGTAAAGTATCAAACGTATTAAACTCGTAATAGTTTTCTTCCAATCTATACTTTATGAAGACTACTCCAGAATTTATTGAAAATTTCTTGTTAAGTACTTTCTGAGATAGAGTGGGGGGGAAACTATTTTTCGCCATTTTTTAAAAATACCACAAATAAAAGTGTGCGCAAGTATTACATCATATATATATTTTTGAACTAGTGTTTTCACAAGCTGTTATTTAACCCCGCCCTGGATGACTTGGTAAAAAAAAAATATTTCGCTTCCGATTTCACCCCCGAAAACTAACCCCCTTAAGTCAATTCCTAAATTTGTGCCAAATTTCAACTAGTTCGGAGAAAATATGGTGTGACAGACAGACAGACACCGAAGTAATCTCAAAAGTGTTCCTTATGGAACACTAAAAATGGATTAGAAGGACAAGGGTTCAAATGAATTCAAGAGCCAAGAAATATATTACCAGTGCCAGATGCAACCTTAACGTAGTCCTTTAAAGCTGACCTATAATAAGGCAAAGTGACTTCGTAGATTTTTTAATTAGTGTGTATGATTTAGGTCCAAATTACACTGAAGTATATGCTGGAATGAGCGATATATTTAAATAAATAAACTAGTTAGTACTAAAATGTTGGCAACAGTACTTGTTTTAAACAATTCTGTATACTAATTATTCTTGTGTAATCATATGGTTAGATTCCAAGTGACTTATATCATTTGATTATCTACCCTAAACCCATAACAAGCTTCTTTCTAGGAAGTTTCAATATCACTGCAAAATATTTTGCTAATATTGTATGGTTTAGTTCAGATTCATCTACAGGATAAAATCGGGTGTTCATAATATTTTGAGTAACCCAATTCGACTGCATGATTATTGATGTTAAGAGTTAAATTTAATTTATTGCAAATATATTGGTTTCAAGTACATGAGTACATTTTTGGTAATATAAAATTGTTATGGAGATAAATATTCCTTTAGTATTAGTTCCTAGTGTTCAAAATTTTAAATTGATTGCCAATTAGTAGCCAATAAAAATCTATACTTCTATTTGTCTATGTATTCTTACTACTTATTTATATACTCTGAAACAGATCTGCAGTACCTTTAGGGTATTTACTGTGCAATAAATAATGGTAATCATTAGCATATAGGTTGTACCGATACTATAACTTCGTTATCTATGTTCTTTACTGACATAAACATTATGGTACATGGCCTTATAGCAACATCTTGTTATGGCTCTCGTTATATAACGAGGTTATAGTTATTTCATATGATAGTGCTTAGTATAAATGTAAAACCAAATGTCCAATCTGAAATAATGATTGTCATTCGAAGAAAATTTATATGCAATAAAAATATACTCTTCCTTGTTGGTTATTATTTTCACTCTTGACTTACTTTTGATTATACTCAAGTTGATTTATTTGACCAATAATATAGAAACTCTTACTAAACTTGAATTTCTTCCAAAGTACTCTAGTTATACATGATTAAAGAGTAATAGTAGTATGTTCTCGTATAGGTTTAATTAAATAAAATAATTATAATGAAAAAAAAAATTGTTGTCTCTCTATTATGAGCGCCGAAACATACGTTTTTCATAGAACTTTTTAGATAACGCCTTAGGGCACCACGATCATTATTGTTTTCATATTGCGTATTTTCTTCCAGCGAAACGATATGAAATTTGACAGTTCTTTTCTATATGGCTTTTAAGAGTTTGATACACTTTCGCTTTAATAAAGAAGCGACAACAAAAACGAAGATAAGGAATAATGCTTATGCTTCTACTTATTAAGGCCTTAACTTATAAAAATGATTTTGTTTCAAATTAATATTTATTTAAATTAAATTTTATTTTTTTCTTCAAGAACTTAATTTCCTTTCTGAGTATGAGCCTATAATCCCTGTTTTAAGGGACTTTTTCTATATTCTTACAAACGTCTTATCCGAAACATTAACGATATATGATGAGTTACACTGAATATCCTGTAGCTTTACACAATTCTTTTACCACTCACCCAGAATTATGTCACATCCTTTTTAATTATTTCCATCTTATTTACACTGTGAAAAAAGTGTATGGCACAAATTTTGAATATTTTGTACATTTCATGAGAATTTTCTCAGGTTTATGACTATGATGAAAAATAAATTTTCAGTATAATTATTTGTATTTAAAGATATAAGTGGTTAAAAGGATGGATGAAAGAGTTGGAGACGTTGTTTCGTACATATCGTGTTTAAGTCCTGTTCAGGGTTCCTAATATCGAAAACTCGAGAGGTTCTTAATATCGAGATCTTTATTTTATTAAATATATAAATTGTTAGGGATTGCTAAATATATCTCGTGTTATACATAGTTTTCAAGCTTCTTTATAGTCAAACATATAAAAGGTGAAAGGGGTGTGGAGGAAGAGGGTTGCCCCGTATGTATCACATTATAGGTCGTTTTTAAGGTTCCTGGTCTCCTGATTAAAAGGGTTGCCTAATATATGTCGTCTCCTACATTCTTTTCAGAGTTCTTGCAGTCAACGAATCTGAAAAGTTTGTTATTCTATTATTATCTTCTACTATCTATGATCAAACATATAAAGAATTAAAGGAGGTGAAGAGACGTTAAAGGACATATTCTGAATACGTCGCGATATATGACCGTTTCGGGCTTATTGGAGCAGGAATATCTAAAAATTGTGTTCTTCTTTACTGTCAGGTATTTAGAGCCAACCATATAAGGTCGGATTCTATCTCTCAAGCTCTCTCCAAGCACAGCTCTTTCTTCATTGCATGTTGCGCCACTCGAAGTCTGTTCATCGACTTACGTGTTAGCGACATCGTGCCCGTACGTGAGAACTGGCAGTACACCCGACTCGTACGTTTTCCTTTTGACGTTTACAGGGAGATCTCGTGATCTGAAAATAAACTCGAGTTTACCAAAAGCTGTCCAACCAAGATCCACTCTTCGAGAAATTTCTGCTGTTTGGTTCGCCTTTCCTAGTACTATTTTCTGTCCGAGGTATGTATATTCGGATATGTTCTCTAATGGCCGATTTTCGACGGTAATCGTTATTTACTCTGGGCTCATTATCTTTATCTTGCTTAGGTTCATTTCCGGTCCGACTCGTGACGATGCATGACGCAGTTCTTCCAACATGATTGTTAATTCATTGGGTTTAGTACCAATTAAAACGATATCGTCCGCAAATCGTAGGTGATTAAGTCGTGTTTCGTCTAAGTTAATCCCCTTATTTTGCCAGTCTAAAGTCTTAAAAACGTCCTCCAGTGCCAGTGTGAACAGTTTTGGAGATATCGTATCTCCCTCTCTCTCTCTCTTTTTATTGGTATTTTCGGGGTCTTCATGTCTTCATTTATTAGTATACGCGTTTTCATAGACATATTTCACAAGAGTCGAGTATCTGGTGACTATCCTAGCGTTATCTAGGGCTCTTAAAACTGAGTCAAAGGCTTCCTGGTAGTCTACGAAAGCCAAGTGTAAGGGTATATTATATTCCGTTACTTTCTCATCTGAGTAAAGAGGAAAAAAGTTATAGGGATTGCTCCGTATATATCGTGTTATACTTTCTTGTCAGTATCTTTGGAGCCAAGGATTTTAAAAATTATGAAACTTTTTCATTATTATCAACTATTTATGGTCAAATATATGAAAGGCTAGCAGACCGAAGAAGGTTGTTAATCGAGTTGCACTTACATATCGTTTTATACATCCTCGTCAGGTCTTTTAAAGTCTAAAAAGCTGAAAATTGTGTTATTCTTTCGATCTGAGGAAAGAACTTAAAAGCGTTTATTTCGCTCTATCCCTCCCCTATATATATACATATATATATATATATATATATATATATATATATATATATATATATATATATATATATATATAGAGAGAGAGAGAGAGAGAGAGAGAGAGAGAGTAAAACAACTGAAAATCGACGAGGGCCCATATTTCAGCAGTATATCCATTGTTCTCTTATTATTAATCCATCCGGAGACGCGTTTCGCCGTATCGCGGTTCATCAGTTAGGTTACGATCAACAAAGAAGAGAATAGAAATTTCTAGTGCTTATGCCGGTATTTACGGTCAATAATGGTAAGATACAACGAGGTATTTGTTTACGTATATATATATATATATATATATATATATATATATATATATATATATATATATATATATGTATATATAGGGGGAGGGATAGAGCGAAAATATATATATATATATATATATATATATACGAGTATATATTTATATATATATATATATTTATATATATATATATATATATATATATATATATATATATATATATGTATATATATATATATATATATATATATATATATATATATATATATATATATATATATATATATATATGTATATATATATATATATATATATATATATATATATATATATATATATATATGTATATATATATATATATATATATATATATATATATATATATATATATATATATATATATATATTTGTTGGATTCTGTTCAGAGAAGAGCGGTCCATCTGATTGGAGACCCGGAATTGACCGGCGGCCTTGATTCGCTGGAACATCGAAGAACGGTTGGCGACTTGAGTCTGTTCTACAAGTATTTTCATGGAAAGTGTTCGAAGGATATAGCCCGCTTAATTTCTCCCAGAGCGGTACATGTTAGAAATACACGTCGTGCTGGTGCTTCACATCCGTATGAGGTTCAGCTTGTTACTCCGCGTACAACGCTTTTCAAACAGTCTTTTATATTGAGAACATCATCCCTTTGGAATAATTTGCCCAGCGTTGTGTTTCCCACCGAGTACAATTTACAGCGATTCAAGAACAACGTGAATCGCTTTTTCCGTACACATGCTGCTCCTGGAGCGCTTTAGGGACTTCCCTGCAGTACGTGTGCTAGACCCCCCCTACGACAACTGATTGTATGTGGTGAAAAACTTTCTGCTGATGTGTCATCAATTGAGAAGTTTAAGCAGAACTTTAAAAAGCAAATCGAAGATTGTGGATACACATGTGATCAAATTTATAACTGTGACGAAACTGGTCTGAATTATAAAATGGGTTCTATCTTGGCATCTCGACAGGAAAAATCAGCTCCTGGGCACAAACGAAGTAAGGAAAGATTAACTATAATAGTATGTTCCAATGCATCTGGCAAGCACAAAATCCCAATGTTATTTACTGGGTAAATCAAGCTTGGGATTCTGTGCGTACCACCACTATTCAAAAATCAAAAGTTATTGATTTTGAGGACTATAATGACAGTGAAGGTGATACTCCATTAAATGAATTAGCTTTGAAATTGAGAAGCCGTAGAGAAATGTCTTGTTCAAATTTTGACAGCGAGATAGAAGAAAAAAATTTATTTGAATTAATGCAAAAGTTAAAAGGTTGCGAAAATGTAACAAGAGAAGATGTTGTTGAATGGATTACAGCAGATGATTTAGAAGAAGAAATGAGTATTGAAGAAATAACGAATGCCTTTCAGGAAACCGAAAAATCCGATGACGATGACGAAGCGGCGGTGGATGAACAGTCTCCCACTAAAATCTCTCATCAAGAAGGTTTTGCTTCTTTGGAAAAAGCTTTGAGGTATATCGAGCAACAACCAGAGGCAACCCCAGATTTGCTTTTTCTTAATAGATGGAGAAACATTGCAGCGAGAAAAAAAAGATGCAATATGAAACAGAAGCGCATAGATACCTCTTTCACTGTTTTATATTGTATGTACCTATTTATATGTTAAAAACGTTAATATATCGGTTTAAAGTATTGGTGTTTATTTTTTGAATGAATAAAAAACAAATCCGGATTATCCGAGTTTTCAGTTATCCAAGGAGGGTACCCCCCACGTTACCTCGGATAACCGGGGTTCTACTGTATATATATATATATATATATATATATATATATATATATATATATATATATATATATATATATATATATATACATATATATATATATATATATATATATATATATATATATATATATATATATATATTATATTGTTTTTTTCATTATTTTAATTATTTGGAGTCAAAGGTTAAACAGATGAAAAAAGGAATTAAAGGGGTTCTTTCGAATATTGCATGTTACACATCTTTTTCTGAGTTTTTAAATTCAAGAAAACTAAAAATACACCTTTTATTTTTATTACTTTTAATTTTAACAGAGAATCTATGTAGAAATGGCTGAGATATAACAACTACTGACCTCAAAAAATTATAAATAATATATATATATATATATATATATATATATATATATATATATATATATATATATATATATATATATGTATATATATTTAGTGGCCCAAAACTTTTATTTTGACTGCTCTCAAGTTGAAAGACCACTTTTAAATTATAAGACCCATTTGAATGATTTTTTTGCTGTGACCCAAGAAAAAAACTACCTGCTCGAATGCAAAAAGTTTCCTTAAAACTTGCATTCGCAAAATTTGGTATGTCCGTTCTGAAAAGTAAATATACTAACATGAATATTACATTTGAACAACACTACATATATACGTATTGAATTGAAAACCTCCTTTTTTACAGTCGGATTATAAACATGAACTTCCAACACACATATCCATCTTATTTAAAAAACCTCCAATCAAAATTTTAACGGCACCGTGTCTATTATAAAATTCTCTCTGAGAAGAGCATTATTCTTTTGAAATTCGCTAGACTACGCCGGCAACAAACAAGATCCATGTAACACTAAGACGTAACTGAAAAACTTTTCCTTATCCAGTGTAACCTGCACTGAATAACTAATGCAATTTGGAACTGATTCGCATGTGAATCAGTCACCTCATTTATTTGGTGATCTGGACGACGCCTCGTAATCGATTTACAACAATTGGTTTTTTCCAGACGTTACTATTGCTCTTTGGTTTATGGCACCTGGATGAATTTAAATCTTAAAGACGGAGCTGATAAAGTGAATGGTTTAGATTTGATTGAGATTTAAGCTAGAAAAGTGATAATCTCTATAAATTGTGGCTACGGAAAATAAAGTATGGCTGGTTTCTTGAACAAAAATATATCTATAATTTATTAGAAGTTTTAGAATCGAAAAAAAAATTAAGTACATGTGTAAATCTACAAAATTTTTTGAATTAATGCTTCTTGAAGTTCATTTATTAACAAAATTTTGCACTTTCTTTGCTGAAGTATATACTGCTAAATTATGATTGTATAATACTGTGCTTCTTTCGTAGATGTGGATATCCGATAAGGTATTTGCATAAAATTTTGAAAACCTCATGTTCTCTAATATTTTTTAAGTGTATTTGAGTAAAACAGTTTTTTACATCCTTTCAAAAGTTCCTGTGACTGTAAAAGTATGTCAAAATCTTGGTCTTTGATTATATCTTTGATAAAATGAAATCCGAATAGTATGCCCATAATAAAACTAATTATTATATAGGTAGATAGGGAGTGGCACCGTATTTTTCTAATTTTCAGTTATTATGACAAAAATTGATTTTTATACAACGACTTTTTCAGATTTAGGATTTTAAGCATATCAAAATGTTAGTTTCAACCTAACAGATTGAACTGTGTTTGATTTATTACTCTGCTATATTTAGGAATAACTCTGTAAACTAGATTTGCTTAAACGAAACTCGCTTTAAAAAGCTATATTGGTACAGTAAAAAAAAGTCAAAAAAATGATGAGCTAGGCATAGCTTAGATACAGGAATATTATGATTTTATCCACTCTGGGGTATCACCAGAAGTATTGTCCTGAATTTTGGACCCCGAAAAACTTATACTCTTTTGTTTATAAACAATTTATGTTTTCAACACGCGTTTTTGAGCTTAAAACTCCGGTTACATAATGAGATCTCGAACTCTTCGTAATAAAATTTCCACTAATTTCTCGTTGGTTTTAAGTCGCCCAAGTGATACATAACCTACAAAATTGAAAAAACAGCCAAAAAACTTTTTTTTTTCATGTTATTGTACAGGTCGACTAAGTAAACCGATAGGCTTGAAACCTTCAGAAAATATGCCTCTTGTAATAGCAAAAATACCCTGAAATTTTGGTACAAAAATATTGAACCCAGTATGCACAATTGAATTTGTTATTTAAAATTCAAATTGACAGCCAATTTATGCCATTTGATCCAAAATAGATCTTTTTTTTTTAAATTTAGGTCTAGACGCCAGTTTTCCGATGTCATTAAAAAAATTTTTTTTAGAATCATTTTAACCGTTTTTTTTTACATTTGTTTATTAATGAACTAACAACAATGGGTCATTTTGGCTGGTTTTTCAATTTTGTAGGTTATATATCACTTGGGCGACTTAAAACCAACGAGAATTTGTTTTTGCTGAAGAACAAACTCATCATCTACAAGACCAGATCAGAAGTGCCCTTTTCTCTCAGACGTGGGTCTAGATGTGTAAAAGATGTGGAGTCTTATTTTAGAAAAAACAGAACTAAGTCCTTAGAATAATGACCAACGCCTCATGACTTGTCAGAAACGAGGAAGTCCACCACGAGCTGGCTATTTAGACGTTGCAACTATTAGCCCAGAGTCAACAAATCAAAGTCTTGGAAAAGGCAGCTCTGAACGCAAATCCAACAACCGACTCAATCACAATGCGAGATGTACTTGGCACATAATGACCTGGTTCTAATAAGCTAACGTTTAGTTAACATTAGTACGTTTGGCAATAAAAACTAGATGCACCGGCTGTGGCGTTTAACATACTTTTAGCCTTACGCAGAACTCATTTAGCTACTACAGAGCACATTATTACTTATTTATAGGCTAATAAGATAAATATAAATAAAAATATATTTCCACAGCTTAATAAAAATCAACTCTAATTTTGTTTTCTCCGAAGCTTTGTTCAGTGTTCTAGAGTCCCATTATTTTACCGCTTCTGTGAAACAAGCTACAATAAGAACGTAATTTTCTAATAATGAAACCCTGTTTTATTAATCCAGACAAAGTAAGTCTGACATTTTGAACAATATGTTAAAATACTGATTTGTTATATATTTTATAAGGAAAAATAAAATATTGTTTAGTTGGAAAACTGACCGAATTTTTTAACTATTTTGAGGAGTTTCTTCCACATAAATATGAAAGAAACGTATTTCTAGAACATAAAATTTTATCTTCTGTGACTTTACTTCTTCAATATCGAGCAGTTAAAAAAATACATTCTGTATCTGGCAATAAATAATACAACCAGTTCCTCAACTATTTCGACGTATCGTAATCGACTTTCAACATGAAGGTGTTAAAATTACATACATTTTTATGTGGACAGTGTCACAATGGTAATATAAGATCTTTAAGTAACTCCATAACTGTTCCAGTCTTTTTGGCTTATGATGTCTGAATTAGGTTTTTTTTTATGGGTCTAGCACACATGCTGCAGGGAAGTCCCTAAAGCGCTACAGGAGGGACACGTGTGCGGAAAAAGCGATTCACGTTGTTCTTGAATCGCTGTAAATTGTACTCGGTGGGAAACACAGTCCTGGGTAAGCCATTCCAAAGGGATGATGTTTTCCATATAAAAGACTGCTTGAAAAGCGTTGTACGAGGAGCACACTCTCCATGATATTATTGAAAGCAGTGCGACTGGTCGGTAGTTGTTTGGCAAGATCTTCTTGCCTTTTTAGGTATCGGCTGAACTGTGGCACATATCCAGCAAGATGGAAATATTCCCTTTCTGTAGGATAGGTTGAAAAGTCTACAGAAAACTGGTGTTAGTTCCCTTGCACAGTTTTTGAGAACTATGGCAGGTATTCCGTCAGCGCCAGAAGCTTTTTTGGTGTCTAGCATCATTAAAATACGTTTTATGATACGCTGTCTGAAGACAACATCGGGCATCCTTGACTGCACTATGGAAATAGTAGGTGAGGTTTTTCCTTGGAAATCGGCAGTAGAATGTGAAGCAAACAGTTTGGTCAACAAGTTTGCCTTCTCAACAGGTGTCGTTTGCAACAGAACTATCTGGCCGTGTGAGTGGTGGTATGGTGGATTTGGTGAAATTTTGACCAACTGCCTTAGCGACTGACCAAAAGGACCTGGAATTGTTGGGACAAGCGAGGAGTTTATTTCTAATTCGCTGATTGTGTGCCTCCTTGGTTTCATCGATAATTTCTTTGCATCTGTTCCGGGCACGAACAAAACTGTTACGATTTATGGTGTTAGGATTTTCACGCCATTGTCGGTAGGCAAGATGTTTAGAAGCAACAGCTTCTTTGCATTTTCGGTCAAACTAAGGCTTGCCGTTAGAAGGACATTTCTTCGAAAATGGAATGTAAGCTTCCATACCAGCTAAGATAACATCGGAAACCTCCCTGGCGTTAAATTGTAACGACAGAGTAAATTAAGTAGCTTTGATTTCACTGAGATTTGCATGAACAAGATGGTAATTTTTATCAATTGTGTGCCACAATAGAAAACGTAGTTAACATGGAAATAAAAAACATATACAGTGAGTACCAAAAAGTTTTATACAAATGGAGAAAAAGTTTATCTAACATATTAGAAAAAATTTATTATGGATAAAAAGATCTGGCATCACATAGAAATCCATAATCAAGCATACAAAGTTTAAAAATATTTTATGGTCTACATGGAAAATAAAAAATAATAATTTAAAATGGAGAGTAAACTGTGTTTAAATTTAAATACAGTTTATTAAGGATGTAATTGTTGCAAAGCAGATAAAAAGGTTATCCAATTTTTAACCAAAATATGACGCAATCAAAATCAGTCATTAGTTTTTAATTAATTTCGTTTTTTCCTTTATTCAATAAATAATCCGACAATTACTGGCATGTTTACTGGAACTTTTTTGAATTTTTAACTAGGAAGGCCACAAATCTAAACGTAAGCATAATTTTTTAGTTTCTATTTACATTTTCAATTAATATTTTGCTCTGTATTTAAATTTAAACACACTTTACTCTTCATTATCAATCATTATTTTTTTATTTTCCCTGTACACCATCAAATATTTTAAACTTTCGATGCTTGATTATGGATTTCCATGTGATGCAGAACTTTTTATCAAGAATATTTTTTTTTGTAATATGTAAGATAAACTTTTCCCCGTATGTATAAAACTTTTTGGGACACACTGTAGTTGTTTGATTTATATTCTATTTTTTTTAGGTTATCCATTAAAGTTATTTCTGGAAATATACCAAACGACAATAAAAATAAGATCTAAATGATAATATAGCAGCAGGTTTTACAGATACAGAAACAGGTATTTCACTGAGGCTGTGTTCTATGTCAGCGCTGTCCGGCGAGCGATGCCAGTGACGGACGCGACGCGATTTTCCGAACAAAAACAATACATTTACATGAAACTATCTTATATAAAAATGAAAAATCCATATCACCTGCCATTCCAGTAAGTATTTTATTGTTACTAGAGACAAGTCTTAAAACTACTAGTGACAATACAACTTAATTAGTATTTATATGAAAAAGTCAAATTAACCCTATTTACCTCAGATAACTCTCGGCAACTATATTTGATATATCGCGTATATCGCATCTCTGTATCTAACTTTAGTTAGTGCTTTTTTTAAACAAAATAAGGCCTGGAAAATATGATATCAAATAAATAGTTTATTTGGGACTGGAAACTTAAAATACTTATTGCTGCCACTATAGCTAATCAAAATACTGGCTGATTTGCTCAATACATTTTAATCAAATATACACTATCCAGATGACTACAGGAAAAGAATGGTGCAGATAGCCAAGGCGTATTCTAAACGTGTGTTGGCTGTAACGGATCAAGCTAAACAGTAAAATACTAAAAAATTTACTTTTATTTATTACTTGATTGTATCCGCAGCTTCACTCGCAATGATATATACGTTGTATATTACTTTCCACGAATATTTATCGTATTAATATATTTTTCTGCTCTATATGGCTCATTTTTACCGCGAATCTATACGGTTTACGGAAGTATGCACACCCGGTACATACTATATACTGTTCAAATTCGATCAATATAGGTCTATAAATAAAGGAGATATAAGCTGTTTATTTTAAAAGTTATCAATATTAAGCGACTCTTCTTTATGAATTTTACATTTATAGTTCAAATTTCATCGAAAAGGAACGCTCCTTTAATGAGAGGACTACGTGTTTCAATTGTGCCAGATGCCAATATCTAGAAATCACACATTATTTTCTTTTGAAAATTATAATCTGACTGATTTTAATTCAAATTCTGCAAACATTTTAGTAGTGTGCCAAGTGCAAGTCGGACTTGCGCAATTAGTGTTCCTTACGTTGATTGCATTTAAAACAAAAAAATTTGTTACGGAGGTACAAAATCATCAATAACTTCACAAAACACACCCAAATGAGTTTTCAACAAAGTTTGTCTTTTTATATTCCAGATAGATTATTAAAGATGATGCACATAATTTTCGTTCAATCTACACTCTGTGGAGAATATTCCAGAATTTTTTCAAAATTTTTTGATCGATTCTTTTCGAGATAAGGGTGGAAGACACCGATTTCTCGCAATTTTTTTTAAGATAATACAGACAAGTGTGTACAAGTATTACATTATATACACATATATATATATATATATATATATATATATATATATATATATATATATATATATATGTATATATATATATATATATATATATATATATATATATATATATATTTTAACTCGTGTTTTTACAAGAGTTCTTTGACACCCCACTCGAGGACCTGGTATTTTTTTCGCTTTGGATTTCACCCCTCAAAACTAACTCTTTAAGTCAAAATTTGACTTTCAAAACTACATGGCTTTGATGGTGCCATCAATTCTTATATTAGTCCCAAATTTCAACTTTCTACGTCAAATAGTTTCGGAGAAAATCGAATGTGACAGGCAGACGGACGGACAGACAGACACCGAAGTGATCTTATAACTCTTCCGTACGGAAGACTAAAAATGAACAAAATCTGTGACAAAGCAGACGACAACTTTCTTACCTTTCTAGACTCTTAGCTTCTGTATTTGTACGACGCAACAGTTCTCACCACAACACCAAACACTTAGTTTTGCACTCGACGAACGTTCTACTAACCATGTAAGGCCCATTAAGAGCTATGAATGACTTTTGTATATATACTTTAAACAGTCCTTTTAAAACTGGCATAATTATTTCCGATCAGTAATTTTCATAAAATATCGTGTCAATTCAAGAAGAAAACAGTCTTTTTTAAAAGTCCTAATTAAAATATAAAACATCAGTACATCTTTACTGGAAGTTTAATAAACTAGTACAGAGTTGTCGTGTCAAAAACAAAATTTTAAAACTTAAAATAGTATTTTGAACTTAACTCTTAATTCTGTACCTCGGAGTGTGTAACTGCGTTTGTCGTAATTTTACAGGAATGAATTTCCAAAATTGTTATTACACTGCCTTTTCTTATATGATGTAAGCCAATGGGTTTTCTATATTCAATCTTTTTACTTTTTTCTACGTACTGCGTTACGACGGTTTACCACTAGAAAATGTGAATATTTTCATGATAGATGCAACCCGAAAATCACAAATTTTGTAATTATGACACTTCTCTCCAAAGTTTTTAGAGTTGTTCCTGAAAATATATTTCATATACAGCGGTATAATATTTGAACTGGAGGAAAAAGTTACTACTTACCCATTTTTTATGGTTACTAAATAAACAAAAAAAAAATATTTATGAAAAACTAGTTTATGTTTTAGTGGCAAACTGTATGACTAAAATAACCTAGAGGTAATGATAACACAAATCTGTGACGAGGATTCAGTTTTTCGAATGTTGATCACAAATAAGGTATACGTTACTACATATGTACATACTAAAACTTTTTCACTTCGATTGGTTTCGTCCATAAAAATTTGCTATTACCGAGTGCTTCATGACATAAAAAATCTCTGGTTTTCTAACTTAAAACTTTCCACATAGATAAAAAAAATTTTAAAAAATTTTTATTATGAAACAATTATTTTATGTAATGTATGCATTTTTGTATCGTGGCATTTCTGCCATAAAGAGAAACAAAACAAATCCAATGCGTAAGAAGAAAAAAAAAACAGAACCTACGTTAAACATGTACACGTATGTTGGGAATATGGAATCTTTGACACAATGACACTACTCAGTATATATTACCACTACACCAAACACTTTATTTTTGCCCTCGACGCGCGTTTCGCTAGCCATGTTATCTTGATTAGAAGCGATGATTGGTGTAATGGTGATATATATTGAGTAATACAATGTATACATATATATATATATATATATATATATATATATATATATATATATATATATATATAATAGTAACAAATATTTAAGACTTGAATGGACACCAACCATAATGGTTTTAAATCGTACCTACTAAGGTATCATTAGTGAGTTTAGTCCAAAATATATTTTTGTGCTTCATAATATCGCCAATGTTTCGACTTGAATTTAAATCTTTATCAAGGCCATTTATAGTTGAGATGTCTTGATAAAGTTTTAATTTAATCAAGTCGAGACAATGGCTATTTTATAAAATTTTATCATCATCCTCCAGTATCCAGGACAAAACTGCAACCCACACGGCTACATTACATAGAGTATCTCCAATTTATTAAAGGAATATAAAAGAAGCCTTAGAACTTGGAAAAAATAAACAAATAGTATCCTGTTAAATTATTTCAATGTTATGTTCTTTTTAATATTTCGGATAGTAATTAGTCAATCTAGTTCCAGTTGTGTTAGAATCCTAACATACTGAAATGATTTCAAAAACAAAAATCAAAACCTTTTCTAACTTTTTAAATAGAAGATGACATTTAGCACAACCAGGTAGTGATGTCAAGTATTAGTACTTTCGAGTATTTAGGGTACTTGGTATTTTTTAAAAAAGATACTCGTTACATTGTGCCAGGTACAAAGTACCGATCTCTTCACGTAGTTGCCATTATACCTATCAACACTAATCTTTATGTATTTATTATTGTGTCCAACTAATTTATTAATTAAAAAAATATTCATATTCAATTTAATATTCATACCAACATATACCTATTTAATAATATATTTCATGCCCGACGTGCAAATTTTGCTTGCATTCCTAATTGTGCGCGCTACGTTTGTATTTTTCATTCCGTTTAGTTTCGAGTATATGTATGTATGTATAATTCATAATTGTATACGCGTACCCATTCTTGTCAATATTGATACCGAATGTACCGAAACCAAACGCCACCGATGAAGACGAGATATATTTCGTGGAGACTTGTCGGTATCTACCGCTACCAGTATGGCATTGGTAGTTTTAGTTTTGGTTGGCCGCAGACTGCAAACTCAGTTACCAGCCTTCAGTGTGTAGATACCTGGTGTCGGGTACATTTATTGTCGACTACCCTGTACTTCGGATCCAGACGAGTAACGGGTACTTTATATCCGGTAGTTCCAATATTGACATCTCTACAAGCAAGTGACTCCGAGAATTTTCAAAAGAATATCCCTATAAATAAATATGACCCAATGAACTTAAATATATGCGGTTACAAGTGGTCGCGAAAAACAAATTAAGGTAGGAAATTGATTGCTTAATTTTTTTGTAATTACAAATGATAATTTTCATGTGCACTTGAAGGGAGGAGAGGTTCTCGTCCCCCTGCCACCTGTTTGACTACCTCACCAACTCAATGCCTAATTTTTTATTTATTTTTAGCATATAAAAACCTAACTACCTACGGAAAAGTCAAATTATCCTATGTTCTGACTTACATTATTATAAATATTATACTATGACTTTTTCTTTCATAAAACTGTAAGTACCGATTGCACCCAGTTCTGTTGTCCTAATTAATGTATTTACATTAAATTTAAGATCCAAATGATTTGAAAGATAGATGTGACATTTTTATACGTATTGATAATTCAGTCAAAATTTAAAAAATTGAATGAAATCCGTAAATATTCACTCAGGTTTTGATGGATTATTTTGACCAGGAGAATTCACGTTGTTACAGGTGAAGACGTGGGTGTAGGCTAGTTATTACATATAATAAATTCGTAACGAAATATTATTATTTTTTTTTTTGTAATTGATACAACAATTTGTAGACTTTTTGCCAATCCGTTTGTTTACTTCGGCATTAAACAAAAACAATTTAACCGATCTTAGCAAAATTTTATATGAGGATAACGTTACAGGACACTATGTATAATAATGTCGTTATAAAAATCATATAGAGAGTTTACATCATTAACATCAAAAGATGTGAAAGGCCACAACTAATAACAAGTATAATTAAGGAGCACATTGCATTACCACAGAACATAAAGGGTTTAGATCAGAGAGGTCCCGTATGGATACTGTCTTCATCTGGAAGTAAATTATCAAAAAAATGATATTATGATGATGAATGCTTACATTAAGTATATCTCGAAGAAGTAGTATATCTTCCTTAAGAAAGATATTATTAAAAACATGAAACACGATATCGAAGCTGAAAGAAATTATGAACTTATGTAGCAAATATTGGTAGAGAGAGTAATTCGTCAAGAAGACTCCTTGAGCCCACTATTTGCAATGTAATAATGGATAAAATAATTAGATGAGTTCGTAAACTGAAGAAATGGCGATAAAAAAATAAAAATATTAAGAAATTACATTACCAATTAAATAAAATAACAGAGACAAAGATCTTGACAACATTTCAAAGACAATTTACATGGTAGCTTATTGTTGACACAATGAAAACAGTGACATAATCAAATAATGTAATATGATAGTAATATGATAAGAGACATCAAAGAAAGAGAAAGAAAGACAAGAAGAAACAAAATCTAGAATTTATGCGAGAACAATAGAACCAATGATAACGTCCACATCGGAAGTCGGACCTGAAACAACAAAACAAAGGAAATACTCGACACAAAAGAAAAGAAAATGGTACATAGAAGATCAGAAAAGACACTATCGGAAAGAGGGACAAGCCAAAACTGGATATTAAGCAAAAAAATAGAACAAACATAAAGACATGTGACGAACCAAGAATGTTCAGATCGTGACAGATCACGAACAGGAAGGAGGAGAAACATACATTAAAAAACGATTACCCATTTACACGACTATATCGACTACTAACGAATCGTTCAAAAATTTAAAAGATTTTTTGATTTATCGGCTTTCACAATATCATTAAAAGTCTAATATAATGAAGAGCTAATAAATAATAATAAATATTATATTTATAATTAACAGCTCAATATTTATCTAACCGAATACAACCAGCTATTAATAAGTATATGTGACAAAAGCACAGGTGAGTTTTTACTATAAAACTGTTGGCGACCATTCCGTTTTCTTAGTGCTGTTGCATGAAAATAGAGTAAGATAACTTTATACTCGTATATACTGCGGAGTTGCAATTTAATCTCCTGTTCTCTTGTGCTTACCGCAGTCACTGAAATTTCAAATTTCATTGGCGAGAGGCGATTTGTCGAATTAAATGGTCCCTCCCCCCTTGGATAAGAAATTTTTTTAATAAAGATGATAATGAAAAGGCTATCATTCCTACACTGTAAAAAATATGTGTAGAACTATCTAGAAACTCATGGAGTTTTACAACTATATTTTTTACCAAGAAAAATTTAAGAACCTGGGTTGAAGTAATAAAGTTATATATATATATATATATATATATATATATATATATATATATATATATATATATATATATATCTATATATATATATATATATATATATATATATATATATATATATATATATATATATATATATATCTATATATATATATATATATATATATATATATATATATATATATATATATATATATATATGTATATATATATTAATAGGTCAGTCGATATTCTATGCAAACTCATTGTACTTCGAATTCCTGCCCTACACAACCTCATCTTTGTTATTTGCGGCAGTTAAGTGTGTAGTCTTGCTCTACTATCCGGAGTTGATTGATGATCTTCCTCCTCTTCAGTCCTATTGCTCTAGCAAGAGTCTAGTGGTGTTATGTTTCGATGGCAAGGATCGTGCCCTCTTCATGAATCACGGTCCTAAGCAGCATGAATGGCTTCGTGCATGGAGTGTCCTATGAGCGGCTTCACCTGGTTTGCCCATCGATTAGGAGTCTTCCTCTTGGGCGTTTCCCATTTATTTTTTCCTCCGCCATAAGTTTTTCTAGATCGTTTCTTCTAGAGATAGACGATTCTTTACACTCAGTTTGTTTAGAATGGAGACATTAGTTCGGTGCTGTATCCAGGGTATCCTCAACATTCTTCTGTATACTCATGTTTCAAAGGTGTCAATTTTCTTCGAACTACAACACCCAGTTTCTAAGGCGTAGGTAGCTATGGGAAATAGTAGTGTATTAATACGTTTTAATTTGTTATTTTGAGACATTGCTGGGTCCTTCCAAATCTTGGTTAGTCTGTAATTTGTAATTAATGATCCGAGGTATACAAATTCATGAACTACTTCAAAACCCGCTATGTCCTTGATGTTCATTGGGGTTTGATCGATGGCCATAATTTTTGTTTTATTCTTATTAAGTAGTAAGCCATTTTCCTCGCTTACTGTATTTAATCTAGTCATTATATATTCCAACTCAATGTCGTTAGATGCTATAATGAATGTATTATCGGCATATTTCAGTTTGTTCACTGTTTGGCCTCCCACAGAAATACCTCGATCCCAGTCCTCCAGAGCTTCTCTCATAATGTAAGCGTTAAAAAGTAACGGAGTTTGATCGACTTTTACTCCGGCATTACTATTTTTATATAAGGATATTATAAGCTGGATAAGGTGTAAGGGAACTCCCATACTCTTAAGTATTGGCCATAACTTGTGCCATTTTAAAACGGCAAACGCTTTTGGTGTAATTTACAAAGCCTTGATGTTAAATTCATGCGCCTTTTCTATGATCTGTCGTAGATTAAGAATGTTTTCTGCTGTGCCTTTCCCTGAAACAAAACCTGTCTGTTTCTCAGATATATCTCCGTAGGTGGGGGTGATTTTTACAACATATCGGGGTGAGTCTCAATCCTTTAAGAATAATGTCTGGTTATCACACCAGATTCAGATATTTCGTCCTAAGAGCTACAAGAATTTGTCCTTTGTACATGTTATTTAATCTCACGTGCGTTATATGAGTTTTAAAGGTACATTTCACCTCCTATAAGGATGAATTTTGGTTTAATTAATAGAAATAGCTTACTGTGGTTTGAATGCATATTCTCTTCTCTAGACTATAAAGTATCTACATTTTTCACACTTAAGAGTCATTACATTATTATTATAGTTTTAGCCCATTTCAAGGGATGTTGTGGGCCAAAAAAAAACCTTTTTTTAACTACGGATTCAAATTCAGCGTCGAAAAATACACTAGATTCGTGTATTTTGGTTCGTGGGGCTGTGTAATTGTTGATTATGAATGTACCACGTAATCATTTTTTACCTGTATATAAAAGAAGAAGAAGGATAAGAGGGAGTTCACGATTGGTATCACGTAAAAACATTTTCACGAATTTGAGGATCAGTAATTAGGTCCCGGGTTAACATTCAAGGTATAGTTTGCCAAAGCATTTCATAATAATAGTCATTGTATGGCTCAATACGTAAATACCATGCATCCATTAACAAAATACGAACATAATTGTAAAAAAGTTTAATTAAGTAGCTATTGTAGAGGGTGTACCCCAAATAGCAATATGCATACATAAGGAGTAAAACCAAACTATGTAGATAAATAAATTTCAAGATAATATACACGCTGTTTTTTAACTTGGGAAATGTAAAGATGAATATAATGATTTACATCTTCTTAGGATACTCACTAAATAAACTTATTTCTCAGATACAGTATATACAAAAGTATAGCGAAATACTATTATAAAAACTCACTTAAATGAACTTACTCCTTTTCTCGAGTACGCATTCAAAATTGTCACTGTTCATCTAAGATTCGGCGTGCGGCTAATGACCTCAAGTTGTCAATATAGTGGTTTACATGGGCGGAAATAGCTGTTGAATATTCGGTCGGCGAACCACATGAAGGTGTTTTCTTTGCACATATATGTACATTTCAAAAATGATTTAATGCTTTTCTGGTAAATGTAGCCTTGCCTGTAATTACAACTGACCCTCTATAATTTTTAGTTTTACTACTTTACTGGAAAAACAACTCAAAATCTGGCTTAACACCGGTAAACAGAAAACATGAAGTTTGAACACTAAAATTAACAATAGCATGTTTATCTATGCATATACAGAGGAAATAACCTTGCAGACTGTTAGACAGGGGTGCATACTGTTGTCAGTACTATTTAATATCTACGTGGAGAAAATATTTAAACTTGCTCTAGAAGATGAATGCAGAGGGATAAGATAAAACTTAATGGAAAGCCTATAAATAATATTGGGCATGCAGACGATAGTTGCCATAACATGGAAAATCTGCAAATACTAATCAATAAGCCGAATGATATTACCGAGGAGTATGGTGTACGTATACATATTGGGAAAACCAAAATGATGGTGATTAGTAGACACCCCGCAGAGGATACATCTCTTTTTATAAAGGATCAAGAGAGTGAGTTACTAAATTCAGATATCTTGGCCCTGTCGTCAACGAACGATGGAATTGTGATGGGGAGGTTAAACCGCAGATTGTCATGGCAAAGGATACCTATCTAAAGTTGAAAAAAAATATGCTGCTTCAAAGACAATTGCCACTAGCTCTGCTCCTACGAGTAATAAAATGTTATGTCGGACCGGTCCACTTATATAATGGACATGGCCATTAAAATTGAGATCATTGAATCGTATCCAAGCTTTCGAGCTATAGATACTGCGACGTTTGCTACGAATTTCTTGAACAGAATACCTAACCAATAAAGAAGTGCTTTACAGGGCCGGAGTGGAGAGGTAACTACATAATATTGTAAAATAAAGAAAGGTGTCTTATTTGGGACATATACTAAGAGGTGACAGCTACTCGATTCCAAAATTTATTCTTCAGGGAAAAATGAAAAGTCGGCGAGAACCCGGTAGAAAGCAGCACTCGTGGCTCCGGAATATCAGGGACTGGTGTGGATTTCCAGACGTTGCGTCCATTTTTTGAGTAGTGGAGAATAACAACCTCAATATAAACTGAAGAAACGGTACAGAGACCCCGACATATGTGAAGAAGAAGAACCTTAGAAATATATTTTTCTTTAGGAACGGTTAAAGGAAGGTGTCTATGTTGTATCAACAATAATAATTATTTCTAAAGAAGGTTCGAAAATTTCTGAATATAATATTTTAAAATGCAAGGAAAACTTAAAATTTTAATTTCAAAACAGAAATGTTGATAACATCGAGAATTTTAACTACCAACGCCACAAGGTGTAAAATCGAAATTAAAATATCAAATAATTTCAAAGGACTCTTCTTTATTATTCATCACCCGTATATAAGATATTTGCTAAAATGTACTGTTTTATGGGAAGATTGCGGTACCAATAAAAATGTACCAACACCCTTAAAAAACATACTTAGCTTGTGGCTCTTCGGGCTTATTCAATGTTCTAATCTAATCCCTAAAATACTTCCTTTACTTGAAAGTTAAAGTTTGGGAAGTCAATTGCATACCATCTAATATCGATAATTATAATTTCCCATCTCACCAAAACTCTACAGCCGTTTTTTGTTCCATAAATGTCCAAATCACACTGCAATATTTTTATATATTTATTTATTTATTTTTACATTTATTCGTTATTTATATACAATTTAAAATTGGGTTGAAATTATTAGTCTTAAATCCGAGACCTAATTTTAAATTCTTGGAAGATATTGTGACAATCAATCTGTCTTTAAAAATATTCATCTATTGAACAAAGCTGTGACTGTCGTGGTGATTATCTCAAGTAAATCTTAAATGCGACTCCGCTACCGCTTTAGAAGTTAGGTCGCTAAATGTTTACGAAATATCATAATGAGAAATTGTGATTCTTGGAATTACACTTTATTAGTTTGGATTTGAATTGATAATTCCAATTCAATTTAAATTGTTATTAACAAATAAATGTGACTCAGAGAAATTCGAGGAACGGAAATTTTCACTGCTTCCGTCAGATGAAAAATTATAGTTAGACATTAGATCGTATGAAATTAGAATGATTCTTCGAACTTTAGTCTACGAATGTACGATGTATCTCAGAGATATTTATTCTTCGGGATTCGAACACTGAACCGTTCGGTGATCTAATCTTGAAAAATAAAAATCTCTGAACGTACCCAGTGCAATCGTAGGTGAAATACCAGATATGTACATACAATTTAAGACAGTCAAATCTCAAAAACCCTGATTTTTTTAATCTAACAAATCTTTCACATATCCCAATAATAGGTAAATAGATCGTGCAAGGAATAAATTGTGGTTTCTTTCTGCTACTAACACTCTCTCTATTTAAATTTAAAAGTACATTGTTCTTTGGAATATCTTTGTATTCTGTTAATTAATAAATTATTAACTTATTAAAAAATTATTATATAATAAAATAAAATATATGCATACAATATCAACTATGTAAAGTGCCTCATATATTATGAATATTTAAATTAATAGGTAAAATAATTTATCAATAAAGTTATTCTTTTATGTAGGCAGAACACTTGTGTTTTTGTCAGGTTCAAAGATAAATGCATAGATATTTCAATACTACAATTAAAATAAAAAAATGATTTAAAATAATTTAAGAACCTTTATTACCATATTTTTTAAAAATATTTTTAAATCAGTACTTATTTTATTTAATTGCAATAACGATAAATATATAAATAAAATTGTACGTCTATTATTTGTAGGTTAAGTAGTTACCTCATGTTAGCGAGACTAATTACTCCTTGAGATAGTCAAACTAACACTAACAATTAAAGAGATGTTCTAGTAAATTACCTTATTTTTATAGAATTATGGTAGACACGTGACTTTTTCACTTATATATATATATATATATATATATATATATATATATATATATATATATATATATATATATATATATAATATAAATATAAATATATATATATATATATATATATATATATATATATATATATCCATTGTAACGTTTGGGAATGTATAATTAAAGGGCCATTTTCGCTAGTCTAAGTGGCTTCTCCTATCAGGATATCTTGCCATGTATGACTCGGCGGTTTGTCGACTATTTTTTCTGCACTCGCTATAAATTAATAACATGTCTACTTTTTCATCCATTGAATACATTTTTGTTAACGAAAAGTTATTTTTGACATAAAGTAAACAATTGCCATTTTGGTAACACGCAGCAACCATGACTTTCGGTTCGTCTGTTTTATCAGAGCCTACAAAGTCCGTAATATAACTTGTTGATATCACATTATTAAATAACAAAACGGTTTATTTTCTGAAAATAGTATTAAATTCAATTAGCATTAGATAGTTCTGTTAGATGTATGTTGGCAAAAAAACCTGTAATGTGCAACTAGGTTAAATAAAAAAATATGTGTTCCTATCTTAATTTCGGCGATATTGATCATTATTTAAAGAGAAAATTCTGTAACTGAATGTAAAGCACTTAGACTCGCGAAAATGGCACGATAAATGAATAGTCTTAAATTCTTTCCAAAGTGAGATAAAACTAACAAAAACAATTGCTAGTATATCCGCCATGGGCGCCTAAGTCTAAGAGTTTAAATCTGTTTTTGCCGGTCACCTGTCAAACAAATGTCAACTTGTGATACATCTTTGGAAAGAGAATTTCAAAGTGAATTGAAATTGATAAAAAAAATATACAGGGTTCCATTAAAAATAAAAAAGTTGCAGTAATTTCCAGTCAAACCGGAAGTAGTTAAAAATATTTCTTAAGTGATAAAAAAGCCTAATAATGTCCCATTCTGGTATCTGAAAATACAAATAAGTAACTTTCAAAATAAAAAAATTACAGGGTGTTACATGTTGGCTGCGCCACACGGTATATATATATATATATATATATATATATATATATATATATATATATATATATATATATATATATATATATATATATCATGGATCTGAAACTTTTACGGGCTTGGTTAGATAAGAATCCATTGTTCTTGAGATTAGGCTGTGTCAAGTTTGAGTAACTTTTCGATATTTTGCCTACAATTCTACAAAGCATCTTTAGCGATCTGTACTTTTTCAAAATTAGAACACAACGTTCAATTTTCTAGTCATAAATCATGCAATCGTGGACGAAACGTCAGAAGTTTACTTTAAAAGTACCATCTCATCCCAAAAATCATGATATTAATTTCAAACAAATCCAAATTAAACAGTAATTTTTAGTATATATAATTATTAAATAATTAGACATATAATTTAATGGTATTCAAAAGAATTTTTGGAAATGAAAAGAAGTTCTAACTTCAGTTAAGACTTGAATCAAAGACCTACCTGCCTTCCGGTGAGTTATTGAGCTTTTTGAATTTCAATTAGTACTTGCCTTTCGTTTTTTCTGTTGGGCACAGAACTAACCTAAAAGTGAAAATAGTTTAGTTTTTTGTAAGGATATCATGAAATGTTTCATTATCTAAAACAACTTTCTAAACGTTTAACATTTTTTCTGTATTAATTTAAATACGTAGAATATGCATATTTTTGAAACAAAGTCGTTGCACATATCTAATCTTTAACGAGACATGACGCCAACATAATAATAATAAATATTAGTGCTTTTAACGATATTTATAGCCAACATTTTTCCTTTTATTATCATAAAGTTAATGTCAAATAAATGTCTAAGTTGATATCTTAAACAAAATTTCAGATAAACCAATTTGTTCTCGACTTGTTTTACCAGGAAAGAAAAATTTATACGATAAATCGACGGAATTTAAAATTATAATTAAATTAATGTCTTACTTATACCCGAAATATATAGCCCGCGTAGATTTAGGATCAATATAATTTACATATCAGAATTTCTTAGGATATCGGTTTCGGTTTAAAGTCGGTTTTATTTAACGATGTTAACTGTATAATGTATGTGCACCCACTTTTATTGTATAGTTTCATGTATGTATGTATGTATGTATGTATGTATATATATATATATATATATATATATATATATATATATATATATATATATAAAATATATATATATATATATATATATATATATATATATATAGATATATATATATATATATATATATATATATATATATATATATATATATATATATATATATATGTATATATATATATATATATATATATATATATATATATATTTATATGTATATATATATGTATATATATATATATATATATATATATATATATATATGTATATATATACGTAAACACATACCTCGTTGTATCTTACCATTATTGACCGTAAATACCGGCATAAGCACTAGAAATTTCTATTCTCTTCTTTGTTGATCGTAACCTAACTGATGAACCGCGATACGGGCGAAACGCGTCTCCGGATGGATTAATAAATAAGAGAACAATGGATATACTGCTGAAATATGGGCCCTCGTCCATTTTCAGTTGTTTTACTCTCTCTCTCTCTCTCTCTCTCTATATATATATATATATATATATATATATATATATATATATATATATATATATATATATATAGGGGGAGGGTTAGAGCGAAATAAACGCTTTTAAGTTTAAGTATGTATGTATGTATGTATGTATGTATGTATGTATGTATGTATGTATATATATATATATATATATATATATATATATATATATATATATATATATATATATATATATATATGTTGTAGTCTGCTTTATGATTCAATGAGAACGGTCAAGAAAAGTGGTAGATAATAAAATTATTAATTTTGGAAAAAAATAAATTGAACTAATAAAAATAAAATGAAATTCCCTGTCATTACTTTCTTCCTAAAATACTGAATATTTAGTATAAATACTTCAACTCTTGTGATAAGTTTCAAAATGTATATTTTGCCATAATTGTCTGTACCATTTCTTTGACGTCCCTTGTCAAGGAAAGGTGTCCCTAGATCACAAAAAAACATAGTCGCTCATTTCTATCAGCCTGTTTGTCTGCAGGCACAGTAACTCTTCAACAAAACGAGATATTGATACCAAATGCGGTAGCCATATGAAGGGGTAGTAAAACCTATAATTTCTGAGCAATATAACCTCATGGGAAGGGGGGTGAAAGGGAGAGGAGTCGTTAAATTTTACATATTTTCGACATTATTTTAAGTTTTTAGTAAGGTAGATGAGTTGCTCTGTACATATCTTGTGAATTGTGTTATATTTTCATTGTTTTAAATTATATATAGTCAAATATATAAAGGATTAAAAAAAAGAATGAAGCTGAAGGAGTTACTTCCTATATATCTTATTGTAAGTCTTTTTTAGGATTTTTGGAGCTGAGAAATATGAAAATTGACATATTTTTCCATTATTTTCAGTGATTTATAGTCAAACATAAGAGGGTTTGAAGAGGCGGAAAAGAGAGTTAGAAAGTTACTCCATATATATCATGTAATAAGGAATAAAGTAGCCAGGTTGAACGGTCGAGGAAGCATATGAATACAAGAGGCTTTTTTTTAAGAAACAAAAAAAAAACATTGAAGGCAGAGCTATGTATAAAGGGGAGAGAGTCAAGGGGTGCCAAACCCCTTGATAAAAAATGAACCTCGTTCACTAGAACTTAAACCTCTCTAAACAGAGTAAATTAAAAATCAATGACGGGGATTTCTTACAAAGAAAACCCTTACCTATAGTGGACCTCCAATAACTTAAATTAATGACCGGGGGGGGGGTGTAATTTTCACGAAAAATAACTTCTAACAACCATAGTACTCTAATAACTAAGCACTTAATTTGAAAATCAATGAATGAGGGGTGAATCTTGTATATCCACATGCCCTCTCGCTCCCCTTTGCTATGCCACAGGGTTATAGGTATCGTGCAGGTTTCTCGGAGTCCTCCAATTTTGAAATTGTTTCATTTCTTTATTATTTTTTATTATTTGAGGGAAAATATATAAAGGCTTGAAAGATTGAGGGAGCAACTGTGCGTGGTTGCTCTGAATATATTGTATTATACGTACTTTTCAGAGTTCTTCAAGTCAACAGATCTGAAAATTGTGTTATTCTTTCATTATTTTCAACTATGTATAGTCAAACATAGGGATTACCCGATATATATCATTCAAAAAATTCTGCTATTTTTTATTATTTTCAATTATTTAGGATCAAGCATAAAAATATTTGAGGAATAAGGAATGAAGTTATTAGGATTCCTTCATCTATAACATGTTGCACATACATTTCTGAATTATTGTAGACGATAAATTTCAAAATATAATTTTATATTATTTTCTATCATGTATGTAGTCCAACATAAAAAGGGTTAACGGTTAGGAATGGGAGGAGTTAAAGGAGTCGAAAAATCCGAAAATTATATTACCCCTAGTTATTTTCAGTTAATTATAATTAAACATATAGAATGTTAAGGGGTGGTAAGATGTTAAGGGGGTTGCTACGTATATATTGTGATATACAACCTATTCAGGTTTCTTTGAATCTTCAAAACTACAAAGTATTGTATTGGTGAAAAAGAATTACCCTCCGAGATGTTTGCTTTTCATTGCATTTTAGGTTTCCCAGATCACGAAAAACATAGTCACTTCCGTCAGTCTGTATGTTTCTCGGTGTGTTGGCTCGTACAAAATGAGATATCCACTTCTATCTTGGTACATACATAACACCTAAAGAAGGGATAAAACCTATAGTTTTTGGACGATATCGCTTCAGGGAAAGGGGATGAAAGAGATGGGTGTTGATAAATTTTGTACGGTACATGGTTATTTTTCTGATTTTCTTTCGTTCTGATTAAGTTCATAAATATTTGTATTAAACCATATTAGAGGTTAAAGGGGCAGGCGAGAAGATTCGAGGGGCAGTTTCGTATATAACATCCTATATGTAGCGTTCAGGATTTTTGGCGTTGAAAAATCAGAAAATTGGATTATCTCTTCATCACTCAATTTTAGCAAGCGTAGGGTCAAATAGTTGGGAATTGTTGAATATTGTATAGTTTCGATAGCATGAGATTTTTTCCAAATGTTTTTTGTTGACGTAATGAAGATATTTGAAACATATCATTTATAGGTGGTTAGAAGGGTTGCTTCGTATATATAGTGTTATATTATGTCCTTTTTAATTTTCTTGAAGTTGAGGAATCTGAAAATTATGTTTTTTCATGATTTCAGTTTTAACAAAGGAAGGTGTTAAAAGAGGTGGGGATCGTTAAATATTGTATCGTTTATATAGTATTATGGGAATTTTTCCAGGTGTTTGGCTTTGGATGATGGACAAATTTTAAGTATAATTATTTACAGTACTACATACAAGAGGTTAAAAGGATGAGAAAAAAAGTTAGTATGTTAGCTTCGTATTTATCGTATCACAGATCTGTTTAGTTCTTGGAGGCAAGTAGACAGAGAGAAAGGTATGGAGTTTAATAAATATAATATAATTTTAATACTATTGTGAAAATTTTTCCTGGTTTGTGGTTGGGATATTGCAGAAAATCAAAGAATAATTATTTATAGTAAAAGATTTATGCAGTATAGGGGGTTGGAGGGGTAGCTTTAGTTATATAATAATATGCGTCTATTTAATGTTCTTGTTTTATACTATTTCAAATTTTAACGGAAATAGTATAAAGTTTGAATTGACTGAAACTGGCTTATTTCTCACACAGTCAGTTAATTTTTTTCCTTGCTGAAGGATATTGTATTATGTTCTTGAAAAAAAAAGCAATCTCCGAGATTTTTGTTTTTGGGTTCCTCTCGCGAAATGTTTAATTTGTAAAAATAAAAAGCATAATATACAAAATAAAACAGTACAAATTTTAAAAATGAAATTTTAAATCTTGTACAGTCGCTTATAAAATAAACAAAATGCCTACTTTCTTTATTCCCAATTCTCGAATAAAATACAATGCCTTCAATTTGTTAAAATCAATAAGTTGCAATTCTTACTTATTTTTAAACCCTATAAAAGGTATTTTTAAAGGGCAATCCGTATCGAATTGGCTTGCAGCCAACATGGGAAATATATTTGCTCTCATAAGCATTTGAGCTTACATTTAAATCTGTTTAATTTTTACTATAGTTGCTATAATAGTGCTATAATTCTACGATAGTAAGGCTTAAAGATCTTTGACTTGTTCGTTAATGTTTTTTTTTTGTATTATTTTATCATTGTGTGTTATTGGGCACAGATTAAAACTGAAATTTGTATTCTTGTTTCATATTTTGCAGATACTAGACCTTATTTAGTAAACGTCCAATGATTATTTATGCAACATTGAAAATAAAAATTCTAATAACAGGATTAATACTAAATGAACCTTAACATTTTACAAAATGTTCTTTCTAAGTGTAAGAGAGTGACTTTAGTGATCTACTCAGTATATATCACTACTACACCAAACACTTACCAGGTGTACAAGTATGAAATGCGGATTTCAGAGAACAGATGGTGCACCAATGCAGTTTATGCTATAAAGATTTGACACTGTGCCATTTTGTTGTGTCATCAACAAGTGTCAGACGCGCACGAGTGATAAATTGGAAAAGTGTGTGGATAATGTTGTGTTGTTGTGTTCAATATGTCGAAATTTATACTGAATAAAGAGCGCATTAATTTTTTGTTTTCGTTTGAAGAAAACTGCTGCTGAATCATACCGATTACTTATGGTGAACATGCTTTATCGCAAGATAAATGTGAACGATGGTTTCGACATTTCAAAAGTGGTGACTTCGATGTTGCAGACAAGGAAGGTGGAAAACCGCCAAAAAAATACGAAAATGTAGAATTGCAAGCATTGTTGGAGGAAGATGATTCGCAAACACAAAAAACAACTCGCCGAACAATTGGGCGTTAGTCAACAAGCTGTTTCCAATCGGCTACGAGAGATGGGAAAGATCCAGAAGACCGGTACAAAAGGAAGTCGTTTTTGCATCGTATAGTTACTGGGGATAAAAAGTGGATTTATTTTCAGAATCCCAAGCGCAAAAAATCAAGGGTAGACCCAGGCGCACCATCCACATCGACCGCAAGACCGAATCGCTTCGGCAGAAAGACGATGCTCTGTGTTTGGTAGGACCAGACGGGCGTGGTCTATTATGAGCTGTTAAAACCTGGGGGAAACGGTTAATACTAAACGTTACCAACAACAATTGATCGATTTGAACCGTTCGCTGTTTGAAAAAAGGCCAGAATACCGAGAGAGGCAACACAAAGTCATTTTTCTTCATAACAATGCTCCATCACATACGGAAAAACCAGTTCGCGACGCGTTGGAAGCACTCAGCTGGAAAGTTCTACCCCATGCGGCTTACTCACCAGACTTGGCTCCTTCCGATTACCACTTGTTTGCATCGATGGGTCACGCACTTGCTAAGCAGCGCTTTGGTTCGTACGAAGATGTGAAAAAATGGCTCGAAATGGTTCGCAGCAAAAGGGGAAGATTTTTACTGGCGTGGTATTCACAAATTGCCCAAAGATAGGAAAAATGTATAACAAGCGATGAAGCATACTTTGAATAAAGCACTTTTCTATCATTCTTCCGAATTTAACATGTTTTTTTAGAAAAAAAATCCGCATTTCGTACTTGTACACCTGGTAATTTTTGCATTTGCCACGCGTTGCGCTAACCTAGCTTCATCAGGAGCGATGTTTATTTGTTTGTTCATTATCGCTCCTGATGAAGCTAAGATAGTTAGCGAAACGCGTGTCGAGAGCAAAAATAAAGTGTTTGGTGATATATATTGAGTAGTATCATTGTGCCAAAGATTCCACATTCACAACGAAGTTTAGTGATCTAAATAAAACAACTTAATAGGAACTTTAGTAAGGGAAAAGCTTTTCCTTCAAAACCGAATCATAAGCAGCTTGAATATTCTTTAAAATTGGAAATTAACACGAAGAAGAAAGCGACTAGTGTTTGTGAAAATATAATAATGATTTAGGCATCAAAGGTCAGTAGTGACACCAATGATAAAACTGTTACAGAGTTAAACTAACGGTTAAGACATGTCATCTTGAATAGCGATTAAATCTTATTAAACTTTAGATCCAACAATCGGTCTTAGTATTTGTGAAAGTTATTAAGCTATAGGGCCATAATTTACCCTAAAATAAAACCATTATGTTCGCAAATTACTTATATAATATAAATGTACAAAATTTACTCCATGAAATTAAACGCAAAAAGTGAAATGTTCTATAAAAGTGCTATTCAAATCTGCCTAATGTACGAGTATATTCTAAGTTGAACTATGCAGTAATTGATTTACTATAAGGATTTATGTGTTCAATAATGAAAAGCAAACCTGTGTCAAGTAAAACAAAGAGATTATGAATAATTAAACCTTATCCCAGAAAAGTTGTAGGAAATATTGTACTTGAACTATTTATCAACGTAATGTCTTATTGACTAATCACATTTAGAACTTTTACAAAGAACAGCTTCAGAAATGGTTACGGCTGGTAGCCAACACGAGAAATGGTTACGGCTGGTAACCAATACCAGAAATGGTTTCTCCTATGAGTCTTACAGAGCCGAGACAGAATTATAAAAAAAGAAGAAAAAAGACTAGAAAACTAATTCTAGTACCGTGAAAATTGGGCTTATTTCAAAGTAGGTATATTTTATGCTTAATTGTAGATAAATATATATTTTTTATGATAATAAATGAGTAGCAATGATCATAAAAGTTAGTTACCGTTAATATATCTTAAAGTTAAAATGGTACAAATTATCAATTTGCCACGAAGTAAAAATATAGGACTCCAAAATTCTTCTGTCAAATGATTAAAAAAACTATTGAACTTTTCTGGTGCAACCCTGCCGGAGATTTCCTTACCTGCTACATATTTAGTTGTTAATCCGATTTTTTATAACGAAACTAGCTTATTTTGTATATAAGTTTAGTATTTGTAACTTCTCAAAAATTTGTTCTGATACAAGATATTTTCGCTGTTGTAACTCTAAATAAAAAACACACAAGAAATGTAAGCAAAACTTAATACACATATAATACGTAAACGTAAAACATTTCACAAAATTTTAAAGTTATCCACTAAATAAACAAACTTGTTAGGATGTTGTCTACTACAATATATATATATATATAATATATATATATATATATATATATATATATATATATATATATATATATTATATATATATATATATATATATATATATATATATATATATATATATATATATATATATATATATATATATATATATAAATATATATATATATATATATATATATATATATATATATATATGTTATATATATATATATATATATATATATATATATATGATATTTGGGCGTGATCTCCTATCACGCCCAAATTTGCCGAGCTCCCCCAATTAAGATTGTATTTGTAATAATTTTGGTAGATACGGCAACATTTTGCTTTCTTTCTTTATATATATATATATATATATATATATATATATATATATATATATATATACATATATACATATATATATATATATATATATATATATATATATATATATATATATATATATCACTGTAAAATAAGTCTAAATTGTAAGTAAAAAACAATGGATTTACCCGAGCAAAATCGCATCAAGGTTCAATTTTTTTTTTTAATTCTAAAAACTAAGAATGAAATATCAATTAAAGGGGCTGCTTAATTAAAATCTTGTGCAACGTTAAGGCAATTTTGTGTGTTTACATATTATATCTTATGTACTAAGTATTAATTAAATAGTGATTACATATTTTACTTTTTCCTTTAGTGGCATATATTATATATTATATTATTTGTTTGAACTACATTGAGATTTTGAAATCTTTGGTACAATGACACTACACAACAGTTATCACCTCTATATCAAATACTTTATTGTTGCACTGGAAGTGCATTTGGCTAAACACGTTAGCATCATGATTAACAGTCAGTCAAGAACAGTCAAGGGATCTGAAATATGTAAATAAATTAAATAGGATCTAATTTTTCCCGCATGAACAAGTAAAAAATATACAGAGGAGATGTGGGTGAGTTTGTTCATGGATCTGGAGTAAAAATTAATTTTTCGACGTGGGTAATGTCTGGAAAATGTGTCGATAGTATAGCAAACAGATGGAGTTTTAGTACTTTTACAATACCATTAAATGATGCAGGTTGTGGAATTCTCCCCGACGAAGCCACGAAAACCTGCTCAATATAATAAATTCAAAGTCGTTAATATACCGGTTGAATTGTTTATCGTTTTGTAAATAATTAGCAGTACCAGCTAATGCCATGCTCATTGGTCACATTTGCCACATAAAAATAAAGAGTATTTAAAAAAGTTACAAAAGTTTCAAATTGGGTTACTTGTTTAATAAGGCATATCAAGAGTCAAAATTTATTTGACAAAATTATTTTAATTACCTTTACTACTGAAACTACAATATTAAAAATCATTGCCTAAAAAATTCAAATTTCACATTCACGATTTTAGCAGATCGACATTTTTTTAGATAATTTTTATCAATTAATGAGACGGCAAGAACAGAATGTCCTAGGGCACAGGACTCAATAAGGCTGACACTGTTATAATTAATCTTCTTAATCTTCGTCTTCTACTTAACCATAATTATTGTTAAAAAGACAACCTGAATAGGACCATTTTTTGCAAGAATAAATAGATTTTTTAAATATTATTTAAAACTTTCTCTCTTTTAAGTTCAAGCAGAACGTAATTACGAGGGTTGCGTGATAAGTACCTAGCCTTGACAAGAAAAAAACATTTTTATATGTAAAATTTATTTTATTTTTCAACATAGTCTTCTTTTAGCTCGATACACTTAGTCCAACATTTTCCTATCTTCTGTATTCCATCTAAAAAATACGATTTTTCCAACCCTTCAAAATAGGCGTTTGTTTCAGAAATCACCTCATCGTTTGAGCCAAATTTTTTTTCCGCCGAATCATTTTCATATTCGGAAATAGGAAACAATCGCTTGGAGCTAAATCTGGCAAATATGGTGGATGCGAAAGCAACTCGTACCCTAACTCATGGAATTTTGCAATGGCGATAACACAAGTCAACACGTGTGCATTGTCTTGATGAAAGAGAAGTTCTTGCTTCCCAAATGCGGACATTTTTCTTTCACATTATAGTTGTTGAAACGAGTTGACACAAAACTCTCCATTACTCGTTTTGCCCTTTTTAAGATAATCGGCATGGATTATGCCGAGTGAATCCCAAAACACTGTGGCCATGACTTTGTTGGCTGATAAAGTCATCTTGGCCTTCTTTGGCACGGGTTCGCCACTGTTTGGACTGTTCTTTAATCTCTAGTGTGCTATGATAAATCCATGTTTCATCAAGAGTTATGAATCGATGCCAAAAATCATTCCGATGGCTCCTTATTATCGTCAAACATTCTTTTAAAATTGACACACGTTTATTGTCAGTTGTAAGCAATCGCGACATGCATCTTACAGAAAGCTTTCTTATATCCAAATGAGTTGTTAAAATGTTTTGCACCCGTTTAGTTGAGATGCCCAAAGTTTCAGCAATCTCACACACTTTCACTCTCCCATCCCTTGTCATTATATCGTCGATTTTTCCAATCATATCTGATGTGATGACCTCATTTGGACGATCTGGACGTTCTTCATCAAAAATGCTTATACAGCCGCGTTTGAATTCAACTCTCCAATATTTTATAATTGATAACGAAGGTTCCGAGTCTCCATAAACTTCCCTAAGTTCCGTTTTTATCTCATCATTTGTTTTCTTTTTCAAAAACAAATATTTTATCACTGCTCGATATTCAATTTTTTCCATTGTTGTAAAATCATAAAAGTTATTCTATTTAAGTGGATTCCATTCACAAACCAAATCACGCATGGACTTGAAAATTTGACAGGATTCTTGTGAAAAGTTATATTTACGAAAAATATAATTTTTTAAATAGTAGTAGCACCGCGGCAGAGGCCAGGTACTTATCATACAATCCAAGTATATATAATTAAATAAAAAAAAAACTACACACTTTTGTATTTATTTGTATATTTATGACGCCTCCTCAGTTACTCATAGACTGAAATATCATTTAATTTTATTCGTAATATAAGTTACAATTCTATTTGTTATAATAATTTATTAATAATAAAATAAATGGTATACTATTTTTCTAGTTAAATGTTTTTGTTTATTTTTGATTGTAATAATTGATAACAAGTTTTAATACAGGAAATTCAAGTATTTACAATTCACCTGCCACATTACCTCACTATCGATAACATTTATCAAACCCGCACATGGCAGGTTAGTTTATTGAAGGAAATAAATTTCTAAAATACCGACAAATGGAGAAAACCTACTGTGGGCTCACAATAGCCGATATCATTGTTATTATATATAAATGATAGATCGTGAAAGAGATTTGAATTATCGAATGTTTCTTTTCAAGACGTAATCTTAACAAGGCTCATTAGAACAATTCCACAAAAGCAAGATTTTGATGAGAAAAGCTTTTCTATATTTTAAATACATAAAGAAGTAATAAATAAACGATTTGTGGTGAAACTAACAGGATTGTTTTTGTTATTATTTCCTGAAAGAAAACATAATCATGACAAGCTGTGATATCCTTTACAGATAATAAACTATACGTGAAGACACCATTTATTTTCGCTTTAAAAGTCACATGGTATTAAGATTTTAAGAGCTATTATTTATATCCCCAAGGGTGTTTTTATACTTTATGAGATCGTCCAAAGTAGAAATAAAGTTTTTAATACTGTACCGGTGTTAGCGGTTTGATGCACGGAGACAATGGTTATCTTTTGACTGATAGGTTAGGTACTCCAACATGGAAGTCTGTACTGATTTATCGCTTCTTCTCTGTTTTAGGTTACCTCAGTCCCGGTGGGCCATGTAAATCCGAAGGGTAGGGCCTTCGGATTTACATGGCCCACCGGGACTGAGGTAACCTAAAACAGAGAAGAAGCGATAAATCAAGGACCAATGCGCATGTCAGTTACTAGCTGATGATGACCTATAATAGATACTCCGATAGATCCCGGCGGGTGGCTGCTTATTACAGATTGCTAATAGGTAAGCAACTCTAGGGATTGTTCGGTAGGCAGTGATGCTAAAGCTCCTCTGGACTGGCAGCAAGTTGTCTTCGGTTAATCTCCAACTTAACGTTAGTTTCGCTATCAAGCATAGTGTCGGCGGTGCGCGTGCGCGTCTTATTAGCTTTGGGACTCTATATACTTGTAAGGTGTAGGTGCGTCGGCAAGAGCTGGTCCATAAAGGAGTCCGACAGTCGATCCTTTGAGTCAAAGACGGGGTGAGTTTTGGTCTGTATATTTAAAAAAAAGAGCACACTGGTTGGACAGGTTCACAGTGTACCTGTGTGGAAGTCACTGGTCGACTGCTAATTATACAGACCCACAACAGCCTGCCCTATCAGTGGATGTGTGTGTGTGTGTAGTAGTAGTTTGCAAAAAGATAAATAATAGTAGAATTTACTTGCCGTATACCTCTGGGACGGATCCGGTGAGGAGGGGCGTCAGGCAGGGGGACACGCTCTCATCAACGTCATTCACCTTAGCTTTGGAGGACGTGTTCAAATTTCTACCCTGGAAGCCGAAGGGCGTTAACATAGACGGAAAACATCTCAATCATCTCCGCTTCGCGGATGATATTGTACTCTTCAGTAGCGATGCAGAAGAATTAACGATAATACTCCAAGAACTCAAGGACGCCTCCCAAGCTGTAGGCATCAAAATGAACTTTAAAAAGGCTAAAATAATGAGTCTACATAATATGAACGTCACTATCGAAAATCACACTTTGGAGGTAGTCAACGAATACAACTATCTGGGACATAATATCAAGCAGAGATCACGCGGCGAATTGGCCTCACCTGGATGGCGTTCGGAAGACTCAGCTACATCCTTTAGTGCTCTACGATCCCTGTAAATCTCAAAAGGAAGGTCTACGATACATGTATCCTACCAGTGACGACATACGGACTCGAGACGGTGACAATACGGAACGATGAGATAAGAAGAAGAACGAGAGTCTGCTACGTTATCGAGCGTGTGGCCAGACTGAAATGGCGTTGGGCGGGCCACGTGGCCAGAAGTGATTCTAAATGGATCAAAGCCTTAATACAGTGAAGTCCAAAAGAGACAAAGAGAACTGTTGGACGACCGCAGGCGCGATGGAGAGACGATATCTAAAGACATGTGGGGAAGAACTCGATTCAGACCGCCCAACAAAGATCGGCATGGGAATCTCCGGAAGAGGCCTATGTCCACTAGTCGACTTCTATGGGCTAAAGAAGATGCCTCTGGGTACGTATTAGACAGAGACGAGCTATTGGTTATAACGATTTTACAATCAGTGCTCCCTATCTGCTGGTGTATGTATGGATGAGTCTATATCTGGTCTGTTTCGTAATGAGGAGAACACTAATTATAACGCAACACTCTTCTCGTTGCTTACTAGAGACAGACGTGCTGCTGGTCATAACAGGTCCGCAGCTAGTTCGCCCTCTCGGCGCCGTGGTGTGTGTCAGAGGAAAAAAAGATTCTTCCCCGTGAGTGGGTTAGTCCATCGTACCTATAAAGGATGCAATGACTGGCAACGTTGAATTGGGTTGACTGTTCATCTCTTGGTCGGCTAGGCCATTTCGGCTCGGAAGGTTGACTGGTATTGCTAAGTTGCTTAGGTTCGAAAGGTCGTTCGTGACTGTCTGGTCCATGGCGATTTTATAGAGGGGGCGCGGCCATGTAGATGTCTTAACCGCGGAATCGACCCAAGCTAATGCAGACCTTGCACCATTAGCAGCGACTTAGTGACCTGTCACAATTTCCATACAGCAGAAATTGAAAAGCCAATTTTTTGTGTTTCCGATTACAAATTGTTTAGATAGATTTCAGCCCGTAAATGCATAGTTGGTTAACAAAGCAAGAATGAACCCTTTCCGATAACTACATACGCATACTGCCACAAAAAAATGTAACTTCGATACAATTCAAAAATAAATAATTAAGTGGACTAAGGCAGGCGTTGACTTTTATATTTTTATCTTATCGATTCCCTAGATAGATAATTAACTTCCTTTCACATTCGAATAACCTGGAAAAATGTGTAATCCAATTTGTTTTAATTCATGGCCAGCGTCGTAGTTAGAAGTAAAAAGCCCCCCTCCCCTTCATTAAACATACAAAAAACGACTGTCTGCAATTATAAAATACAATACAAAATATTATATCCTAATGAGAATATACAATATTTTCTCGTTTGTTTCTTTTCTTCTTTGGGATGAATTCATCATATTTATCTATAAGTGTGTTCACTTGGATATGAAAATTGCTTACTTACACTTATATATGATCTTCTCGTTCAGTGTACAAGTGAGCGCCATATCAACCAAAAAAGCAACTACCTTACATTTACAAAGCAAAATGAAAGAATAGTATCTTGAAAGATTATATTCTACCGAGAATATGCATTATTTTCTCGTTGGTTTTATTTTTTCTTCGCGCAATGCATCAATCATATTTATCTATAACGGTGTTCGTTTGGATCTCAGAGTCACGTACTTGCACTATATGTGATTGTCCAAAACTGATGTTTAAAAATGTGTTGATTTTTTCACAGTTTGAAAATATGGATAATATTGTGTAATTAAGTTTAACCAATTAGCTTTTGACGTTTGAAAAAGTGTCAACAAGAAAAAACATCTCAATTATTATATATATATATATATATATATATATATATATATATATATATATATATATATATATATTATATATATGTATATATATATATATATATATATATATATATATATTATATATATATATATATATGCAGAAAAATACTTATAGTTTTTTTTAAATTTTTTTATAAGGGAAAAATTTACATGTATAAATATATATTATATATATATTATAAAATATATATATATATATATATATATATATATATATATATATATATATATATATATATGTATATATATAGTGTATATAAAACTTTTTTCAGAGCCACTGTACTGTACTCGTTCAAAAAATATTCTGTTATTGTCAGCAGCTTTAAAGATGAATGTGTTTTTATTTCGTCCATTCTTTGGCCTTGTATCAGGATTGTAACCTAGTCTGTATCCTCCCATTGAACAAAATCCATTTTTATGTGGTTTTTTTGACATTTAAAAAAATTTAAAAAAAAAATTTTGTTTTTCAGCATCATATGAAATATTCGGTGCCATTTTACCCTCCCCGAGCACCGCATCGCTACAGGAGAAACAATAGTAAATTAATTAAAAAGTTTCTACAGAAATATGAAATTTGGCCAATAGCGATTTAACTACTATTTGTGGCCCTTCATACTTGCTTTCAGTTCAGGTTTTTTATATGCCAATAATAAATTAATAAATAACCTAGATCAAGTATACTATTATAACCTCCGTCCTTATATTCATGTTTTAAATATGATTGATCGTAATATAATAAGTAATAAGTGTAAATGTTAGATAGATAGTTCTTTACGTTACTTTTGTTTAGATTTAGATTAGAAATTCACGGCAAGATTTTCAGTTTACGAAACAAAAAATCTCAGTAATAAACAAATTTCTGTGAAAAAAATAGTTTGAGTGGAAAAATAAATTATTAGTAAACAGCTATATCTTCCTTGTAATGAAAGCATTTCTCGAAATCAAGTTAATTTATTTGGATATGTAATAAATGTTTCGATGTACGGAGACACTTATCTATAAGTTACATAAGATCCTGTAATTTCAACTGGAAAAAATACCGGTAAAAGAAATTATGTTAAACAAGATAATTTGCGCATAAATATTTTAACCTAAGGTTAACACTAAGGATATATTTTTCAAATAAAGAATTATATATCTAAAGATACGTGTTCACAATATGATTGATATCTCATGAAGTATTTTTATTACAAACGAGCTTTTAACATATTGTGGGCACGGACCGTTAGATATAAAATTCTTTGTTTTGAAAATATATCCTTAGGGCTAACCTTACATTAAAACGTCTATTACTGTCTTGTTATATTTTTACTT
The DNA here is from genome assembly GCA_019049505.1 of Pachyrhynchus sulphureomaculatus. NCBI lineage: Eukaryota > Metazoa > Arthropoda > Insecta > Coleoptera > Curculionidae > Pachyrhynchus > Pachyrhynchus sulphureomaculatus. Next base: position 146,335,367 of record CM032446.1, on the reverse strand, counting down.
ACGACATAAAAATCAGTGAAAATTTAGATGAATTTCGAGAAAATGCAAATTTAATTCGAATCGACACCATTTATGCTTGATATATACTCGTATAAAGTATTTTTTTTCGTCACTAAAATACCTTTATCTTCTTCTTCTTCTTCTTCTTAGTGCCTTGTCCGCTTGGCGGACGTTGGTGATAATTAATCATTGCTATAGAGACTTTATTTGCGGTAGCCTGAAAGAATTCTATTGCAGTTTTGCTGTACCATTGTCCTAAATTTTTTTAAGAAGGATGTACGCCTTAGGCCAGGTCCTCTTTTGTCATCAATTTTAGTTTGTAATCTGTAGAATGTTATATTTTTCATTTGTCATTATATGTTGACGCTTGCGCGTTGTTGCATGTTTCTGAGAATATCTTTATAAAAACGTTTTTTACATGACCACTATAAAAACTAATTAAAAGCGTCAAAATAACTTTCATCTCCCTACCTTAAAGATATTCCCCTCGCTACGGCCCTGCTTACTTTGGTTCACAATTCTAGTCACAGTTGCCTGTGAGGTTACTCATGCTTCTGACCAATAAGTAGCTTCTCAGTATCGTGATATGAACATACCCGTGAGACGAGTTTGGTATATTCCCACTCGAAAAGTGAATCCTTGTTAAAAATTTGAAACTACTATTTTTGCAATGTTTAATGGGATTATAACGGAATTTTATAACCTAAGGTTTTATTGGCTTTTTAGCTGTCACTGTTAGGTTTAGAGACCCGTCTTTAGAAGAGAAGTAAATTAAAATATGAGACAAATAAAAAAATTATGGCAAAAATTGTATGATTTATTTATCTTTAATATAGTATACTCAATCCGAATATATGTTTTTCCCAGAGGACTTTGTAGTCCTCCTTCAAACATTTGAAGGGATGGCCTATCCCTTCAAATGTTACATTGATTTGTTCTACCTTTAATTATGTACATATTGCTAAATAATGATAAAATCGACTAGTAGGTGAGGCTATATACAGATTAACTATTAACAATACCTTCCAAAAAGTTGACATTTTACTTTCTCCATCGTGGTAACAGTTTGATTTCGGTATGTTTATTATAAAAAATATTTGCTATGTTTTAAATACGTATTTTTTTATATTGTAGGAATGAAAAACAGGATACAATCTACAATTTGTTCTTACTTAAATCAATTAAAAATTTTTTATTAATTAATTAATTATTGTTCTTTTCGGTATTAAAACAAAAGAGATGTATCCAGTACTTCCTTATAAACACTCAGCTTGAAGATAAATACTGAAATTGACTTTCCAACATTATAAGTCGATATGTTAAGTAATACTTACTTTATCACTACATATTATTTCTGCCAAAATTGGAATTATTGAAAAATAAGACATTTTTCAAATTTTTTCATCCAAAGAACACTGAAAAAGACGTAAAATACGATATATCAAAAGTAATCTTTTTAACATCAATTTCTTATAATACTATGAACTAAAAAAAATTTAGCTACACCCCTTAGCTTTAAAGCCATATTTCTTTAAAACTTTTCTAGGTTAAATATTATATATAAGCAAACTTCAAATCTATATTTCATTTCAAGCGAGAGATATGTTACTAACAGATAGACAAACGGACTGACGGGTTAATGGAATTGGAATTTAGATTGAACCCGAAAGATCGTAAATTTATTGGAATATGACTTTTTCACCAATACTTTCCTTTAACGAGAGAAGTGGACGTATTATAATTCGTCTAATGACTGTCAGAAAAATTTCGATGAAGCGACCATTCATCAATGAATTAGGTTACACCTACTAGTATTTTACTAACATAAATTTTTAAAAAATGCATATTATTTGTGGGTAATTGGGAAATCTCTCAAAAAAATTCTTAGGTATTCAACCTGTGATGCTGGTGATATTATCTTTCCAGTATATCGTTTGACACCAGAACATGGCCATCAATTCAGCTATACGAAACGTATAGTATAGCGACAAAACACATGAAACCTAACATTTAGTGCTTTGAAAGAGAGATAAAAACGACATTTGTATTCATTGCAGATATATGTTAAGCTTATATGTTTTGTCGGTATGTTTTAAATCATACGTCGTTCTAGAATTTTTACCCTGCTATCACTCAATATTATTATTTATGTCTATGGAATCATCTAAAGAATTTTAAGAATAACTGTATACTGCCGTAGTCACATTAAAAAATGTACTTTTATTGTGTTACAAATTTTTAGCGTAACTTGTTACATTACTATACGATGATTTAGTTCGTTAAGTTACTAGTTAAAATATAAAATTTTTCATTATTATTTCATAAGTTATAATTATCTTTCAAGTAAAGCAAAATAGTGGAGGTTTGACAGATCGACAACAGAACTACAAGAAAAATATAAATAATTAAATTTGTTATTAGTTAACGAGTAATATGCAAGAAAACTAACAAAAAAATACATATACACGTCTGAATTAGCTAGTCTGAACCATGACTTATAAACTAAATGTCTAACACGTAAGCTGAAAAGTTTTTGCTCTAGCTGCTTAACACATTTTTTTGCAAAATTCGACGTTATTCATCAATATATTCTCTTTCAAGAACGATACAATCAGTCCAACGCTTTTCTAACATTTCTACACCTTTCTTCTAGAAGGATTTGTCTTTGCCTTCAACATAGGCCTCAGTTTCGGCGATATACTTATTCATTGGAGCAAAATCTCTTTCCCTCGAGCATATTTTTGAGGTCTGCGAATAAATAATAGTCACTGGGGGCCAAATCTAGAGAATACGGTAGATTAGGAAACAATTCGAACTTCATTTCTTGCAATTTTGCCATCGTAACCATTGACTTGCAACACGGTACATTGTCTTGATGAAAGAGCACTTTTATGTTCATTTGGAGACGGTTCTTTGCGATTTCTACCTTCAAACGCACCAATAACTTTATATAATATTCGCTATTGATGGTTTTTCCCTTCTCAGCATAGTCGATGAAAATTATTCCATGCGCATCTTAAAATACAGAGGCCAAAACCTTCCCAGCCGACTGTTATATCTTTGGTCGCTTCGGGCGGCTTTCGCCGGCTGCTGTCCACTCAGCTGACTGCCGATTTGATTCCGGTGTGTAGTGGCGGATCCACGTTTCATCCATTGTCACATATCGCATGAAAAAATTCTTTTTATTGCGCTTAAACAAGTCCAAATAGCGTTCAGAATCATCAATACCTTGTTGTTGTTGGTCCACTGTGAGCAAACGCGGTACCTATTTCGAACAGAGCTTTCTCATGCCCAAATGTTCATGCAAAATATGACCAACACGTTATTTTCATATCTTTAGGGTGTCATCTATCTCACGCAGTTTCACTTTACAGTCATCCAAAACAATCTTGTGGATTTTTTTGATGTTTTCCGGTGTAAGCACCTCATTTGGGCGTCCAAAGCGTTCAGCATCATTTGTATTTGTACGACCACGTTTAAATTCAGCGTACCAGTAAATGATGGGTAATTCTCCAGGGGCAGAATTCCCCTAACACTTATCATGCCATTGCTTTGCTTGAACGGTATTTTTTTCCCTTCAAAAAAACAGTGTTTAATCAACACACGAAATTCGATTTTTTCCATTGTTTTAAAAATATCAAAAGTTGCGTCACTAAAACCACTGTAACTTGTAAACTAATCGTTGAAATGTCATGAAATTTTGACACGTATCATTTAAAAGTTGGTACTCCCTAAAAATCATATGGATTTTTTGAAAAGGGCGACGTCTATGTGTCAAACCAAAAACTTTTTTGCCTACATGTTATATAAAGAGTTCCTAGGGATTTATTTAATAGAAATTATATTAAAATATTTCAGTTTCTAAAGATAAAAATCAGATTAAATTTTGTTGGTATATCTCATGTCTTGTATTTTAAAAAACACATGGTAAACGTGTTGACACTTATTCCTTAATAGAAAATAATACAGTTGACCTACGTGAGCATCTTGTTGTGACATAATTAAAGCGACAAAATCAAAACAATACAATTATATGAAGGTGTCCTAGAAGCAACATGACGCGAGTAATTTTTCAACCGTCTACAGCGACCAAATTTTTTAATGTTATCGCACGACTTGCATCAGCTGCTAATTAACTTTGGTAAAAGTCAACTTGTCCCAACAAAATAGAATATAATTACCTATAAGTTTTAGCGATACATACTCGTATAGTAACTTTTGTTACGGTATCGAGTTAGACTTATCACGCGCTGATCTGATCACCATATTAATCAAGGAATATTAAATATATAACGTTTTCTCAGAATTTAAGTTACAGTTCACTAAAACAATAAATTTTTTTCATTTATACTCATTAAAACTCTCAGAATTTGTTGACTTTATAAATTATTATTATAACATTTCCTTATTTTTATTTAAAACCCAACATTGACCGCTCCATTGCCGCTTGAGCTATCCTTATCGTATTTATTGTCTTCTTTGTCAAAGTTAGAGTTTCTGCTCCATAAGTAAGCACAGGTAACACACATTGGTTAAAGATCTTTCGTTTGAAGCAAATAGGGTAGCCTGATTTCAGCGTTTCTCGTAGTTTGCCAAATGCGACCCAAGCTAGAGTGACCCTCCGTTGTAGTTCATGGGTCTGATTATCTCAGCCCAACTTATTTTCATGTCCCAAATATTTATATGTCATGAGTTGCTCGATGTTTACCCCGTTTACTGATGATGACTTGATAAAAACTAAATTTGTCATAAACTAGAACTTCAAAAAATTTTTCTTTAAGCGAATATTATGGGACTGTTCTTTTAGGGTGTTAAGCATGACATTCGCATGATCTGCGTGATCTGTTAATAGGACTATGTCATCGACGAATCTCAAGTTATTCAGCATTTCTCCATTTATATTTATGCCAATGTTGCTCCAATTTAGATTTTTAAACATGTGTTCCATAAGGGTCATAAACAACTTTGGGGAAATAGTAACACCCTGGCGCACACCTCTTTCGACTTGGAATTTGTTTGTTTCCCTATGTAATTTAACTGTTGATGTTGCCTGACAGTAGATATGTCTTAGGATATCGATGTGCCTTGAATCTTTACGGCATTCAGCAAGAGCCTTAAAAAGCATATCCTCATTCACTGAATCGAAGGCCTTCTCATAATCCACGAAGATAAATATTAAAGGCCTGTTATATTCGACCCACCTTTCCACAATTAACTTAACAGTCAAAAGGTGATCATTGATATCATAGTCTGCTAGGAATTCAGCTTGATCGGGTGTTTGGTAGTCTAGTCTGTTAGAAGTCTCGCTTTGAGGTCAAACGTTTTGTCAGTATTTTTGTGAACATCTTATAAACATGGAAGAGGATGCTTATAGGACGATAGTTTGATAGATCTATTGAATCGCCTTTTTTATAGAGTAGAATGATAATAGCGTTGTTCCACTGCGTTGGTGTTATAGACTTAGTAAGACGTAGTTTAAACAGTATTGTGAGGTCCCTGATGACAGTAGGTCCAGCCAGCTTTATGGCTTCAACCACAGTACCATCCTCACTTGGAGACTTATTATTTTTCATCTCACTCAAGACTTGTATGATCTTATCTCCTGTTATTTCGGGAATATCTTCTTAACCTTGATTTTGAATATGTGAAATCTTATACGGTGTGTCGTTATTAGTGTTTTTATAAAGCTGTTTATAAAAACCTTCAACAATATTCATAATCTCTTCTCTATCTGTTATCACTCTTCCATCTTCATTCTTTAGTTTTTGTATAATTTTTGTTCCCGTAGATAATTTGGATCTTAAAACTTTTAGATTTTTATTCTCCTCAATTACCTTTGTTACTTGGTCGGTGTTAAGCTTTCTAATATATCTTCTTATTGATGTTGATACTGCTTTGTTGAGAGCTCTGCGATCTTGTCTATTGCCGTACAAAAGTATGGAAATTATAAAGCGTAAAAGTAGTTCAAATAAAGACAGAGTGCCTATTCCTTTTAGTTCCCCCTACTATGTTAGTTACTTGACCAGAACTGATTGCCCCACCCATATTATTATTTCTGCTTGAGTAATTCAGAGGTTAGGCTAAGTATAAATAAGGTAGATTTGTAGTTTGGCTTTAGTCAGTTATCGCTCCTGATGAAGCGAAACGCGCGTAGAATGCAAAAATAAAGCCTTTGGTGTAGCAGTAATATATACTGAATAGGGACAAAACGTATTATTTCCGTACATAAGAAATGTGTCCATGAGTTTACAAAGATTGTTTGTAGACAGGTAAACTTAGCCTGCGGAAAAGACATATTTACACCCTTTCGGAAATGTGCTCCAGTTTAGCCTATATTTAAAAAAGGTAAAAAGATCATATCAAACACCTACATACGAGTAACATCGTTTGCTGTAATATCGAAAGTCATGAAGAAGGCTACTAATCAGCATCTCTTAAAATATCTGGAATATTATTAGGGACCACCAGTATGGCTATCGTCAAGAAAGGAAGTCTCCTAACCTTTGTCACACATTTTTAGAACAACACAATTGCAACAACATAACGCTTGATATATCCAAAGCATTCGGGGTGCCTGGCGTGAAGCATTGTTGGCTAACCTGCTCTATTTTGATATGTTCTTATTTTTAGCTCGTGATTTTCCTCAGAAGAGAGTTGATAAATTTATTTCCGACATTTCAGTAACAATACCGATATGTTATGCGGCTCTATCCTGTTTTTTATTGATCTGGAACGCTTGAGTACTAGTTACCCTTGCAAATGTTAGCAGGCAGCAAGAAATTATACAACATAACAAAACTTGAGGTGACGGTAACGAGGTAGAATTTAATACCACAAAACCTCAGGCAGCAGTTTTTCTAAAAACAATTGCGGTAATAAAACTCCAGTTAGATCCGAACACTCTATTCCATTACCGTAGTCAGTCAACTTGTTGAGGCATGTCTTACCATGATCATATAATATTACTTGACCCTAGAAGCCTGATGAACTTTCTTTCTGTTAACGATATATGGGCAAAAAAGAAAAATCAAATCTACGGCTTTGCTGTACTTGATAAGTTTGTGTCCAACTATCTCTGTAAATATCTGCAGAAAGCTGGACGTTATAAAACTTGAAAATACCTGTAAGAAATTCTGTCTTAAGGTGTGAGAGTAAGGCTAAAATTACCGTTACCCAACTCGACATTGTTACATAGGGAAACTCTGTCCCCTGTTAGAATTGTAGTTCAACTTGCGTGACGATACTTTAAGAACAAATATATCTTGTCGCATGCATCGCAAAAAGAGTCTCTCATAAGTTTGGAATATTCTTTCGTACTAGAAAACTGTATATTACACAATAGCTTTTAATTATTTACGAAAAATTCGATCATTGAAGTTAATCCGCACCTTCCTCGGTTAGTACTAGGTAACCGCTGGGAAAGGCGAATGATGTTAAGACAAACAGCTTATATACTTCTTCTTCTTACGATGCCGTCTTCTCACGAAGGTTGGCGATCCATATAGCTAAATCGAACTTTAGAAAATCCTGCTCGAAAAATATCACTAGAAGTACATCCAAACCACCTTCTCATGTCCTTCAACCAAGAATTCTGTCGTCTTCCGATCGATCGTTTGCCCTTTATTTTACCTTCAATAATTAGACGTAGAAATTCGTAGTTTAGGCTCCTCATTGTATGTCCGAAGTATTGAGTTTTTCTTATTTCTATGGTTCTTATTAATTCCTCAGTTGAGTTTCGGATCGCGAAGTGTGTAAATGTGAATCGAACGCCAGGCAATAGTCAACTCGTTCAACGAGCATTATTACGGTGGTGTTTCGATCTATTTAATTATTTTGTCCATTGCAAACGAGAGGACTAGAAATAAAGCAGAGTGTAGTGTTAGAATTAAGAAAATAAGTAAAAAAATTGGAGATTTATGAGAATAATTCTGTGAAATTGTATGAAGCTAACGAAACGATAAGCGACGACCTTGATCGTTTTACTGTTTACGGTGCTAAGAAATATAAACAATAGTTTTTTTTCTTTTTCTCCCGTGTTTGAAAATGGAATATACGAAGAACACAAGTTTTTATAACAGAAAGAACAATGGATAGCAATAATTATGCCTCAGGAGACTCGAAAACACGAAGAGTCGAAAAAAAAGAAGAGCCAATGGGATTATTCAAGAAGAGTAAAACGCTGAACACCACAGAAAGAGAAAAACGAAAGAGTAGATAAGGGAGACAATTTAATAGAAATGATTAGAGAGCTAATATCAGATATAAAGGATATAAAACAAGATCAGACGATATACCAACAAGCGTTGAAGGAACTAAGAAAGGAGAATGAAGTATTGAAAGAGGAAAATAAGATAATTAGAGAAAACATGAGAAGTATGGATTTGAAGATGAGTTAGACTGGAAAAAGAAAACGTAAGGAATATTATTGTAATATCGGGAATGAAATTTGAGGCGAATAGCCAACTAGATCTGAAAATGGGTGTAGAACATTTTATGGAGAGGAGTATGGACACAAAAGTACAGATTAAAGACGTGATAAAAATAGGAGCGACTATGTACAAGATAGAACTTGGAAACACGGGAGATAAAGAAGCTTTAATGGAAAATTAAAACAAACTGAGGAACCTAAGAGAGAGAGTTTACATAAACAATAATTTAACAAAAGATGAACGGGAAATTCAAAAGAAATTGACACATATAGCAAAGAACGAGAGAAAAAAATAGAAAAAGGGGGAAAATATGATATCAAAAATCGTAATCGAAGGAAGAAGATATAAATGGGACATTGAGGAAGAAAAACTGAAAGAACCAACAAAGAATACAACGACCATCAAGTCAAAAAACTGAGAAAAAGGAGAGAGGTAGGTAGATTGACGACGACCCTGGCAAAGATGAAGGATACGGAACAGAAGACTAGTAAAATGAATACAAATAAGAAGATAATCAAATAAATAGATAGGAAGAAAGAAATGGGAAATAATTGTCGAGTTATTAGATTGAAAACACGGAACAATAGGGTATAAACAGAAAAAAAGATGAACTGACAGAAGAACAACAAATGCACTATGTAGGAAACACTGAAACAGAAAGGAAAGGAAATGGATGCAAAAAATTAAAAGAAAAAGCATACAAAAATCAACATAGAGACATAATATCGGAATAAGATGCAGAACTCACACAAACAGAAGAAACTAATACAGAAGAAACAAAGGAGGCAATCGGCAATTTAAACAGGATGGAAGGATATAGAATAAAATATGGAAAAAAAAAACAGATATAGAATAACTTAACTCCACGGGCCTTACACTCCTAACAAAAGGCAATAGGATAAGTAAGTAAGTAAGTAAGTAAGTAAGTAAGTAAGTAAGTAAGTAAGTAAGTAAGCAGTAATTCCTTCTTTTTGTTCATTCTTTCTAGTACTTCTGTGTTTTTTATTTTCTATACCCAGGAGATGCGAAGAAGGCATCTGAAAATGTACATTTCAAAACATTCCAGTCGTTTCTCTGAGCCAGGGTCAAGGGTCCAGCTCTTATATCCCTACAATAGTACGGATAATACATGTGCTCTCACCATTCTCATTCGGAGTTTGGTTTGTCTTTGTCTTTCTTATATTCATAGTTAATCCAAATCTTTCGCTTGCTGTTACGACTCGATTGATCAGTTGCTGGAGATCTTTGATATTATTTGCTAATAGAACAGTATCATCAGCATGCCATATGTTGTTCTGCGTTTTTTCATTAAACACAGCATCAGAATAATGATTAAACAATAGTGGTGAGAGAATGTATCCTTGTCTTACACCTTGGTTTATTTTTATGCTTTCGGACTTTTCCCGCCAAATTTTAACCTTCACTGATTGATTCCAGTACAGATTTTTAATAATATTTAGATCTCTTTTGTCTATATTTATTGTTGCTAGAGTTTTTAATAATTTTTCGAGTATCACACAGTTGAAAGCTTTATTATAATCTATAAAACATGCATATTAATCTATATTCATATCTCTACGGACCAGTACATTTAATGAGAATAAAGCTTCCCGTGCGTCCAAGTCTTTTCGGAATCCGAATTGTGTGTTATCTATTTCTGCGTCACATTTTCTATATATTCTGGAATGAATGATTCTCAGGAATATCTTCAGAACGTGAGACATTAGACTTATCAAGCGATAATCGTCAAATTTCATTGATTTCAACTTTTTAGGAATTGGGATGAAAGTCGACTTTAGCCAGTCATTATACATCTTGTTAAATAAGATTACCAGTCGATTAATAAATGGATTTTCATCTGAAAATATTTTGAGGATTTCTCTCTTTATCTCAACTGGACCAACTGCTTTTCCATCCTTCTGTAGTTGTATGACATGAATAACTTCTCTTCTTGTTATTTCTGGCTCTATCTCATTATCTCTGTTTATCTGTAAGCTCTCTGATTATGTCTATTGAAAAGTTGTCTTATGTATGTCTGTATGTCTTTATTTTATCCTTAATATCCAGTATAATTTCATTGCTTCCATTTCTCAGAATTGTTTCTTATTTTTTCTTGTTTTTTCCTCCCAATTCCTTCACTTCTTATGTAAGTTAAATGTGGCGTACTTCTCTTGCAATCCCTCTATTCCTCAGCATTTCTCGCTTAACCAGACTTCCTAAGTTTCTCTACATTTTCGACGAATTGCTCTATTTAATTCGTTGTACTTTGAGACATCTTTTGTTTCCTGTAATCGTCTCTAGTCCATCAAATTTAGAATTTTTTCTGTTATTCATTCCTGTTTTTTTTTCTATTCTCTTCTCGACCCATTTCTTCCTCCTATCCTATCTATCTGGTTCCTAGTCCTATCGCCAGGTGGTTTCCAAGTATACAACCGCCTGGGTGGGAATTAGAAAAATGCGTTGCTAATAAAAAGATCATTCTCAATACAAATTGGACAAGTCTGTCGCCTTGATCATTTCTCATGCCCAAGCCATATTATCCAACCACTTTACCGTTCACTCCTAAACTTACCTTAGAGTTTATATACACTTATTAATTATTATCGAAGTACAATAACATTCATGGCATTACTGCCACATTGTGAATAATATTGTGTTAAATACAAATAAATGTTTCCGCACTTGGACTTCATTGACGGCTATCCACTACATTTAATGATAAAAGTGAAGCTTCCATTTGACCAATGATGTAATACTTCTATCATGTTTGGGGTTTCGTTTCCGTATATACTCTGGGTTTAATGTATTCTACTGCTAAAATCCTTGCTTCTTTGAAATATTAAAGAAAAGTTGTTAACTTGAATCTATTCTATAAATATTCTCATAGGAAGTGTTTGTTTAATCTATCTCACTTGGTTCCTTTGAGAGTAGTGCATGCTAGGAATATATGTCGCGCTAATATATCACATCCATCACGTCCATATTAAGTGCAGCTTGTCACTCCTTACACCATCTTCTTTAAGAAGCTTTTCATATGGAGAACCTCACCACCCTTGGTATGAATTATCCAAGAGTGTTTCCGATCGAGTATAACCTGCAACTATTTAAGACCAACGCGATTTTCGTGCAGCGCTTGTGCTATACTGGTAAAAAAGCCCAGCCTTTCACATCTAAATTTAAAAATTTCTTACTAGAAAATATTATTAAAAAAGTAAACACAAAGACAGGATTACACAATTATGGTCAAGTCTATACTTTTATTTGTTGCTAAGCACCTGACACACAACATAAGAAATATTACGGCTTTTGTTTAATTAGGCAAATTGAAGTAAAAACGAATTGATGATTGATTGATTGACACGTTGTACACAAAATATATAATATTTGTTAATTGACTTAAATGGTAAAACATCTCTTTTTTCTTGCTTTCAGACTGTCTTCCTTTCTTTGATGCATTTAAATTACATTACCTTGATATGAACTAATGACGGTGAGATGCTTCTTTACATTACGTAGCCTGTTAATATTGTAGTTTTTTTTTTATATCCCAAATCATTTTTTTCTAATTTTGGTGAAAGAACATTTCCATCAATTTTGCAAAAATGTACTAAATTTACTATATACCATATATATATATATATATATATATATATATATATATATATATATATATATATATATATATATATATATATATAATAAGCAAAAATCATTAAGTCAGTCATTAAAAATATGTTGGTAATATTTTGTTTCACTTCTATTCGTAATTAAACACAAATTTCTTAAAAATTTTAAGTTTTTTTACTTACAGGCAATGTTTAGTTCATATTAAAGATAAATTTTGTATTTAAATGCTTTTTTTATCGATCATCTCCACGCCTAAATAGGGATTACGCGTTTTGGACGAATATCGGCGAGGATGTCGTAATATCCATCAACGTTGTCAGTGCCAAAATACACATTTTTATTTCAACACCTTTTCAGACATCGCGGAAGTGCTGTTACAGGCAATATTACATTTCTGCAACGACTACTAGCTCTGTAGTTGATTTTGAGTTTTAGCAGCAAATTTTAGTATTAGTATGTAGGTAAGACAAATAAGTTAATAAATAAAAACAGTGACCTGTTGGGCTTGGGATCCGAGATTTTCTGTGGATTTAGTGGCTCATTAGTAAGGTTTTTCACAAGCTACCTTACTTTTAGGGAATAATTTGTTGATTTTAACTCTAAAGTATACCATGCTGATTCAAGATTCCTACAAGAATCCAACTGGTGATTTTATGTCTTTTATTTTCTATTAATTACTTAAAACTCTGCAATATTTAATAGTCCCCACCATTTACCCTTCTAAGTCTCTTCCCAACTCATACGTTCGCTAACTATTTATACTAAATAAATAGTTATGCTTAAAATTTGTTCATTATTGTAACCAAAAACTTGGAAATATTCCAATACTACTAAAACTATCCAATTTGATAACTTCACCTCTTTCACCGCTTCCCCAATTTAAATTGAAAATAACGAAAAAAATAACTTAATTTTCAGGTGCCTAAACTCAGAGAATCCAAGAAAATACCTTTAACACCATATATACGGAGCAACCCCTACTCCACACCTTTTACACCTTACATATTATACCACAAACATTTTGTTTAAAATTTGTCCGATACGTCAACCTAAAAACCTGTAGATATCTCAAAATTCTATTAAAATTATAAAATGTTAAACGGTTCCCGCCTCTTTCAGCCCCTTCTTGGGTTAAAATTAAAACCAATGAAAGAATAACGTAATACTTAGTTTTTTGATTTCAAAAACCCTGAAAAGGACATATAACATAATATATGCAAAGCAACCCGTCTAATCTCCACCCTCACTCCTTTTGTTCTTTATATGTTTTACTATAAATATTTATTTATAAAATTTATTTATTAATTCAACAAAAAAAAAACGGAAAAATTGCCATATTACATTTAAATCCATATAAAATTTATATATCTAATCACTTTTATCCCCATAGTTTGAAGAGATATCGATGAATAGGCGTCATCCCCTAGTTACATATTACCTATGTACCAAGTTTGAAATTGATATCACACAGACAGATACACAGACCGACGGAAGTGAGATTTCACTTTTTTTACGAATGATTTAAAAATATACTATAGTCCTATCTTCGCTAGTGAAATTCTTCAGCAGCAGTCATACATGTTAGATATGGTTATATAGTCTTTTTCAAATAAGTTGGACTTGAATACCAATATTTCTCATATTTGAGGCTGTTGTATCACTTTTTATGAGAATCATGGGTCTTATTATTCGCAACGATAAGGTACTTAACAATGTTAATTCTCTAAAAATGTTCCACGTTCCACATATATGAGGTGCATGTCTTGGCCGTTAAATATGTTTAGAACAATTATTTAAAATGCTTTTTCTCCAAATTAGATAATATCTATCCGCAAAGGGGTTTAAATAACATTTATACTCATTTTTAAATCTCTAAATTTCAGAAGGACGCCAAACTCTCTCATTTTTTTCTATAAGGTAAAATAATATTTTTGTTTTTCTACATTTAGCTATATTGACGAATTTTCGTATTTGGTGTAATAACTTCTTCGAACTTTTATTATCAATCCGCGCTCAGCAATATCATAAAATAATGACCGGTTTATCCAATAACTTTACCATCATCATCACCCTTTGTGTGATATAATTTGAATGTTCTGTAAAATAACTAATTAGAATTGCTAGAAGATTTTTTCCTTCCAAGTTAATAAAATATTTTTATCCATATGTTTAATAAGGTAGTATTTTGTTCACATTTTTAGTTTTGCGATTATAGTTTTTTAGTGTTCCGTGAGGAACACTTATAAGATCACTTCTGTGTCTGTTCGTCTGTCTGTCTGTCCGTCTGTCTGTCCGTCCGTCTGTCTGTCTACCTGTCTGTCCATCCGCCTGTCACACTTTCTCCTAAACTATTTTATATAGAAAGTTGAAATTTAGCACTAATATAGGCATTGATGGCTTCATCAGAGCCGTGTAGTTTTGAAAAAAAGTTAGTTTTGGGGGGTGAAATCGGAAGTGAAAAAAAATTTTTTTACCAGGTCATCGAGTGGGGCGACAAACAAAAGCCTTTGAAAACACGAGTTGTCATATGTAATGTAATACTTGCAGATGCCTTTCTTTGTATTAGATTTAAAAAATTGCGAAAAATCGCTGTCCTCCCTTATCTGGTCAAAAAAAATTGAAAAAGTTCTGGAATATTCTCCACAAGGTGCAAATTGAACTAAAATTATCACGAGTACATTACCTTTAATAGTTTATCTGGCATATAAAAAGAAAACAAAAATATCAAGATCATCAGTTTCCAACAAAGATCGGAAACAAACTTTGTTGAAAACTCATTTGTGGTGTGTTTTGTGAAGTCACTGATCATTTTATACCTATGTAACAAATTTTTTTATCTTTAAAGCAATCAACGTACGGAACACTAATTGCGCCAGTCCGACTTGCACTTGAACGGGTATTTGATTTATTATTTATATATTACCCTGCAAATTGATTCTATTGAATAAATAAAATTAAATAAATACAAAATAAAATCAAATTTTAAAATAATTAAAATTAATTTTAATAGGAATGTACCGATATCAAATTTCTTGAAGTCTTTCTGTCCCAGCTCTCAAAAAAATGGTTTTGACTTGGACCGTAAAAAACAAATTTTTAACTTTTAAGTATAATTTGATTTTACTCAAGGAGTTGCCCATTTCAATATATTAAACAATTTTAATAACATGCTGATATAATGGCGAATCTATTATAGGTATCTAAAGGAAATAAATTTACATAATACACCCCAATAAAGTAAAATCAATGCGTTCCTAATTTTATCTATTTTCAAACACCAATAACATAAAACGCAAAAAGGCAATTTCTACCGACTTGGCTTACGGCCAACAGGGGAAATAAATTTTCTTACTCACAC